>JBAJHX010000043.1:16479858-16549045 GCA_037176925.1 Amniataba percoides | reverse complement strand
AAAAAGAAGTATATATCTGCAGGATGCTATATTTCTCTTCACACTGTGAATTCTATTACGTGAATACACTTTATTCCCTGGATTCAGATCATCACAGGTATCAAAGTGGGAGAGATTTTGGATTCAGCTGTGACATGCATTCAGCTTACAATACCTTTATTTATCCAGGGTCGGATCACGCAGCATGAATCCTGTTTTGCAGGAACGCCCTGTTTCACAAAGAGTTTCAGCATCTCTTCGTTTCATACCTGGGAGCTGTCTGAGTTAATGAGCAGTTTGGAGAGTTGAAGGTCCCGTCATGAAATCAGGGCCTGTCTCAGGAAAACCTTATGTTGATGCACATCCTTACATGGGACACTGCACTTTATTATCAGTCATTGCACTGCTACACACGTACATTTTCAGCATGAGTTAACTGTGTGATGCTGCTTAATATCATCGTATTTCACTGTTTCTTCTCCCTGTTTCTGTTTGTGCACACTGTATTACTGAAGGAACACCACTTATCTGCCCCGTTCAGTGCTTCATATGGAGAAAAATTCTCCCTTGACCTTTGATGATGACAACTGCTTTCTATTTTCCTTCTATTTTCCTCCCTACAAAGAGCTTTCTCTCCATGTCTTTTCCCTGTAGGACAGTGTGGAGTACCCTCTGATTCAGTCTGGGCCGTACGGACGCTGGTTTCACTCCGAGTTCTGTGACTTTGTGTCGGTGCTGGTGGCTCAGTGTCAGCACAGCGTCATATTCGACAGCTACCTGATGAACACCATCATCTCACTGCTGACAGAGCTGTCAAACTCATACGTGCGAGCTTTCAGACACACCTGCACGCTGGCAGGTAAGGAACAGGAAAATCAAACTTTCATACAGATAAATAAACACCAGTGATAAAGGAGTATACAGAACAGTTTAAAAATAATCCACTGCAAGTGAAAGGAAAAGTAAAGTGCAATCGCTCAATGCACTTAAATCAGCAAAAGCATAAGAAGTAAAAGTACTTTTTCAGCAGGAAACGGCTGTGTGGCTGATGTATTAAGTCAGATAAATTCTCATTCTGTCTGACATGAGATGGTTGCTGATGCATCTGTCTGAAAGCAGCATTTTACTACTTTAGCTTTTGGTAATTTAGGTTCTGATGGGATCGCCAAGTGATTAATGAAAGTGCTGACACAGAAATCTGTTTTTTTTATTTTTTTGTAAGATATTGATAATTTGAACATTTATTGAGATGAAACTACCTGAGGAGGAAGTGAAAAACATCCAAAACATGATATGAAATAGCTTTTATATGAAGAGCCACAAAATCGTCATCTGAAAAGTAACTAAAGCTGTCAGATAAATGTTGTGCAGTAAGGAAGTACAATATTTCCCTTTGAGATGCAGAGCAAGAGAAGTGTAAAGTGACATAAACTGATCTGTCCTCTTCGGTTTTGACAAGCGGTGAAGCTGCTGAGCTCTCTGGTGGCCGTGGCCCTCAGCCTGAGCGTGGGCATCGAAAACAGTCAGAAACTGTTCGAGGTGCAGAAGACAAAGACGATGAGACAGAAGAGCACGCTGCAGCTGGAGAGGATACAGAAGAAGATCACAGAGGTAGGACCGGCGTCACTCTGGATTTTGTCCCTGCTGAGTGTGAGTGCGTCCTGTCTGACTTGTTGTTGCGTCCTCCATTGCAGCTGCAGGAGAAGAGGACGGAGATCGAGAGCATGATGGACATCATCTTCAAAGGAGTTTTTCTGAAAAGATATCGGTAACTTTACCCGAGTGTTTCTCTGAAATTATCCTGCCGCAGCTTTGTTCATCAGATCATTGTCTGATTTAGTTTTGTGTTTTTATTTGTGTGTGTGTGTGTGTGTGCAGCGACGTGCTTGCAGAAATCCGCTCGATTTGTATGGAGGAGTTGGGTTTGTGGATGAAGCTCTACAGTTCTGCATTCCTCAATGATAGCTACCTCAAATACATGGGCTGGATGATGTACGACAAGGTGCAGCAGCAGGAATATAATGAAATAACCCCAAAGAAAGAAGAAGAGATAGCAACCACTGACTGTCTGTGCACTGACATTCGTATGATCCTTCAGGTACCAGATGTGCGCCTCAAGTGTGTGTTAGGTCTTCAGGGTTTGTTCGGTGATCCTCTGCTCCTCCCTAAACTGGACCTGTTCACCAGCCGCTTCAAGGTAAACACTTCTGTTTGAAGCGAGGAAGATAAAGCGGGAAAATAAGGCTGATATTTATTTGTTTAGCTCTGTTTCTGTCTCCAACAGTTCCTCAATAAGCCATAAAGATCACCTTATGAACCTACAAGGTGATTATATGTCAGTGTTTTGCTCATAACCTGCTTCTGCTTTCCCCGGGTGGTCAAAATAAATCTGTCACTTAAACCAAGTGTGAAGCTGTAAAAAAAAAAAAAACAGCGAAAAAACTCATTATAGATGAAGAGTGTGATGTGTTTGTTGATTTGTTTTTCACACACAATCCACTGAGTTGATTTATTGTTACCACCCAAAACATGATTAGTGTGTGTTGACAGACATGTTTGTGTACATGTGCTCATACGTGCTGTTTTCCGTTGGTGTCCCAGGACCGGATGATCTCCATGACTCTGGACAAAGACAATGAAGTGGCAGTGCAGAGCATGAAACTACTGCTCCTCATCTCCAAGTGAGTCGCCTGTTCGTTGTTCTCATTCACAATGATCCCTACATCGCTACAGTTTTTGATACATTTTTTTCCTCTGCCTCTGACTCACCAGGACGTCCGATGATGTGCTCACGCCGGAGGACTACAAGCAGCTGCTGCAGTTTGTTTTCTCCTCACAGAGGCCTCTCGCGGCCGCTGCAGGAGAGCTGCTCTACTCGAGGTACGTCCGCCACCATCGTCCGTAAAAAACAAAAAAAACCCAAACAAAAACAACAAACGGTTCACTGACGCTTCCCTGGATGTCGTTGCTCTCTCTCAGGCTTCTCAACACTGTCGACCGCGCCCCTGACACTGAAACAAACGAGGAGGAGGCTCATAAGCTGCAAACATTTTCCAGGCTGAAGGCTCTGCTGCAGTTCTACCAGGAGTCTGAGGTGACAGCACAGCGCCTGTCCTTCTGTCAGTTACTGTATATCCAGACTGTGATGCTGCGCGTTGTTTTCCAGGTCTAACGTGGACTAACGTACCTGTCTGTGTTTGCTCTCAGCTGCACGAGCATGTGGTGTACCTCGTGGACAGTCTGTGGGACTGCGGCGGGTCCCTGCTGAAGGACTGGCCAATGTTCACGTCTATACTGCTGCAGGACGCTTCCTCACACAGTCCAGGTAACGGACACGTTTGACTCAGTTTCTCTTATGGATCAGTATGGTTGCCCAGAAGGATTTCTTTGAATGGAGTGCTTATTCATGAATAAAGCATATGTATAAATGTTCTGATTGAAGCAGAATCACAAGCCACTATTTGATAAAAAAACACCAGTGTTCGGCGGCCGTATCGAATCACAGCACTGACATGTGGTGAATCCTTGTCAGCTGGATGCTTAAAAACATGATAAATCATTTTTAAATATGTTTTGTTTGTTCTGTCTGCATGTAAGAGCATCCATGAGCTGAAGCAGTCAGTCATGACATTTCATCCTGTTTTTATAGCATCAAATAACTAAAACCAAACTTATCAGAGAAACATCATCATGATAAGAACGACCCAAAATAATACAGCAGTTTTATGGAAGCAGTTGTTGGCAATGAAAGTCTTAAAACTAAGGCTCCTTCCAACAATGTTAAATGTATAAAATGTCAGTATAAAGAAAATCACATAGATGAAAGGAAAAGCTAAGACTTATGAAATAAAATAGTGCAAAAGTTCAAAATATAAAAATAGAATATAACATTTATGTCAAGTAAAATAAAAAAATCAAGATAAAACATAAATGTAATTATAATTCTGTGGAGGTGTGCAGAGGTGATAAGAGAGATGAAGCTGTAAGTCATCGTACAGACAGGAGGAGAGGAGATTATGAGATTATGAGATTATGTCACATGCATCAACTGTACAGCCGTCATCATCGTGTGTGTGTGTGTGTGTGTGTGTGTGTGTGTGTGTGTGTGTGTGTTCGTGCAGGTCTTACTCAGGTGGAACAAGCGGTGCTCGTGGAGATCCTGGTAGCTTCGGTGCGTCAGGCGTCAGAGGGACCAGCTCTGGCAGGAAGGAGCGGGGCGAAGAAGGTCGGTGGGAGATCCATTTATGAGCAGGGGTGGAAGAAATAATGTTTTACTCAAGTAAAAGCACCAATACAACAATTTAATATTACTCCACCATGAATAAACACCCTGCATTCAAAATCCTACAGAGGAATTATGACCTAAATGTACTTGTAGTCATGCAGGCAAGTTTTTTTTACAAACTTTTTTAATGCAAAATCCTACTCTGAAAAGTGACACATAATTAAACCTGTCATATAAATGTGATGGAGTAAAAAGAACAATATTTGCCGCTGAGATGTGATGGAGAAGTATAATGTAGCATAGAATGGGACAAGTAGAGTAGAGAAGGAGGACCTGCACATGTATTGGACTTGAAATGTGATGTGAGAGGACACTGAGACATCATACTTTCTATATTTGTATTAATACATGTATCTAATTCTAATAGCTTTTGTTAATATTGTAGTATTTGCGTCTTAATGTTTTAGGTGATGAGCGCCCGTGAGAAGAAGCTTCAGACCGACGACTGCACGAAGCTCACTGAACATCTCCTCATGGTGCTTCCTCAGTTACTGTCCAAGGTCTTTATTCCACATAACTGTCAGCAGATCAGTCGCCGGGTCTCTGAGTTGTCTCTGGGCGTCACGTCACGATAACGTCTCTCCTTTCGTGATGTTTGTGCAGTTTTCAGGCAGCTGTGAAATCGTTTCCTCACTGATGAAGATTCCCCAGTATTTCATCCCCGAGTGTCCCGAGGCTGAAAACACACAGGTGACAAAGTGCCAGAATTGTGAAATAAAACTTAAATGTGTTATTGAACCAGTGTTATTAATACTGTTTGCTAAAGATGAAATATGAAAATAAAGGTGACATGCTAAGAACATTTCTTATACTTAAAGGCCTCACTGGACACAATTGTATTGTTAAAATTTCACTAATGCAGTTATTTAGTTGATTATCCACTAATCTAAAACTTTTTTATTCATTAGATTCTTCATCACATACTGTATAAAATATAAAAAAACTATGAAAAATACCAAATCTTGAAATTGTTAATATTTTAAAATGCAAATAAAATAATAAAGATATTCACCTTCTACTGATATGAAACACTGAAGCAGTAAATACACACATTTGGTAAATTCTATCATGAATGAATAACTTAAGATTATTAATCAGGTTTCACAATAAATGTATTAGTTATCGACACAGAGATGGAGTAGATTGTCTTTATTTGTCTTAAGTGTTACTCACAAGTCATAAAATGAAGAAACATCCAGAGATTTTTTAAATAAGTCTTGTTTGTTCTCTCCTCAGGCAGTGTCGGGGCTGATGGCGGAGATGGGAGCCGTCCTGGAGCTCCACTCGAGTCCTGCTGTCCTGGAGGCTGCGGCCCGCACGTACCTCAGCCTTTGTGGGGAGGAGTCGGCCTGGAGCTCCGTGAGCCGGGTCGCCAGAGACTCGCTGGTCCAGCGCTGGGTGGACCGACTGACGGCGCTGCTGGAGGACTCGCTCACGGTGATTATCCTTGTGTTTTTCTGCCTTTTTTATCATATGTATTTGATTTGAATACAGACCCCAAAAAGAGTTGCTGTTTCCTTGGAGATCCCAATACACA
This sequence comes from Amniataba percoides, assembly GCA_037176925.1. Lineage (NCBI taxonomy): Eukaryota > Metazoa > Chordata > Actinopteri > Centrarchiformes > Terapontidae > Amniataba > Amniataba percoides. Next base: position 16,543,244 of record JBAJHX010000043.1, on the reverse strand, counting down.
ATCAAACAAGCAAACCTGGGGGTCAAGTAGCTCTTAAGGAATCCCAAGAACAATTTAAGTGGTCGCCAGATACTTCCACTACAAAAGATAATGAATATTTCTCAGTTTTTTCTATAAAATACTAAATACTTTCACCATATCATGCCACTTGAGACCCTTCAGTTTAAACAGTGAGACAACATAATTTTTCTAAGAGGAAGAGAGAGAAGAGAAGTCTGAGGGCTCTTTGTACAGAACCGTGCCAAACTTTCCATACATGCAGACAATAAAGAGCCCTTCTCAACAGGATGACTTATCATTTCCTGTTTCTCTGCCGCAGGGTGACGGTTTCTCTGCCGACGAGGAGAAAACCAGAGAAATTTCAGCCAAGCTGAAGAAACTCAGAGCTTTCCACAAGTAAGACTTGGGAGCCGCTGTGGTGAAGTTTGAGGCCGCGGTATTCTGCCGGTCATGTGTGTTTATTGGCTGTGCGTGTTCGCTACATCTGTTTCTCTTCATGTTGTGTTAGTTGCCACGACCTCCTGCGGTGGGACCTGTTCGAGCTGCTGTCTCCTCTCCTGTCAGTGGAGAACAGCCAGGGAGGAGCACCGCCTGAGGTACCAACACCCCCCCCCCATCCAAACACAGCGAAGCCCCCGATAACATCTTTAAAATCACATTTTTTTAGACACATTTATTCCAGGCCTCTTCTTCTGTTTTTTTTTGTCTGAAGGTGCTGCTGGAAGTGCTGCAGTGTCTGAGTTACTCCATGATCTGGTCCCTGAGCACGAGCAGCGAAACTCTGACCTCCAGAGTGAGTTTACATCCGCTTCAGACGTTAAGCTGATGCCTTTAACTAATGCAAGTTTGAGGTTTAGAAAAGGTTTAGAAATAAGACGTTACGATTTTTGCAATAAAATGACTGTTCTTCTGCAGAGGCTTTTATAAAGCGACGCTGATTTTGAAGAACTTGTGCGTATTTTTAGCCTCCGTGTTCTCCTCTAGAAAGCTCGTACATGCACTGCATTTCATCACATGTGTGTGTTTGCGTGTGTTCAGGAGAAAGCTGTGGCCCAGAGACTGCAACTGCGTCTCTTCTGTGAGAGGGGTCACCGCTGCCTCTCCCACCCTGACCACAGAGTGCGGCAGCAGGTCGGGCCGATGAGAAGCATCCACCGATATTTCATCAGTCATGACACCTCTTCCTTCTCGTCTCTCTAAAGTCCTCTCGTTCTCTCTCCACGTTAGGCTTTTCTGGGTGTCTGCGACGTCCTCACGGCTCACTCCTACCAGCTGCACGTGTGGGATCCCACCTCCTTTGGCCCGCTGCTGTACACGCCCAGTCCCAAACTGCAGAGGGCGCTGTTGACCTTTGTATGCGCGCACGTCTTCGTTGGAGCGGACTGTGACGGCCAGAGCGGCGGTGAGACCTCAGTCTGTTCACACAAATGGATTTTTCTCTCATTGCCTATCACTTTGCTTGAGCTCCATGTGTGCATGATGTGTGTGTAGAGTTTGATCCTGAAAGGCTGTTTTCACATTAATCGGAAGAAGGAGGAAGTTTTCTCTGGTCTCACCTTAAATCCGAGTTTAACGTCAAGACATATGAGCGTTTTGTGAGATTGGACTGATGTTTAACTAAAAATAATATTTTGAAAATGATTTGAACATTTACTGACTGTGTTTGTTAACAAAGAAAAATGAGTAGATTAAATTTTAACAAGGGAATTGAATTTACTTTTTTTTTTTTTGTTAGAAAAATCACAAACACAGATTTATTTTTCCAAGTAGTTTATTTTCATAGATCTGGTGGGTATCTTTGAGAATAATAATAATAGAAAAAAAGTGTCATTTTTGCATTTTTCATTTCACTGTAGATAGTTGACAAGAAATAAGAGAGAGATGAGGGGAATGAAATGCAAAAGATGTAAGAAGAATATTTTCTGGAGTAACAACAAGTAACAATACAATGAAAATATTTATTATTATGTAGACTGATATATCAATATATATGACAGAATTAGACTAATAATTCTCATTCATCAGTTCATAAATACTACATAAGTATAAAAAGTATTTACATGACTGCTGTAAGTGTTTGAGGTGAAACTTGTTAAAACTATTAAGCTTTATAAAGTCCTGAAATGGGTCACAAGATAAATCTGAGGAGTTGTTAAAGTAAAGTAGAGGACTTTTTAAACTTTTGCTTTGGTAATTTTACTTCTTTGGGTTATTTAAAAGAAGCCATATGAGAAATTTAAGGAGGAAATGTCTGGACAAGTGGCCCTGACATTGATTTCTATAAAGGACCAAAAAGTTTCAACTGAGGTTTAAATTAAATAACTGGTTTAATCATTAACAATAATTGTATCAGCTTATCACATTTGTCTTGTGTAAATCAGTCAGGGCAGTCACCCTTAACTCAGGCTGCTGTCAGATACACGTATCGATTTGCATGTTTTGTTTCTCACACAGCCTCCTCGCCGCGGTGTGTTTGACCGACATGTAACCCGGCAGCGTGTCGGACACCTCGGAGTGAACATATCGCCTTGCCACACAGTAGATGGCACTCTCACCCTGTCGGAGCTCAGCGTCTTTTCTCGGGCCTCCGGTTGCTCGGAGCGAAGCGTTGATTCAGTTCAGCAGCTCGCCGTGTTAAAGACATGCAGATATTAAATGCGCGGCCACACATTTGGCTTAATAACTCACTGCAGAGCTGCCCGTTGACTGCAGACGGGCTCTGATTTCAAACCTGACCTGACAATTGACCCTCAATTACAAAGGAAGCCCCGTTAATATCCTCCGAATGAAACAGGCCTCACTAATTTGTATGAAAGGATGTTGGACTTTGTTATGCAAAGTGATGCAGCTTGTAAATCGATGACGGCAGCATCTTCCCGTCTGTTCTGAAATGAGAAAAAAAACAAGAGTGACACGTTGGAAATAAGCAGCGTTCTCTTTGCGAAGTCCTGCAGGCAAACTTATGAATTCATTCATGGCCGCCTATAACTAAAACATTTTATTATCTTTACAATAGCTTCTACTTTTCAGAGACATATTGCATCCAAATATGGGATCGTCCAGAGAAGTCAATACTGTGGCTGTCCTGGTGGGAATCTCTTAAATGTTCGACCAAATGCAATATGGGATTATTGGTTTTTGAACATGTAATAAAAAGCTATTGTTTTATTGGATTTGCCTGGTAATAGTTTTGTTATACAGACAGTGTTTTCTATTAGCTGCTGGATCAGAGATCACTCGGAGGGCAAGGGCACTGAGTTAAATCATAAAATCAGGGCAATCTCTTTCCGTGAGAAAATTCCATTAACTCTGGCTCACCTCCGAGCCTATTTTATTAGCCTTGTGAAAGATTGAAGCCACATGGTGTCACAACCATAACTCTGCTCTTATGTTATCTTTGATTTCCACCTGCTAAAGCCATTGTCCTGAAACTAACTGAAACACTCTTTTTCGCCTCCGCTTTGTTCTTTTCTCTTCTGTTATATGATTTCTCATGATTAATCACTCTTTCTTACTTCACCCCCGCCATCCACCCTCCCCCCCTCACTCCTCACTCTCGCCCTCGACCACTTCACATCCAACCACACGCTTCGACTCCATCTGGCCGCCCCAGTCAGTGAAAACTCTGGAGTGGAGAGGCTGGAGGACCTGCACAGGCGGAGAAATCTGCTGGCGGCCTACTGCAAGCTGATAGTACACGGAGTGCTGGAGATGAGCATGGCGGCCGACGTCTTCACGTACTACATGAGGGTAAAGGTCGACTCCGTTACGCAGCGGGCTGACATTTTGGGAAATAGCCTCGACTGCCATAACGTAGATGAGGAGACTGATAGATGCTCTCGAGTCATGAAGCTGTGGGCAGAAAAAGTGTGCTGAATCATCTGAAGTTCACCTGAACACACAGCAGAGCTCACCGATGAACTTGTTGCATCTTATTTGTTTAATACACTTAGAGGCCTAAAGGTTTACAGGACATGTTGTGTTTTTAGGAGTATTTCTCCAGGAACTGTTAATCTACTCATCTAACTGAGCAAGATAGTTAATTTAGCGTGTCTTCCTTTAATACTGGCTTGTAATACTTTTATTCATCTGTCTCCAGTACTACAACGAGTTTGGGGACATCATCAAGGAGACGATGTACAGGACCAGGCAGATGGATAAGATCGAGAGCGCTCGTACGCTGGTGCTCTGTTTGCAGCAGGTACAGTTGCTTCGTACACAGACGTTGGTAAAAGCTCCAACATTTAGATTTTTTACGTTTTTTTTTTCTCCGCTTTCTTCAGCTGTTCGTCCGTCTCAAGCGAGAGCAGGAGAGCGGCGGGAGGGCCCAGCCAGGAGTCCAGACCTTCACCAGCATCAAAGAGCTCGCCAGGCGGTTCGCCCTCACCTTCGGGGACCTTGTCAAGTTTCGCGAGTGCGTCGTCATGATCCACAGGTCGGCGTGGGCCCTCGTTTCTCATGATACTTGTTTTTTGCATGTTTTTGCACCTACAATTTGTGTTTCTGCATTAACATGAGCAGGAACGGCATTGAGTTCGTGTTCCAAGAGTTTAGTCAGACCCCAGAAACTCCTACGCCGCCGTACCTCTCCTACCTGACCATCCTCAGCGAGTTCTCCAGCAAACTTCTCAAACCTGACAAGAAAACAGTGTAAGTGCTGCACGCAACATGCAGACAGGTGCGTCTTGAACTCGGCTCTCTGACGGCCCGCTCTTGTCTGTGCAGGTTCTCATACCTGCAGAAACACACTGCAGAGCACATTATTGACCTCAGGGAGGAGTGCTGGCAGCCACTTATCTACTATCGAGCTTCCCTATTGGCCGTAGCTGAAGGGGAGGATGCCGTGTCGTACGTCAGCTCTGACAGGAAGCAGAACATGCCCAACCGCTCTCCTTTCTCCAAACAAAAACTAGAAGGTGCAACACTCAACAAAACCAAGCACATGATTCTTTTTAAGGTCCTTATCGTCACCAAGCAGCAGCTGCATCATGGGTGTTTTTTTTTTTGTTTTTTTTTCAGGGAGCAAGTCCCCATGCCCATTCAGCCCCACTGACTCAAAACTTGGTAAAGCTCACAGGTCCAGCTTCAGTCCGAGGTGAGGCTGCCTCATGTTCAGATTCTGATTAACTTTATAAAAACATTTCTACGTCTTCACCTTGCTCATACTAATTACTTTAATCTCACTCAACCCCCTCAGCCATCAGGAAAAGACGACCGATGTGGATCCTTTTTCTGTCCCTCTGGAACCTCCTGCGAAAAGGTTGAACGTGGAAGGATCCATCTTCAGCATCGGCAACGAGGCGGACGACGACACCGTTGAAGTTGAACTGTAACAGCTGGAGGGTGTTTGGAGATTTGGCGCATCTGCCTGGACTTCAGTCAGAGAGCCGTCCAGGATTGCTCTACATGCAGTATATTATCTGATTATGTTTAATACAGGAACTGTGGTTTACTTTAAATGGATCCCACTTTGCTGTAAACACTGACTAAGGCACAGAGTATGTATTAGTTTGTAGCTGAAAATAGTCCCCAACAAATGATGCACTTTGACTCCTGATTAAGTGACATTTGCTGAAAGCTAAAATGCCCAGCTGTTTCTGATAATTACCAAACAAAGTTCTGAAAAACAAAAAAAAAACAAAACTATATCTGTGATCGGTTTCTGAAGATGAAACACAAAATGAAGTGATGAACCTCTCGCCACATGCAGAGCAGGGCAGTTTCAAGAATTTCAGATTCTTTTCATAGGATTTTCTCACACTGAGAAATATTAAGAATAAATATCCTTATTCTTCAAATGTCAGACTAAAGCCAGGGTATATTTAATTCCAGATCACTTTAATTTGTGGACCAAGTATATCAGTTTGTGTCAAGCTTCTATACTGTATTTGAATGTTACAAGTTTAACTAAATTATTCATCTTTTGATTTAATTTTGGATCACACTCAGGTCCAACATTTGTCTAATTATCTAAAAGTACAGTAGAGTTTTTTTTTTGCTTTATTGTCCTTTTTGCCACTTTATTATTATTGCACCTTATGGGAAACAGCTATTTTGGTTTTCCTAAGCAAAGTTTGCATTACTGTAATTTAATATAAATAATAAAAATATTCCTTGCTGCAAGATTTAGTTTTTTATAAGTTCATTTCTTTATATTACTTTGCCTTGTTGCACTTAATACCCATGACGGCACTTTACAAGAGGAATAATATTTCAAAGTAGGTACATCATTAATGACAAACAAAGTGCTTTTGACAGTCTGGTAATATCTCAGTACTCCTGTTGTATTCAGCTCATAGATCTATAGACAGACAACAGTAAGAGTGACCATATTTTTACTTGATGGATCCAATTAAACTGCAAAGTTCTCTTTCTTTACTTTCCCAAGGCTTTATTATTAATTTAAAGAAAAGCAAAACATTTTAAAATTGGTTCCTTTTGTTCTGTCAAAGTACATTCAAATCACGTACTTAATAACATAGAAAAAAGACTTTGTCTAAAACACTTTCCCAAATCATTTACAGCACAGCAAGCACCGAATAAATATTTACAGTTATTTATAAATTTGTCTAATAATTTATAACCCCATCTAACACATACATTAAATCTAAGTCATAATGAATACAGACCTGTACAAAATACGCTGTGTATGGCAGTCCCAACAGTGTGCTCGTGTGTGCACAGCAGGCTTAACGGTGGCTTATTTGGCATTTACAGTAACTTTCTCGTCTAATGAATTTACAGTCTTACAGAAAACTTTCCGTTGTGATCACTGGAATGTAACATTAGCCAATGACTTCATATGATAATAAGTTCAAAACCTGAATCAGATCTACATGGTTTCTGTCCAACAATCCAGGGAGCTCCAGTGTGTAAAGAATGTGATTTAGCTGACGTTTAGATGAAATAACACTCGCCCCCCAAAACATTATTTGAACAAAGCTTAACATGCAAATCGTTCCTGTATTAACATGTGGAGCAGAGGTCTAAACTTGTGACATCATAAAATCAGCTGTAGCGTGAGGGGTGAAAATATTAAAACATCTGGTGTACTGTGAAGAAACCACCTTCACATTTCCTGTTAGTCAGATACGTGATACTTTTCTCCAGCACATGTGACCCCACCAGCGCTCCGACGCCGTGCTCTGGTTTCGCGCTCATTCCCTGTTTATTGACCTGTGTCCTGTTAACGCAGGATGAGAACCGGGCCTGAACCTGCAAATCTCGGGCTTGAAGCAATTTATCCACAAGTGCTGCCGGCTGAGCTCCGAGTGTGGGAGCGCCGCGGGACAGAGGGTCATTCAAAGTCATCCTCATATTCATATTCATCCAGGTCCAGGTTGCAGTGTGGACTCGGGATCTCAAAGAAGTGTCTCTTTGTCAGGCCCAGCTCACTGGAGATGTGCTGCCCTAAAGGGCTCAAAGGATTATCATACCTAAACAGACACACGGAGAAAAGCATCAGTAACACATCAGTCAAAGACGTGAACGGACAAGCGGCTGACAGTCATTCAAACAGAACTACTTGCTCTGGTGAGTGTGATAGGTTAAACCATATAAAGGAATAATTTGACATTTGGGAAATTTGCTTTTTTGCTGAGCGCAAAGATCAAAACAACTCATGTTTGTACAGAAAATATGAACCTCCAGCCAGAAGCCAGTTAGCAGAGCTTAAGACAAAGACTGAAAACGGGTAAATAGCTGGAGTGGCTTTGTTCAGAAGCGACAAAGTGCACCTACCACATAAGTCTAACTCTCACTGATTAGCATGTTCTATATCTTCTCTGTTCAATCTGTAGTAAAGTGCAAATTTGGTTGGAAGTTGTTACTAAAAAACAAGCAAATTAATTTCTGCAAGATGTCTTACATGTAAATCAGCGAGCTTAAGAGGTGTTGGTAGGCAGATTTTGTTACCTTTGGACAGAGCAAAACTAGCCGTCATTTTCAGTGTTTTTGCTAAGCTGAGCTAACTGCTAGTAGCTTCATATTCACCATACAAGCATGAGAGTGTGAGAGTGGTGTCCTTTTTTTCATCTCTGCAAGAAAGAAATATTCAAAAAAAATGTCAAACTATTCTTCTAAATGGACAGGTGTGACTGGGAAGGACACAGGAACACGAAGACCTGAAGAGAGGCGGTGCAGGAGTAGAGATTTTTTTGTTTTGTTTTTAAAAAGAAGAGAAATGTTCAAAACAGAAACAGTCTGGTGCGGAAACAGACTCCCACCTCTAACACATGACCATAAACACATGATACTGTGCTGCCTGACAAAGCGACCACCTGCTGTCCACAATATGCTCATGTCGGTGGGGTGAGGGTAGAAGCTAGGAGTGGATTTCAGACTAGACGCACCCAGAGAGGAAGATGAAGAGGAGGAGGAAACACGTAGTCCCTGCCATGCCCTGAGAGTCTTACCTGCTCTGGTTAGCAGCCTGTCTTTAGAAGTCAGTGGTGTTCCTAAAACCGCCACACAACATATCTGTCAACAGCCTCATCTATCACTGACTCACCCTCACGGGGGCTCTGCCGCTGGACATAATGCCCAGTGTTAGTGTCAAGTGTCACTCCACTATAGACACTGCCCTGTTAGACACAGAACTGTTTGAAATCAACTTGGCCTTAGTTGAACTACTTCAGAAACAGCATAAACATTGTTATCTCGGAGTATGTGAACTTTGCACTAAAACATCACTGTCTGGCTGTGTGGTCAAACCGTCGTTTCCTGCCCCCGACACGTCGAAATGTCAAAAGATCTATTAATGATTGCAACTTTGAAACCATAAAATGCTGGTGATGCAGAGCAAAGTCCTGATAAATATGAATAGTTATACAACATTAAAGACACGTATTTATCAAACTCCTAAAAAATTAAACTACTGTTTAGAGCCAATTAAGCCAAGTTAAAAAAAACAAAAAAAACAAACTGCAGTTAGAATTAAAAAAAAAAAAACTGCAATTAGGATAAGATGCAGTAATCAAACAGCAAACTACTTACTGCAGAAACACATTCAAAAGCAGCTTTAAGCGACTGCATGATTATTCCATACATGCTTTGAGAAGTTAATCACAGACATGGATTTACCAGGTATCTTTTAGATGTCTCATTTGTCACAAAATCCTTATGTTTTGTTGTATTCTTTAAGAAGGATAGTTTTATCCATGTGAAATAATGTGAAGTTAACAAAATTTGTAGTATACAAATAAAGATGAAATTAGCTAAAATGCAAAAAGTCAATTTAACTAGTGAAAAAAGTAGTTCTGCTGCTGGTAGTTTTGGGTTTTAAGACATGTTTTTTATGGCTTTTCTTAAGACTGTGCAGAAGAGTCAAAGTGAAGGAATTTTTGTCTAAAGTTACACTTTTATCTGTTCGATCAATTTGGGTCAAGGATTGTGACAGACTCACGGGTGAACTCAGACTTACACGTCGTTGCACTGATCATTAGCGGCCTCCTCAGCCACCAAGATGTCGTACTCCTCTGCAGCATATTTCTCCCAATCTGAGACCTCCTGGCCGTCTGTCTCCACCTCCTTAAAAATACGACAGGTTACGTGATCTTCTTGACCTCTGACAGAAAAACAAGTCCTGATCTCACATCTGGTGACATCCTGTTAGAGTGTAAGCTCACCCTTATAACAGAGAACGGGTCCTTCTGCTCGTGGTCCAGGTACTTCTCTATGTTGAAGAAAGTGTCGAAGAAGATGTGAGCCAGCTTGCACCTTTTAAGGTCTCGCAGAGTGATCTTACCTAGACAGGATGAAACATGCACTTTCAGGCAGGTTCTCTTACACAAACTCATCCAGCGAGCGACAGATGATTTATGGCATCAGGATTATTAAATTATTATTAATAAATTAAGAGGTCGCACTCCAGTTTTTAGCCTGACATCCAGTGTGGCTTTCAAAATCAGCTTCCGCTGACTCAGTAAATGTCAAGTCTTCAGCATGAAAAAGTCCAAATGTCTCAAACTAGGGCTGCGAGTAATTGTTGCTTTTATTATTCATTAATCTGTCAATGTTTTTTTTCAATTAACTGAATCCTGTGGTTTCTGAAATCTTAAAAATGCGTCTGTAACAAGTTGTCAGAGCAGAGTCCTCAGATAGTTTGGGTTGAAAAGTTACCAGCAAATTCTTGGATTAATTATGAGCCACTTAAGTAATGAATTTAATCTGGTTCAAAACTGTATGTGAAATTTGGATGCAATGAAAGGCTCATTTTAAACATCATACTGATTTAGTCAGCTTAACCTTCTCATACAGCTGCTCACAAAGCTCAGTGGTGCTGATGGAAAAAATCCAATTTAGCTCTTTCAAAGTTTAAGATCTCAGACCCGCCTTATGGTAAGAAATAAATGTGAGCCATGTATAAAATCCTTAAGCAACAGATAAGTTATGTGATGCCTGAAGTGGAATGATGCTATTTTCAACTTTTGTAGCAGTAACAAATCCTTATTTCTGCTTTTGAAAGGACATAAAAGAGAGTTTTGGTTGAGAGATTTATGAAATAACAATTTAACACGTCCAATCTGTTAAAAATTGTAAAGGTTGTGCTGTTAGGAGGAGGCACCACAGGGCCTCACGGACAAAGTCAAGAAGTTTCTTCTCATATTACATGTTATATTACACAGCATTCCACCGGGTCAACTAATGGTCACATTCTTGCTGCAGCTATCAATACTAAACATGCACACCCTCAGCACGGACTTGTGCCTTCTGGTGGCATCGTGCTAAAGCTAGTGCTGATGGGAATTTCTTGACGGTGTGGATGACACCAACAGCTGGTAGCAGGCAGTCAAGATCGGTCTCTCATCTATAAGTGCTCCGCTTGGTTAACGATCGATGAACGAACCTGTTTGACCCTCTGCTGTGTGAACTTCTGAGAGTGTGTCTAAATGTAAGGACGGGGCTGACCTTCGAACTCAGGCTTGACAAGGTCCAGCATTTGGCAGAGGCAGTCCTCGAAGGGAAGGGGCTCGATAGCCATGGCCTCCAGCTTCTGACACTGCTCCTCGTAGAAGTACTCCAGCTCGTACATGCTGAGCACCCCGTCCCCATCCAGGTCCATACAGCGGAACCAGTACTCTATACTGGACACGGATTAAGATAAAGGGCAGTGAGCAGAGGTGTGTGTGTGACAAAGACGTAAAGGTTGTAACGAAAGATGCATTGTGAGTTTTAATACCTGGTGTCAGTCTTCTTGTCCTCCTCAGAGATGAGGAACCAGACAAAATCAGCATAGCTCAGCCTCCCCTCCTTGTACACCCGTCTGTCTCTGATGGAATAAACCACAATCACTCTTAATATAAAAACATAAAAAGATAAAACGTGTCCTTTCTATAACATGACTTGTTCACTTTTTATGATAAACATTCTTCAAACTGCATTTCACATACCTTGTGACCGTTCCTGAGAATATTCTCTCAATCATTTTATGGGAAATGGCTGGAAAAAATGCAGCAAAGATATTATTTACATGTATGTTGGAGGGAAAAAAGATTTAGACTTATACAACAGCTCTCTCAGTAAATGTACAACTTTTTCACAACACATGTAATCCATTCTCACAGACTGTAAATCCAGTCTGGCTAAAGTGGCTCTTTTTAATCTTGACAATGCTATAAATCCTCTGGTCATCGTTTCGACCATATAGTGCTAGAAATTGTTCCAGACGTGGCGTCATTCAAGCAAAGCATTTACTCTGCTTTCTTATTGATCTTGTGTCTCATTTCCCCTGTCCTGCTCGCAGACCATCAACCAAGAACATGTGGCGTTGAGTGTGTGGGGAAGAAGCTTTTTCCTGCGTTATATGTTTGTGTGTGAGCAGTAGATCTTGGACCAAATGACATTTACAAATGCTTTTTATTGATACATGGAGTCTCAGCCTACCGACTGTGCCAACAAATGCCAGGATGGTTAAAGGAAAGTTAATTTAGTGTGCATCTCCTGTTCTTTTCTGTGCTTGTCTTTTGCATATGCGATTGTAAGATCTATCGTTTGTCTGAATAAAACAACTTTTCTTTCACGATTATTTGTTCAAGTGTAACTGCACTCTTGTGTGCTGTCTTGAAGGAGGTGAAATGTGATTGTGCACCTTGGTCATTGTGCTGTGCTAGATCCTTCTGATCTATGTAGAGGTCATGATCAGTGTCCAGCTCCCAGAACTTGCAGTAGATAACATAGAAATGTTCATAAGAGAAGAACTCTGTCAGCTGGTTCACGTCCTCTTCCTGCTCCAGCAACGCCACATTCTGCAATCGAAGGATAAAAGTTAGAGTCAAATGTTATTTTTTCTTTTATTATCAATGACCAAATACAATTAATATTAGTCGTGCTGCCTGCTCTAAGGATTTAATATAGCTTACAGACTGACTTTTTCTTAACCAACTATACTTGTAAAGTGTGCAGGAAAAGAGTTTTCCACTGGAATGACACTCTTGGTTTTACTTCAGATGAATGGTTTAAATAATCGGATTAAACTGTTTAAAATCTGTCTCCTTATCTGCGCATGTGTGTTGCCAAATTGGACTTCATTGTAGCGATGCTGCTGTGTTCTCAGATTTCAGTAATGACTTTTATTTTCATATCACATAAAAGTGATGACTGAAGCTACAAAAATAAGACCTAATATAATATAAAATGGAATTTTTCTTTAATAAAATGTATTCATTACATTATTTACACAGGTTTTCTTTAGAGGAAAAAGGCAAGAGAATTATCAGTCATTGTATTGCACCATTAACAACAGCATCAACAGATTGTGAGTTAACAGACATTTATCTAAATGAATGTCTTTCAGATTAAATCTTTAAAGACTGCATGTAGATGTTAAAACCAGTAGACACCTCTGTAACAGGGAAAATAGATTTTAGTACACACATAAAAAAATCTATTAAAAAAATCAACTAATGTACCTGAAGAAAGTTACTTTTCCTGAGCTCAGAACATGTTATTTTTCCTGTCCATGACCGATTCACATTGTAAAATATCCTCTGAATCACCTGAAAAACAGATTGAGTGTTATCACATATAACAAAACGCATGAACAAAACTTCAGTATGGTGCTATTTTTCTGTTTCAGAAAAATACCTTGCAGAAAAAAACCTTGCAGTAGTAATATGCTGTTATGTGTCTTATAGTAGATTACCGTGGTGATGTATCGCGAGTGGAAGTCGGGTGCCTCCTTCAAAAAGGCGAGGCCTGTGTGTGAGTTCACCACATCCTGAAAACATGAAGAAAAGTCAGCTCAGTTTGTCTCTGCTGCATGTCTGCCTCATTTTCACAACACACCCCTGGAAGTTAACAAACAGGAATGCCAAAGTCAACTACAAAAACAAATACATTTGTTCAGTTAAATTCTGCAGTTAGTTTCAGAGGCGAGTTCAATGGAAAACCACATGTGTGTTTCTCTTCTGACAGACATAACACATTCAGAGCAGCCATATAAATGCATACTTATTCAAACATCAGAAGTTGTCAGTGTCTATCTAAATCATTCTGTCATGCCATATGCTTTATAAATTGTGCTATGTAAAGGAAAGGCTCCGGGCCTTGTAGGGTGAGGCCATCAACTCTAAATGTGTCTTTGAAGTCAGAAAACACTGGGTGAACTGGTTTTAGGATGAGTTTAAGCCTCTGTGATTTGACAGCAAAACAGTGGGAAGCCCAGAGAAAAGACGTTTGATAGTGACTGCTCTTAACCATCTCTTTCTCCTCATGCCATTAAGTCACAGGGGGGTGTGCTGCATTTAAAATGAATTGTAGCCATATTATTGCCAAGAAACTCCTCCATGTCTTTTCTTTATTCCCCACCCTTCTCTTCTGCTGGGGGAAAGAATTGTTGACATAAATGTGAAGGCGGCAATGAAATTAAAAGGCCTTATTTCAGGGCAGCCGTCGTGCCTCTTTGACTCTTACTGTGAGAAATTAAATCATAGAGAAACACATAAATCACACGGCACAGGAAACAGGCGGGGACAGTCAAATCTACTCCACTGCAATCCGCCTTTCATTCATCAAAACAGTCAAAGGCGATTCGCTGAGCGGGACCATACAAATTAAACAGCGGGTGCCACACGGCATCTCTGCTGGTATGCTAACGGGTGCTTGGTGCAGCTCCTGCCAGCATGAAAATGAATCAGGTGTAGGGCGGGGCCACCGGCAGCTTGTCAGGGAGAAATGAGAATACAAACAGCCAGCACAGCATGACCACATGGTAAGACTGACCAAACAGTCAATAAAGCTATTCTTATGAAACAATTGGATAAATCTGTGCCCATGTTTTCTGTTATCTTGGTGCTATAATGTGTGCGATACATGAGACCCCTTTCCATCTCCATTGATTTCTGCTGAGTCCTGCACTAACAGAACCTCCCTTCAGTACACTCCCCTCCACTATATTACTGGCTTACAGTAACGTCCCTGAATTAGTCCTCCGCCACATGAAAAAGCACTGCCTCAGCAGGACAGTCCAAAAATTAAGTCCAGCTCACACCACCCAAGCCAATGCAATTTTGCCATCCCGCACTGCCAAGTCCGGCCCTCTCCCTGGGTGTGCTGCAGCCAGTACCTGCAGGAATGGAATAAAGTCGTCTTGTTCCAGGTAATTACAGCCAGGCTTGGCCAAGAGGTGCACAAATTTAGAAGCGTCATCGTGACAGGTCTGCAGAGTTCTGGAGAAGAAAAGAGAGAACAGATGGTTGCAAGGTTACTCCTTTTTTTTGCTTGTACGTTCTCCCTATCCTTTTTATCGTTCTTTCAAGAGCACAGGTTTGAAATTGCTCCCCTCAAAAGTGCAAGTGCAAGTATAATACATTCTGAAATTAGGATTCTGAATCGCTGCCTGGTGATTATAAGCGTTGAGTGTAATGGTAGCGACAGGGAAATAATGCAAGCATTTGTTGTGGCCTCTCATCTAAGAATGGCTCAGTCATGAGCTCAAGTCAAAGGCCAGGTCTGTCCACTTCTCTAGAGGCTGCCGCATTAATACAAGAGCATGCAACAGCACACAGCTAAGTGCGCAGTTGCCATTACAAAAGCTCTATGGTATTCCTTTCAATTTCACACAGAAAGACAGAGACAGTGAATGGATGTTTTCGTTCTAATACTGTATATGCCTAGCAAATACTCCCTTGTGGGCATTTGTAAGGCTTTCGTAATCAATGACTTCTGTTAAGAAATGAAAAGGAAAATGTCACGATAGCAGAAAGCTCCATGCAGCGTCTGTAATCTCAGCGAGCGCTGCTCATTGTTCAGAGGCAGTTGTATGAGCCATTTGGCTGTGAGTAAACCAGTGGTCCAGAGAGAATAAGAGGTGCCATTGTCTTACTTTCTCCACATAGCCACGAACTTGTGAACAGACACGAAGCCGGTCCTGTCGCCTCCAGCTGAACAGAACAATGGCATTTTCCAGTAGAGAGGACACTCACAGGCCTGTGGAGACAAGAAGGAAGGAGAGATGGAGCTGTGTGGATGTAGAGAAGAGAGGGGAAAAAAACTAAATAAGCCCTTAAACTTCCTAAATACGTGTGATCTTTGATTCAGAAAAAAACAGCACAATGACACATGACACTGCTGTTGACACATGACAAACAGTGTTGCATCACTTAAAAGACTTCTCCGAGGAAACCCAGCTGTCATTTCTCTCATCGCTCAGGTTCCCCTTGAGCCATTGCTCAAATTCCTTGGGGAGACGGAGATAATATTTTCCAAGAGTTTTAAAAATCAGCAAACATTCACAAAGTCAGGAGCTAAATGGCACTAGTGAAAATAATTTGCTGGGTGGCAGCTGAACCTCCATGCTACAAATCACATTCTCACCTTGGCAACCTGCCCCATGTCCTCAATGGTGGCCCTTTCATTTGGGAATTGGGAAAATATTTTCTCAATTTTGGAAATGAGGCCGTCGATGTTGAGGTTGGCCTGGGGCCGGCCCTGTGGGAAGTGAAACTTTGGAATGCTTTCACTCAGCGCTGTGGTGACGGGCTCCTCCGTCCTCACCTGGGCCTGAGACAAACACAGAAATAAACTGTTAGCCACTGATGCTAGTAAATGCTAACACCTTGCAGCTCAAGCATTCCAGAATGTGCTAAGGCTCGCCTTAATGCAAACTTTGTATTGCTGGCACTATAAGCACACCTCTCAGCAGTCCCAAGGCCCATCTGCGAAGAGCTGTGACTACTCTGCAATCATAATTATCATACGTTTAACTGTAATGAATACTCTGATGATAGATATTTCCCTCCAACAGACTGTCACACTAATAGATTTTAATTAAGACGTGTCTATTGACATTACTATGTGAGGAATGGTGTGTATGGCAATTATTTCTGGCTGTTGCTGAAAACCCTAATTGATCCTGCAATTTGTTGATGTCATCTGTATATCGAATTATGTCTAAAAGGTCTTAAGAGCTGTATAGAACAGGACACTAACATGATAATACCAAACAGAGCTGACGACATAACTTACAAATAAAATCTACATAATCCACAGTTAAATACTACTCTATTTCTATACACACAAAAACAGCTGAAGTCAATTTACTTGTCTACATTTGGCTGATATATTAAAGGGAAATTATTATCCCATCTTTGGCATTACAATATTGTTTACACTCTTAAACAGCGTAACCTGGGATGCATCTGTAGACAAAACGGTAGCTCTAAAAACATTAGCCTATTTACCATTTTTTACAGATCAATGGTGCTTTAAACTGTCTAACATTTCAAGTGGTATACAATACCAATACTTACATTTTATTTCTAAAGTTTATAATCCATGTTGATAAATGTGTAAATTATGTGTCAAACAATACTACGTACAAGATTGTAATACATTCACTGATTGCATTTATCTGGAGTAAGACTATATTATATAAACAAACAAACAAACAAACAAAAAACCCAAAACAAAACAACAACAAAAATAAATGAATCAGCCCATTGACAGCAGACATTGTGACACATTCCAGTAACATTATAGTTTGCTAAATTGATTCTACTGTGAGCCAGCATAAAAAACATCATGGCTTTTGCACTGACACACCTGAATCAAGCACTGGCATCATTTAAAAAAAAACACCAAAACATTACACATTTCCACCTTTGAAAACCACACAATACTGGTAATGCAGAACTAAAAATCCTGATAAAAATGTGTAACTTCTCAACAGTCATAGCCCATATTTATCAAACTTCTGTGAGTTACCCAGAATAATGCTGTTTAAAACATTGTTCTTTGGTGAAGAGCCCCAGTAAAGGACTTGAAGACAGAAATGTCACAATAGATGAATGTGTCACCTTGGCATGGTTTAAACAGCATACCTTATTAAAGGCAAACAGGGCTGGCATGTGATGCATGTGCGTGTTGGTCTGAACTGTAGGGGTACAATTGAGGTTTGGTGTCTGTTAGCTTTGGGTCATCGCTGGTTACAATGTTGAGGTCAATTTAAAAACTCTCTGTACCAACTCAATTCTTGCCAATTACAGTGAATATAATTTAAATGTACCATGTTTCTAATTAACACAGAAACACTCCAATATGCCCGAGCTTGGACATTTGTGTGTTTTTTTCTACTTCTTCTGAATTTCAATCATGACAGTGGAAAACAGTGTATGTCATTTGACAGTAATATCATGCCACAAAGGAGTCTTTGTGCAGGGATCTTGTGAATGTGAAACCAGTATGATTTACCACAACAGAAGATCATATTCATTGATAAAACCTCCACTGGTGTATTGCTGAACCGAGCCTAAGAGGACATGAATCAGTGAAGGTATTTTCATGGCTGAACACATCAGAATCCAAATGTGTTGTTATGTTGCACATATTAGCCAGTTACTAAAAACAGCCTGAGCGGAGCATGCTTCACTCTCAATCGTCATCTCATGCCCAAAGACTATTTACATGACTTGAGAATTTGCTAACTGGATCAGTGTCCCCGTGGCCTTTAATAATCACATAACCAGAGCCACACTGTCCTCTGCTAAGAGATAAAAATATAATTTTGGTCCAACACATTGTTTTCACCTCTAGTTACAGTTCAGAAAGCCTACATATAACCCTCAAGCCTGCAACAATAAACCTTTTAACATGATCAAAAATCCTAAAGAGTAGATCATAAAAGGCTTAATCAAGCATTGCCTACTTCTACATCTGTATATGTCAACACTGATTGAAAGTGTTCTGCTGTCTTCTGTTGGTGGTAAACACTCATTTTAACCTGAGAAATGATAAATGCTGCTGACCCTCTGCTCCTCTCTATCTTGTGTGTTGGTGTAAGCCATGGCTATAAAAGGACATAAACATCTCCTGTTGCCCTGCCCCACACTGTCTCGCTCTCTCTCTCTCTCGCTTCATGCTAACCACTAGCAGAGCTCTTGAGCACAACCGCTAAGCCCCATGACATTTTGCACATCCACAATGATGTGGCCTGAAAGAGGACAGTAAAGCAGCTGAGCACAGCTTACCACACAAGATGAAACACCATACAACAACTAAACCTCACATCTCGTTTCTCTCAGTGCAATGGAAACATGCCTTTTCCCCGAATGACTACGGGTTTCTCACTAAAAGAAAATGCAGGATATGATTTCACAACAAGTTCATGTCATATAGCACATTAGTGTGTGTGAGCCATTTGTTAAAAGTTTTAAATTTGCGTGGAGAAACTGCTCAGTTGTCCTCACTTATTCAAGATGCAACTGGCTCCAACAGCACCTATAGCTTAAAATAATTGGTAACAATGAAGAGTAGGTGCAATTACTGCAGTTTAACAATGGCCAAGAATACAAGCTGATTTGTAGTAATGCAATCTGAATACCAAGATATGAAGTCCACAAATAGCAGTCTGCCTGACAGGCCAGCGAAGCCTGTGTGGTGGAGGGAATACTCATACAAACACCTGCCTGTCCTTGCTGGAAGGCTCTGAGCCTCTTCTTGAAGCGAGAGGGCAGAACAAAATCACAGCCACGAGCCAGCAGAGCCAACTCCTTCCTCAGGTCAGGGTCCTGACGCAGAGACAGCTCCCTCATCCTCATCCTTGCTCCAGACAGGACGGGGAACACATACACACTCACAACTCAACACAACACTCAATCCAGTGGAATCCTCTTGACTGTACAAATCACTCTGTAAGCAAAAGGCAGCAGTGGAAGTCCTCTGTGTCTGTGTCCCTGTGATTGTCCTCTGTCAGAGTGAGAGCCTCTTAATGCAAGACAGCAGCTGCTACTGTGACTCTCTCTCCCATTCCAGATCTGGTCGCACAATCTCAGCTCTGCCTGCTGCTCTGTCCCAGTCTCTACACAACACACACACACACGCTCTACACAGGGTCAGGGAGCCCTTGCCTCAGAGCTGCTGGGGAGATAAGAAGTGACGGGGTGTATGTGTGTGGGAGTCACTTAGTGTATGTGTGGGACAGGAGGGGTGTGTGTGTGTGTGCAATAGATCTGCCCTTTCCAGTTTGCATTCCTCAGTGCTCATGGAAGGTTATGTAAAGAGACAGACCTGTTGTTGCAGCTTGCAGCAGCTCCACTGAGGGATGCACCTTAATATCACGATGACACATGACCAAAAGCTCTCACACTGCCAAAAAAAAACTTCAGAGAGAGTTTTCGTGTGCTTGTGCAAACTGGAGACCCCCCAGCCACCCCCACATTGGACATGTGAAGTGCATGCAAACACTAATGGGAAAATTCAAAATAAAACCCCTGAAGTGATGGAATATAATGAAAGCCACATGCTACGTCTGCTAAATCTGCCTACATCTGTTACTAAATCTGACTGAAAGCATAAATCACAAGAACAGCAGGCAGACAAAATAAACTTAACGAGGCACTGGCAAATAAAGAAAACAAACCCAGGTATGACTACTTAATAATAGATAATAAGAGTGTAGGTCAAATCACCACATGATACACACACAACAGTAAAACATGTTGCAAATATAATCAACTCCTCTACATTTTACAGTGATCTTTGTTTTGCCTTCCCTTTGCAAGCCTCGGCTGCCAGCCATTCCACATCTTATTATAGTTGATGGGCAATACAGGAGGAGGGGGGATGTCGAATTCAAAGAATGATGACCGAACAAGTCTGTGCCTATTAAAAGCACCCACAAACACTGTTTGGGCAATCCAAGAAACCAGATCTGGAGAAACAAGGGTGTATCTTTAGTCCTCAAACAAACATCCACTTCCGGTTGCTGCTGTCCTGGAGTGATGGCAATTACATCAATTCTCCATGTATATACTGATCTAACAGCTCTGGGGTCGCCTTAGCTGCATAGACTGTACATTGGGAAAGCCCAACACGTGGCGATTTAAATGTTAATAAAATAGACACGGTACAGAGATACCGACTATGTAAATAAACTGACATTTGTTAATGTTGTTATGCTACACTGAAAGTGAAAGCACACCCACCCACAGTATTTTTAGATGACAGGATCAAAGTCCACAGTTTTCCACTGGTTTCTGCTCAAACCCAGTTCCTGTTATCCTCCACACAGGACACTGCACATGCTTGATAAGCTGCTTGTATGATGGCTTTCAAACCAGCTACCTTTTGTTCATGCTCATCAATTCAAACCAAATACGGAAAGAGAAAGCAACAAGGCCAAAACAAAACCAGGTACATCCCGTGAAACTGTCATCTTGCATGGAATACTGTTGGTTTCTGTGGTTGAGCAAACAAAAAGTGTTCCATAAACAGAGGCGTCAGAACGCAGCAGGGATAATGATGTGTTATCTGTTTACATATGAAGCAACAGCGCAGCTGACGTTTAACATCCAGGCACACATGGTGTGAGCAGCAACAACAGACACAAAAACATACACCTGGATGTAAGCTTCCTACAGGATAGCTGGAAACTTGTGCCTTTTAAATAACCAGAACTGTTTTTATCATATAGTCTGACTCCAGAGTGGACAAGGTTCAGCGAGCATTATCACTGACCAAATCATCTTTGGGCCTTTGAAGGCAGGTTGTCCAAACAACATCACCCTCCTAGGAAACTATCAGTCAGACAGGCTGCTGAAATACTCTAATGGGTCACTGTGACAAACAGAAAAACCTGTGCTGACCCCACAAAATGTCTAATCTGTAAACTGCTAAATCTGATTTACACAGGAACATGCGTCCAGTCATGTTCATTTCATTACGTAACAGATGAGATTATGAACCATGCTGTCTGGAGTTAGTGGCTATTGGCAGTTCTACACATTTGGACTCACAGCAATCAGAATCAGAAGCAATCAGAAGATTGCTGTTCACAGGCTGTTGAGGTTGTTTTCTAGTTGGGCTTTAACACAGTTGCTGTAAAACTGTGATATTCAAGATACAACATGCAGGCAACCACAACGGAGTGAAATGGATTACAAACGGGGTGTGGCAAACCTGATCAAAAGTCCCCAGAGGGCTTCTCTAAACTGTCAATACAAACATACATCCCACAGATAACATGTTCGATTGGCTTCAGTATCTGCATTACTTACATGACTCAAACCATCTCATGACTGGTGGGGTGAACCACAACTGGTTCACACTTTGTTTCAGAACCGATGCTGCTTTGAAATCCAGAAAGCTCCAGCTCAATCCACCACAATCAGATGTCTGAGACAGGGATTTGGGATACAAGTGAATGTGGGCCAAAAATAGGCCTGATTGACTGACAACATGGTGGGCCCAGGGAAGGCCAACAAGCCGAACATGATGTGAGCAGATCAGCTAGCTTGCATAAGTGTAATAATGCAGAAAGTGGAGTCGGCCAGTTATCTTGGAGGTTTGATGACAAAGCTATGTGGCACCAGAAGTAGAGCAAAGGGTGAAAAAGCTAAAGAAAGAAGCTGAAGATAAGGCGTACATCAGGCCCCCCCACACACACAACATCATTATAGTAACTACTATGAAACTGAAACTTTATTGTTCGTAGTGGTAAGTTTTAGAGACAACAGCTTTAAATAATCAAATTATTCTTTAGCTGCTTTTCCATATTGTATATTTCTAAAATATATATCTAAATTTCACTAATATGACATTCAACTCTGAAATTTGACTTTTTAATGACTTCATTATTTCCCAAAGGTGTTTAGTGTCTAGGAAACCAGACATTAAAAAAAAAAAAAAACACTGCTTTTATTTTTCCAGTTTTTTTAACAGTTGTGTGAAAAACCAAATGATGTGGCTGTATACTGAACAAGCAGGAAGATATTTGCTTTTAGAGTTCATTCATATTTACTAAATTCAATTTTAAGTTTGTAATGGGGCTATACAGGTCAGTTAAGACTGTAGGGGAATTAAAATTAAAATATTAAGTCAGATAGTTAGAAAAACAGCAATACAAAACAGGAATTTGGCTCCAATCTGATAAATATAGAAGCCCACAGTACACAGGAATATTGCCTGGCCCAGCTGGGTCTTAGCTGAAATGCAGCGTTTGCAATTGTTGCTTTATACTCCTGAGTCAATAAGACTTCAAAATAAAGGACTTGCGGGAAACAGTTTAACACCTGGTTCGCTCTGACAGGTCAGGCAACATAACGTGACCCCCAGACCTCTGCTTCAAATAGCTTCAATGTTGCTGAGCCCAACTAAGCATGTTATAAAAATACATCTTGAGAAATAACCTTTGATCCTAAATGCAGACACTCAGCGCAGAAGAAAAAGCAAGACCTCAAAGTACATCTATTTCTACTGTTCTATATTTCTAAAGCTGCTTTTCCAGTATGTGACCTACTGCATTCATTACACACAGATACTTTTGATATTTTGACACAGCAGACCTGAAAGCTGAGATTTCACAGGGAGCTGATATTTACTGTACACCGTGTAAATAAAAGACCTACGACCACATATTCTGACAATGAGCAGCATCTAACAGACGTTGTTTCGGAGTAAATTGCACAGGATGAATGTGCTGCCACACCTCATCTCACTGGCAGAGTTCTGGGTATCTAATGCCAACACAAGGGAACCAAGGCTATCTATATCAGTGTCTGATGTCAAAGTCAGACCAGCTGTTCCAGGCTGCACCAGCATGACATAAATTGAATTTTTGAGTAATCCTCTGAAGAATGCATCTGTATACGGGAATTCATTTTGTTGGCTTAAAATAGAAGTATCACTTTATACAACCTCCCAATCCCTTTAATAATGAATGACACAATGTGTCCACATGCCATGACACATTACAGCAAAATATGCAAACTGTGCAGCAGTTGTTTTACAGTAATCTGGGGTGAGAGGGTTGCATTAGAGGCCAAAGGTCAATGAGAGTCACTGGGACACTGATGTGAAAGTCAAAAAGTTCATCTGTCAGACCTTTTACTGTTAAACAGACAAGATCGAAAGAGAGATCAGTCTTGGTAAAGAACCAAAGCCAAGTGATGACTCTGTTGGGAAACACTCATTACTGAATCCCACAAAAGGAAACCAACATGTGGCTGTAATTTATTTCATGTTTTGCATCCTCTTCCTCCCTATGTTCAGTTGTTGCTGTTTTAACACTGATAGGCCTTGCTAAGACTATTTTTTTGTGTATCTTCACCCAGATCTAAGGTATGATGGTGTACAGGAGATCAGACACTGTAATTTCACAAGATTTTATTTAGCCACATTTGTCTGAAAATGATGTAAACGAAAGCATGGTACTTACTTATTTGGTCTTTACTCCCATATTTCTAGTTGATTAAAATGATCAACAGATTATATGAAATGCACTGTGGACACAGTGGTCTGACAGTATTATTACGTAAGTTACGTGAACTGGCATCATGTATTTTTAGACTTTGTAGTGGTAACCAGTGTGTGAAAATCCATTCTGAATCTGGTTTATATTGTTTTGTGGTAACTTATAAACATTACAGGCTGGGTAGTTTTATGCATGACACAATAATAAACGGACACAATTGCCTTGCTCTGAGTCTAACATTCGGTTTTGTCTCCATCAGTGGTGTTTTCTATCAGAGAGAAAACACATGTTCTACCAGTAACCACTTGAATGCCTCCTCATGCCTGTCTTTAGCATGTCAACAACATGTATAAGGCGGAGTCTTTAACAGCACATGCCCCCAGCTGTCTGGCTGTCTCACTGTCATTGGACTCCCAATGTTCACAACTTCTCATCTTAGCAAAGGGGAGTCCTTGAACAGACACACAGAAGTGTTTCAAGTCTTGTAACTGCTCTGTGTGGCTCGATGTCTTCTGTAATTGAAACGACCCTAACGCTGAAATCCCGTTTACCTCTGGAGACCTCGGTCACAGTACAATAATATCTGCAACACATAGGCTGAAAGGCGCAACCAGGGAGTGAAGAGTGCCAGGGATAGGCTAGGTTCAGACACTCCCACTTCTCATACCACACTAATTCGTGGGTGAGGCCTGAACATTTGGAAAGTATTTGACTAATAATCACAGCATATGCCTACAGACATGGAGACTCCACCATGACAGTGCAGAGTGGATGGCCCTTCGATCCCTTTGATCCTGCTACTCAGCAGCCTCTTGTGGCCAGCCTGGGAATATAAAGACCCCACAGGACATATTAGGGTCATGTCCAGGGAACTGGAAACTCAGTCCTGGAGATCTTCAGATCTCCAAAAGTTTTGGGACTTCTAGCATTAGTGTAAAAAGAACAGACAACAACACTGCCATAGAGCAATTATTGCAGCTACAAACATTGAGATGATACGATCATATGCAAATTCTAGAAACAGGAAGTTTCACAACAACACATCAACCATAAATTCAGCTTACAACTACAATTTAAACAATATGTCCACTTGTAACAAACCCATTAAAGCCTAATGTGAAGCACCGAATATGGTATTAGGCTTTTTTCAGCAGACATTTTAACCTGCCTGACCTTGATCAAGTGCCCCAATGAGCCGTGACAATGAGTGAGAATGCACAACAGCAGGATCCTGAAACTGAAGCAGCTAAATGGGATTCAGCCACCATTAAATTTATTATTAACACCTGTGTTTGTGCTACTGGAACATGTTCAGATGTCTTCTGTGACAAAGGTCTACTGACACATTAAGTTTCTGTCCAACTTTAGTAATATAGGTTTAGATATAACTATAATGTTTTCAGTAAACTCAACAAAAATATATACATTATGTTGAGATGCCTTCTTTTGCATGTGTAAAAGAATATCTCCTCAGTCTAAGTGTCAGTAACAAGGTCAACATGATTGTTGTTATGGGAGTTATTAGCTTTAGCTTCAGAAATATGGAGTTCAATCCAGTGTTGCAATGTATGAGATCATGTAGATAAACCAAATAAACTGCTAATTTCCTGTACAATGTACTAATACAGAATTTAACTATTTAAATCAATGCAATGGATATGAATTGGTGAATCATGGTGAATGTACATTATTCACAAAACAATGTTCATTACAGCAATTTTCCTCTGCATAAATAAAGTACCATCTTACATATATTTCACCTCACCATCTGTAACTTTGATGTTACTGCCGAAACCTGCTGCTAAACAGATACAGGGCCTACTTAGACTGTGATTTTGCAACACACCCTTAAGTCATCGGTACCTCAGGTGGCTCCGCACAGAAGACTGAAACTTAAGGACACACCTTGTTTCTGATATTATAAGCAAACCTAGATGGAAGCCCTGTGGCCTGATGTCTTAGATAGCTAAATCTTGTTTAAACCTGTAAAGCTTTTGTGAGGGAAATACCTGTTATAATGATGTTTTTATTACTACCTGCCCTTTATGTATTAACCATAATATGGGAATATTAAAGTTGTAGTCCCTGAGAAAGAGCCTGGAAGGGGTGAGCATGTCTTCCTGTGTTAAGTGTTTTCTAAATATTAAAGGATATGTGATCTGTGAAAAATCAAATGCCTGAAAAATACCATGTGTGTTAATCCACAGCAGTTAACAGCAGTATCTATGTATATGCTTTTATACATATCAATACTTACATACATAGTAGTTTAATGTTTATTTTTACCTTGTGGAGCCATTGTTCTTGCTTTAAACTTAATGTATCTCTTTTTCTGTGCATGAGTGTAAAAAACTGAGTCAAATTCCTTGTATGTGTACACCTGGCCAATCAAGATGATTCTGATCTGACAGACTGCCTCTTTTCAGAGCAATGCTAATGATGAATCTTGTTTTCAAACAATAAAAGCTTATTTCTTACTATTGAGATATTGTGTATGGTGGTATTTGATCACCAACTCTCATCTTTCCTAGAGCAAAACAGATTTTCTTTTCCACAACACAGTTTGACAACAGTTTGGATAATGATGGCCCTGAACGGTCAGTGATACGCTACATGTTTGCAGAAATCCAAATGTTACTAATTTACTGTGTCAATGGATAACGTACCTTTTTTGCACTGACAGACCTCCGCAGCACTCTGCCATTGGGTCCAGTCACTCTGGTATTACTGCTACTGCCTGAGGGAAGGGTACTGGCAGATGGGGGGCTAGAGGGAGGACCTAGGGAAGCAGGCTTCCTCTCTGCCAGGTTCTTCTGGGATGCCACATTGTTGTTCTCATTGAAGGTCAGCAACCTTTTGTCCTGGGCATCCCCACTGCTCAGATCAACCTGCTGCCCATTCTTGATCACATCAAGATAATCTTTGAGCAGTGACTGTGTTGCAGGATCACTCAGCCAGTTGAGAAAGAGCTCGTCCACCTTCATCTTGAGGACTGGCTGGAGGACTTGTGGTGATGGCATTTTGGCAGGATATTACTTCCTTCTTGTCGTCTCTGACAAACCTGTGTAGAAGCAGCAGTAACTTTAATATTACAGTGCATTCTGCATCTCCAGCACAACCTTAGTGAATAAGGGCAACAGAGGAGCGACACAAGTTATACTAAATACAATGGCTGAAAGGAAATGCATTTGCATTAGCTTTGTGTCCTTGCTTTAAGTGCACACCAAACACTCGGTGACATTATTGGGTTTTACCGTGAAGCATCAATGACTGAACCCGCAGGCAAAAGTAAACGTAGTAAACCCAGATCGACCGGCAACGTTAGCTATTTTTACATACAGCCGCTTATAAAGTCAGTGTTTACGTAACTAGCATGCTTTAAAGCTGACAGAGTTATGAATAAGAAGCCAGGTATTAACAGGTAAAAACAGCAACAGGCGGCAACAACAACAGCAGTTTGTTAGCGCGCATAGCTTTAGCACGCTAACGTTAACTGGCTAATTAAGGCAGCTACCGACCTTTGAGTGCGTCCGCGGTGGAGCCAGGTGCCTCGATGTGACTCTACATCACTTCCCTCATGAGCGAAGGTGTCACAGGTCTTTGTGTTTACCTGTGAATTGCAATAATCACGCGGACGTTGTGTCTCCGGTGTTCATATCAACGGGCCAATGGGGCAGGCACGCGCTAACTTCTCCGGCTCGCGTTCCCCTGGTAACCACAGGGAGTTCACGCGAGATCTTCAGCAGACTGGGAGTTAGTCTCCTACCAACAGTTACTGCTCTAGGAAAGAAAATGAAGAAAAACCCGCCATGAGCTCATCTAAAATCATTGCAAATCATTGTACAGCCTCCTTGGGCTTGTTGCTTTTATAAACTACACATACCTGCCAGGAGCGGCAAAGATTCACTATTAATTACAAATAATTATTGTTCCGCCAAGAAATGAAGTTCTGTAGACATATTTAGTAGAATGGTTGCCAAGCAACACACACAGGTAGTGCTCACCTTTCCTATTTTTCATAGTGGCATAACACAGCCTGGTTTAGGTCAAATTAAGTCATTGTTTTAAAATTAAAAGTCAGACTCGGACACACAGTTTGTTTAACGACTTAGTTCCTGAACTTTCCCAGCTCTTCTCCCCTAATTAACTTAAGTGTATCTCTTCTATCTTCTTTCTCTTCCTCTTCTATCTTGACCATCTTTTTCATCCACTCATCCAGTCTTTCGGAAAATCTAAATTCACACGAAAGTCTGACGTTTCGTAAAAAATCAACTTGGCGCAGTAATATCGACGTAATACGACCACAGGTGCGTACAGAATACTTTTACAAAGGCTTCCTACGTGGCTCAGCCAATCACAAGCAAGGACCGGAACTATCTGTTTCACAGCTGTAATACTGTGTACATAATTATTCCATTTGTATGACGAATGATTTTACACTTCCCGAAGCTTTTTCATGTCGTAGTTAGTCGATGTTAAGTTGAGGTTTAACTACTCTGGGTTCTGCCGACAGTACTGGAGAACTATTTAGAACGGTTACTAAAGTAAAAGCATCAATATTGCGGTTTGAAATAATAGCCTACATTTCATCCAAACTTTCCCATGTGAGTGGAGGTAAGTATTATCAGCTAGATGTGTTAAATGTGTTAAATAAAGTACTTAGTACTGCAGGAGTGGCTCTTAAATTAGTTTTTTTTAATTTAATTGTTATTACTGATGATTTAACACTGTTAACAAACATTTAATGCCTCTCCAAGTAAAGCTAAGTTTAACTGCTTTAAATGCTGAAACACTGTTGACAGTGGTGGATGAAGTATTCAGAGCTCTAAAACAAAAGTAGCTTTATCGCAGTGTAAAAATACTTTGTTACAAATAAAAGTCCTGCTTTTAAAACCATAACATCATCAAAATTATAAACCATTATTCAAAATGGTTCGTTTGAGAAAAATTGTCACTGCTGTTGCAGCTGGTGCAAGTAGGCCGATTTCAGTGACTTTATATCCTGCCATGTACACAATAATACATCACAATTTATTAATCAGCAACATTTTGTATTAATAATCTGAATCTGCAAAGTAATTTCATTGTCAAATAAATGTAGTTAAGTATAAAAACAATGATTCTCTGTGTACTACAGTGGAGTAGAAGTATAAAGAAGCGTAAAAAGGCGCAAAAAATACTCATGTAAAGTACAAATGGCTCAAAAGTACAGTACAGTACATGAGTACATGGTCAGTTACATTCATCCACTGTCTATTGGGTTACTTAATCTATAAGAATCTGTTATATTTACAAGATTATGTGTGTCTTAATCTATATAGTTGTAGCTATAGATTGTTATTAAACACAAAGCAGTAAAAAGTATAATATTTCCTCGTGAAAACTCATGAGGATGAAGTGTTTAAAAGGAAAAATAAATATACTCAATGACTTACCTCAGAAAATAAAATGTGTATTTGGGGCATTATTGATTTTTGCAAGTTGAGATGAATACAAGTTTCCTTGATTTGTGACAGTTAAAGTCATGTGTAGCCTCTACATGATTTATGTTTATTTGTTTTCTGCAGTTTACAATCCAAATTGAACTTGCAGGACTCATTTCCAGGAAACTACAGTCCTCAATTTAGCCTCCTATGAATCTGATCCTGCCTCTCTTTGCATGAATAACAATGATACATCTGTGCCTGATTCCTCTCTCTTTTCCCTCCTCGTACCCTGACTCCTCAGAGCAGCTGGACTGAGCACCTGGTGTGTGTGAAGCTGGACATCCTTATTGATTCCTGTAGGGGGGGGAGTGGTCTCAGACACCGAGGCTCCCTCACTGTGCAGAGAGCAAGCAACATGAGGAAAGGTCAGTCTGAATAATGGGCTCCGTATCTCGCACCAAATCCAAAAATCAGCCACCAACGTATTAATCTAATGCATATTTCAGGGATGAAGATACACTTTTTGGTCGCACTCGAGTGGCTAACTTGTAACATGAAAATGACTGAAGCAGATTTTATGATCAAACGGTCAGGCATTAATGGTGCAATAGCAATTTCACTCAACCAAAAACAACAACTTAATTACAGTATGTTTTCTGTGAATGCAGTGTTGCTGGGTAATTATTGTTGTTATGCAGGCAGCATAACAAATTTTGTCTAGACTAATCTATCGCTTTTGGCAATGAAAAATTACAGCCCTAAAGAAAACATTTCTAATATTTGTATGATTTATTTCTATTATTTGGTTTTATTTTATATCAACATTATTACTGAGACGTGACATGAAGTATGGAACTTAATGGGGTTGGGGTTAGGGATTTTTCTTATGATTAAGAAGCAAAGAATTTATGCAGTTAATTCTTGATGAAGACCATCACACAGTTTTAGAATGACCTGACATGGACTGTATTTGTGAGATTGGTTTCTCTGTGTTTTCAGCATGAAGGACATGAGGGACACCTATCACCTTCAAACCTCTGTCTCGTTAATAACCACATTCAAAGTGCCCATAGCCTTTTTGTGTAGAGCGAATGAATGCTGTTTGTGCGGTTGTGAAGATTATTGACAGAATTCTCCTGATTGCTTCCCTTGATAACACCAGCAAATCAAATCTGAAACATTCAAAGTTGTCTGAGGCGCAGCACGTAATGAGAAAGCTCTTTGTTCTTCAGAACAGCGTGTGTTTTAGAAACATGTGTTTTAGAGCCTAATCAATATCAGAAATGAGAAGAGAAAAAGTGAAGGTCTTGAAACTTTAAACTTTGCAACTTTTCAAAGTGTAATTACAGTGTACAAATAGGATTTTACCCAAAGCAGTGTGCGTGTTGTTTTTTCACGCCTTGAAGGACATTTCAAAGGTTTGGCCGAGGCTGAAACCACAGGGGGACAGCTGGTTAGTGTAGGAAAGTGTTAGTGAGGAGTTCATGTGTACCGCTGTCAGCTATGCTATATGGGTGCTCTGTGAAGTAGGCGATAAGCAATCTGCTCTAATAAGGAGAGTGAATAAAGTTGAAAGTGTTGTGCTGTAGCTGTGTGCTGTAGAGAGTTATTTGCACCGTACCGTAGTCTATGCACATGATGGAATAGGCAATAAGCCATGGTTATTTTGAGGTTTAAGTTTGTTTCTAAGAATGTAAGTTTAGATGTAACTTTTTCTCTTAGTTTCTTAAAGAAATATTCTGATTCAGATTAGGATTTTGGATTTGTAAGTGTGCAATATAAATGACTTAAACAACATTCCTCAAGATGGCACCTAATTTACAGAACGTATGACTTTAGGCTTTAACTATGTGTAATTGATTTAAAAAATTGATTTAAATTCCCTATCTACACTGATTCAAACAAAATGTGTTACTTACCTCTCATATGCTTATCTTATTCCAATCCAAGCCTTCATGTGTTAAAATGAGCCTTGAGATTTCAGTGTTGCTCACCTGAAAGTCACAAATAGAGACTTTTCAGCAAGAACGGAAATTGAGGTTTTCATATGACAGCTAGTTTTCTGATTAAAGTACCTCTTTAAACTGGACATAGAAATCAGCCTTACTTATGTCTGTACAGGTCATCTTACCGTTTTTCTGCAGTTAGTTTCTATGAACTAAAATGTTTTTTTTGTATGAGCCAGGGATAAGACCGACCACAGTCATACAAACATGTAGATATTTATATCTGTTCTAAATATACCAGTTTATTTAGTTTCCTTTTAATTTCAATAGTTTGAACAAATTCTGCCCCCAAAAAAACTCCAAACAAACTACAGAATAAAGATCAGCAGTACACAAAATGTCAAATGACATCTGCTTTGGAAAAAAGTTACATTGCTTTACATTTTTTTTAGAACTTTTGATTATTGGATTTTTTTGGATTCATATCTTAATAATGGAAATATAGAGCTGCATATGACAATTTGCAGATGGTAGTGGTGGGAAAAAAGGCTGAGACATTATTTCAGTATGGAAAAACAGAAACCGACTTTGAGTTGTTTTTATAGTTTTAAGTAACACATTTGTTTGCATGAAAAAGTAAAGTTTTGTGGCTAATTAATGCTTTGAGGTGGATTATTTTTCTTTAATTAAAACACAAAGCCAGAGAAAGGAACTATACACAAACATGGGTATATGAAGTAGTCTGAGATGTATTTATACTTCTTCATTTAAACTGTTTGTTAACCATACAAACAATTCATCACCAAAATGTTCCCCCCATCAACCACACAAGTGAAATTTCCTTCCTTAGAGAGAAATTCCCAAGTGTTGTTACTAGGATTGTTTGAACTGGATCTTATAATATCTGTCATGAAAATGTATACCAGAGCTTACTGTAGATGAATGTAAAAGTAATTTTGATGCAGACTTTGCCTTACCTCCCCTTTTCAACTTCAAGAGATGAGTGAACATTTAAGGCTGGATGCATGTTTTCATCCTCTCAAGTTATTTCTGTCTCTTATTTCCCTTGAATGAAAAATCAACAATTTATAGCTAGTTGTTTATCTATTTGAATGATCAGATTTTCATTAGTGGAGAACCTTTAGTTTTAAATGGCACATTTCTCTTTGGATTCAAATTCCTCCTAAGTTT
Source organism: Amniataba percoides (assembly GCA_037176925.1). NCBI lineage: Eukaryota > Metazoa > Chordata > Actinopteri > Centrarchiformes > Terapontidae > Amniataba > Amniataba percoides. Next base: position 16,510,995 of record JBAJHX010000043.1, on the reverse strand, counting down.
AAATGTCCTGACACAGTTTTACCTGGAAATTATGTTTTAGATAACTGAACACGTAGAAAAGCTCATTTTTCTAAGTGTGTGGAAATAATCAAATATAGATACTCACATTTCACAATGTTACATTACAAAAAAATCTTACATCCTCACAGGCTATTAAAAGATTATTTTCAATTATATTTCTAGTTTCTAGTTTAACAAAGGAAAGTGATTACATGTTTGTTGTTTCAGGCTGATTAAAACCTATAGACATTAGTTCCATGTTATACACCAGAGCCACTGTGAAGGTCCTGAAATATCAATTTAGGTTTATTTGCCACTATGTATTGTTCATAGTGCTCACCACTTCTCCAATCTTAAGAGGCAAGAGACATTTGTAGACATTTCTCTGTCTGTCTGATTTCCAATAATAGCCAGACATTGTTGAAATAACTGCTAGCATAAAGTAACAATTTTACAAGAATGTAGCTGGTTTAGTGATATTTTTGACCAGAAATCACTTTGATCCCGGTCTTAAACATTCTCTGTTTGATATGGCTTTCAAATGAACTGTGGTATGAACCTCACTTTCCGCCTCCCAAAATGGCATCGGGTGTTGATGAGCCTTCTCATTGCTCTTTCATGGCTACACTGCAAACACGCTACACTGTTTTTATTCCTTAAGAAAATCACAGACAGAGAATCAAACTGTCTTCAGTCAACATTTAGATTCCTAATACGCTGCACGAAATGGAGCCGCAGAGGAGGAGACTTCTTTCATTAGACACTTCACTAACGCTCTGAAGTTTGCTCCTTCCATCTGAGATGACTTTAAAAGAGAAACAATGCCTCTGCCTATTGGGGTCTTTGGAGATTTTCTCTCTCATCACATATTAATGAAAGAGGTGGCATGTATGGAGTTGGAGAGCTTTAGCAGGAAAACCTGGCTGCGAGCACGGCGTAGAGAGCCGCCTTTATGTTTGCAGACGTTTGACAGACTCAGGTTGTGTATATGTGATTGTGGTTGTTTCTCAGGAAATCTTAACTTAGATGGAAAAATCTGCACAGTTTTCTCTCACCAGTATTAATACACTTACAGTAGATATACATGAATATAGAAATACACCAGCTGCCTCTAGAGGGCACACTTCACCTGGGATGCTTCACCTTTCCCAGTAGCTCTCTCTGCTTGTCTCCACACACAGACATGAATGCACTCACACACACACACACACACACACACACACACACACACACACACGCACACACACACACACACACACACAAACAATATTCATTTCAGTGTAATCATCTTATATCAGGCACAGAGACAGCATGAATTAGAGGTGAGTTCACGCCAGTTATTCTGATGAATGTACTGCACATCAGTTTCCCACATTGGCCTCCATTTCTCCTTTAATGAGACAGGCCCATCAAGACGGAGCGGGAGCTTTTTGATATCCTCACAGGGGCATGACGCGCAGACACATTAATGCTCATAATTCATAGTGAATCAAGAAAGATTTTGTTGGAACAGAGGATCACACCAATTACCAGTTGTTTATTGTTTGCTATTGTTGTGTTTACTGCAGTCTAATCATATTTGGAGGTCAGCCACAGCACTACATCAGCTCCAAGTGGAAAAGCTCTTTTGAAGCCTTTCATTTCGTTGTGCCATATTAGCTGCACCGAGCAGCCCTAGACAACATGCTGCCTTTGCTTTCAAGATAAAAAGGAACAAGCATTACATCACTCTCTAAATAACTTCATGAATTAAGGAAATTGCACGTAAATTGGTCACCTAAAAAGAAAGAAAGAAAGAAAAGGACCAGCCCATTAAGAAAAATGTGTTTCATCTATTAATTTGCCTCAAGATAATAATCGTTTACATAATGACTTGAACATGGGAACAAGAGTTTGTGTTCGATTCTGGGCAAATGTTGTCGGCTGTTAATGCTTGGCCAGACAAAGCTCCTTCTTTTCCCTTCTTGCCCCTCCTATGGAATAGTGGATTCATGGCATGAAAGCAAGAAAATCATGGAAATCAGCAAGGCCTTCATTATACCAAGGTCATTACAGCTGGCTTTTATCCTCCTCTGTACTTATAGGAGGTAAGGGAATCCTATTCTCCATCACCCAAGGCCTCACCTTTGAACACACACACAAGCTCACACCAGGGCCAGCATTTTTACGCTCTCTCTCTTTCTCTCACACACACATGCACACACAAACACACATCAGTTTCTCTTTCATTTGGCCTCCTTGAATTTCATCATTCGTTTTTACATAACATTAGTGTGGCGTGTTAGTGGTCGGCGTGCCTGCATGTAGAGGGCGGCTGTTACTTCAGGAAAAGACTGAATAATGCACGGGAAAAGGCAGGGGAGGGCTCCAAGGAAGCCGGCAACAGCACAGATGATTGCCTCCTTACACCATATATGTGAAACAGTTAGAGTATACATGAAGTGAGAGAAATAGATCATAGAGCTCCTTGGATTTTGCATCACTAGACTACAGGGTAAACTAGAGCGTAGGTGACAGCTCCATGAGTGAGATTCAGTTTTAAATGGTAAAACACATTGAAATGATTGAGTAGGGCCATAAAAGCTTTGATTAAAGACATGTTCTGCCTTCTTACATCCACAACAAAACAATTTGTAGATCAAGAAGATAATTTGAAAAAAATGTGAGCTTAGTGTCTCACTGTTTTGTACCTTAACACCAGATACTCTTGAAGCGACTGGGGAAATATTAACAGCAGATTTATTTATTTTTTTAAAAAAACCTGCACCCTGATATGAAACAAAGCCGTCAAGGTTACCATCTTTTCCAGAATGGGTTACTATAATAATACATTAAGTCACTGTAATTAGGCCATTATTTTCAAAGTAACCCAGTCCCACAATTTGTAGTGTAAAAAAAAACACCTCTTCACATTTAAAGTTAATATTTTTAATGAGCATCACAAGACGGTTGAGTCTCACTCAATGGCTCCTTCAAAAAAAGAAGGAATAACTGTGATCTTGAGGGGAAGGAAAGTGTTCTCTTAATGTGCGCCAAAGATGGTCTCTTCTGTCTATCTCAGCGGCTGTGTCTGATTTGAAACTCTCCATTGATCTGATACCACCAAGAACTGGCCTGCATATTAAACCGATTCTGTGATACAGCTCCTCGGAGACGTGAGAAATTGTGTGTGTCTGTGTGTGTGTGTGCAGGCACATGGCTGTAGCCCAGGTTCAGGGTATTACTAAAAAAAAAGGAAAATGTATTCAGAGTTAAGCTTATGTGCTGTCCATTGATAGTCATACAAACTGTAATATCCCTTAGAAGTCCAGCTCAGCGCCTGCCAACACACATTGGCCTTCACTTCTGACGCTGACATCATTTAATCTTTAGGAGGAGCTCAGGGTTTCTGTCCCAAATCCTTGATCTGGTTCACCTTACAGGATGAGCCTTACTGTCTTTCTTCCAAAATAAACAGACTCATTATTGTACTCCCTCTTGTCCAAGCACACAGGCTGTCTTCCTGTCTTTGGGTAATGAAGCCTCTCACTGTTACAACCCGTCCACAGTGCACAAAAAAACATTTAAAGCTACAAGATGAACACAAATGTCCTCATCTGGTCTGCATGGGAACTGACAACAGGCCAGCACATATCCTGTTTCATGCAAGTACACATCTGTGAACACACAAGCAAATGTTCCCCTTACAGAGATGGATACCTTTTCACACAGTATGAAAACAACCCTTTGCCGCTTTGCTGTTTTTTTTTTTATGCCTGGATGTTTTTATAGGCACCGAAAAGGACGCACGCTTCTCAGATTAGGACCGGCAGGAGCGCTCGGGAGACAGTGTCGGAAAAGGATGAACATAGGGCACCTGATCGGACAGGATCAATGAAAAGCAATTAGATGATAAGTCTGTGGGAGCTGTGAGCGACTACCAGGGGCCGAGACCTTTATAGCAGAAGGGGGATAAACTGTAAAAATGTGTCAGATATTCTTTAGATCTTAAACAGGATGGAGGTAGATCCTCACACATGTGGTGAGGGAACCTATGAAGCTGTGATGATATGCATGGTGTACAGTATTTATGTGTGTTTGTCTGCTTGTGCTTCTGTCTCCTTGTGTGATTTGCGCATGGCTTATGTGTTTTGCCTAACATCTATTGTCATAATGATGTGTGATTATTAAGGGAGCAGGGTTTTCACAGCAGGGAAAAAAGGGGCTGAGCCGACAACAGGTTGGGCCTCCCTTTGTGTCTTTGTTTGAACGCTCAGCAAATACATATTCATGCTCCCAATATGCACACAATAGCACACATTTGTTTATAATCTTTGTTTATTTGGGTTGCATACATTAACAAAAACCACAGTTTTTCTTTTTTTGTGTGTGGTTGTAATGCAAACAGGGGCAAATGGTAATAGCAAAGAAAGGTTTCTTGTAAAAGAGGTGGACACGGTCTCCAGGAGCGGTTGCCTTGTTATTTCAGTAGTATCCCTGGGAGAGGTTAAGCTCTTGCAGCAGGCTAGCTATTAGGCTAAACCAGGGTGCGCTGTGTTCTGTGTGGGCTGAAAAGACAAGTTCTGGCCATTAGCGCACCTCCTGTGCCTGGATCCAGCGTACAAAAGCTCATGAAAGTAATGATGACACACGACAAATAACTGGCTGTTAATCCAGGCTTTGTTAGTTTATTGTAATATTGTTCTGTTTACCCGCTCCAACAGAAATATCCCCATTTGTGGCCCTTAAAACCAAGTGAAGGAACAAACCTGGCGTATGGGCTACAATAAAGTGCCTTCCCCATTTATTGTATTCCTGCGTGTGCTCTTCTCCGACACTAGATGGCTGTCTGTGCTGTGTCTGCTGTGCATCAGACCCAGTGCAGCCTCCACATGCTGCTTTTATTGGCCCTGGAAATGCAAGGCTGAGCAAAAGATTTTTTTGTTAATAATGCTTTGAGACACTTGGGTTATGAAAACACACAGCTACACAGACATAGCACCCAACTTAATGTTTTGATGTTTGAATTTGCCAACCCTTCATTTTTTTATGAAGTCAGGAACAATGGATTAAATATACTGTCATCACAAAAGTCAGGTACAGATGCACACTCACTGAGGTGAAAGTGCATTTGAGTAGATTTAAAAATAAACTCTATGCAATGTCAATTTTAATATATATTCCACAAATATAAAAAAATATTTTTTGTGGATCAGGAAAGGCTTCAATTAAACTGACAGATTTCAAAACAAGTCAAGGGTACTATTAGTGTCAAAAGAAACCACTGAACACATTATTTATCATTATCATATAATTATTCTGACTACAGCACCATTTCCCTGCCTTTTTTTATATCAGTGCATCCACTGTGTGTGTTTTGTATAAGAGGCTATTTGTAGTTTCATTATGTGCAGTAAATGCGACCACATAGAGCACTCGGTTGCAGTATTGACTTTGAAGATTGCCTTTCTTCTTCTTCTTCAGAGGCCGTCCGTCTCTTTAGCCTCAAGCTCCCAAACCGCACAGCCGGCCAGTTCGTGGTGGCCTTTTATTATGATGTCAGCACTTCGCTTAAAGAGCATTCAATATCTCCAGGATGGCCGTTGGTGGAACATCAATAGAATAATATAGACACACACTAGATGGCTATTCCTCATAGCCGGCCAGTTCATTTGCTCATTGATTTATTGGTAGCTGACAGCGTAATGGAATTAAGTAGCAGTGATTATCAGGAACAAACAGGTTGTTTGTTTGTTTATCCTGCATCTGTTCACCGCAGTAAAAAGAGTTTCAACACTGGCCATGTCGACATGGACAAATACAATACGATCTGTACATACAGATACAGGTGCATGGAGTCAAATCTGGAAATGCGCTCACACAAGCACATAAAAACAGTCTTTCTGAATTATTGAAACACCAAGAGAAAGATCCCAAAAAAGAAATATCACATGTGATTTCTCATTTTACCCTCCACTGAAGATAGAAAATCCCGAGGCTAAGAAAAATAAAGTAATACAAAGAAAGGAGGGAAAAAAAGAGAAAATGGAGTAAAGGAGGAGGCTATTAGGCCTGGTCTGATTTGCAGGCATATTAAAAGATGGCGATCTAGAAAACAAGCAAAGCTTTGTAAGACAATTGCACCAAAATCACCCACATAAATCAGGGTGTGATTACTTCAGGAGCTGGAGTTATTGGGTGCTAACATTGCTTCACTCGCTCTTTAATGTTATTAACACGCTTAATGGTGAGCGACAGCTTGTAACAGAAGCCCTGCATAACCTCGATCTCTCTTTTACAATCCCAAGAGCTGGAGCAACAACAGGGAACTAAAAACATCAAATTTATTAATTCAACTGGTCTTAGCCGGTTTCATGCTGATGCTGTCACCGTGATGCTGAAATCAAAATCCTCCCAAGATTTGAAAAAAAGTTTGATGATTTAGTACCGGATGCTTTGTCTGCTGTGTTTGTGTGCGTGTGTTGTGCTCACACCTCCATATCTCGATCTACTACTGCGTCTCCGGCTCTGTAATTCATGCAAAATGAAATGAAAACCTTCTTAGCAATATGCAGATTTCTTTATGCAAAGCAGCATTACCTATGGTGCACGGACGGCAGCTAACGCCTTTGATCAGCCTCTCTGACATTCTCTAACTACTGAGAAGAAAAGAACTTAAAAATTGTAAAGGCTCTTAATTGAAGTGAACATAAAAGAAGATACATGGTGTTAATTGGTATACGCTAAGAATAATCTAGACCTTGGAGACCACTGTCCCTTACCGGCCCCCCTGCCAAAGTGTCAGGATTTACATCTTTAATTCAAGATTTCCCCACATTAATTACCTCGCAGGCAGCGAAATACGGATCACTTCATTTTAAAGTATAATAAACATCCAAATAGTTTCTCCCCTCCTCCCCATCCATGAATATCAATTTTTGTTAGTGTGCAGAATCCCGGCTCTCCTGTTCCTAAGGAGGTTGTGCAGAAAGCAGCGGGTTGTGAATGTGGTCCAGAAAGAATTTTACAGTAATGGAGATCTAGGAAGAGCATAATTGATATGAACAACGTGGTGCAAAACCCAACTTTAACCCAAATTTTTCAGAAATAAGTTTCATAAAATGGATAATGCCAGATAAAAAATATACTGAGAGGTCACTGAAAGATACTGTGTTTGCTGTTTTATCTGCAGGTGTTATAGCAGCGTGTTTTGGGAAATGCACAACTTGTTTGAAGACTAAATAGAACAAATTCAGCAGGTTTAGACTGATACCTGTTTCAGAGCAGGGTCTTTGGCATGGCATAATTTTGGCATGGCAACTAATGTGTGCGTGTGTGTGTGTGTACATCTCTGTGTGTGTGTGAGTGTCTGCTTTGCAGTGAAGTAAAGCAATTTGAACACTGGACCCCAGTATGACCTTTGATTATGAGAGGAATACAGCGGTGCTCATATCCCAGGCCTCTCTGTTCCCTCTCAACATGATGAATGGGACACTCTGAGCTGCAGGACAAAACAACCATTTAAGGATCCAGGGTGACACACACACGCGTGCACACATGCACATGCAGGTACATGTACATGCACATGCACACACATAGAAATGCTGACAGACAAATGACACACTGATGGAAAGTGAAGCACTTTTAAGTCCTTAAATGCCACCAGCAGCAGCAGCACACACACATACACACACACAGTCTGTAATATTACAACACCTACACTTATCTCCTTCTGTTTAAAGCACATTTAACACTGTACTGCCCTTGAAAATAACCAGCTAAGCTGAGGCTTTTATCCTGTGAGCAGGTTCATGTATGGATTTATTAGCAGAAAATAGAAACACCCATTATGGCTTATTGAAACAGTTTCAAACATACCCCAATTTGGTTAATATTATGCAGTTTATTAAGCAACAATAGGCAATTTATGTAAACATAGTTCAAACGAGTGCTGCTCCTGTACACCTTAAAATCCTCCTTTTTTGAAGTGGTTTTATTTTGGGGTTTCATTGTAATTTATTGGCTCAAAGTGCACGATACTGTGTTAAAACTGATTTGATATGGAAACCTGCAGGGACATATTAATTAAAATAGCAATCTAATTAGCATTCCACTGTGACCTAAAAGTTGAATATTATTAGAGCTGCAACCGTCCGCTGTGATGAAAAGAGCTTACATGACAGTGAAATTGAAATTCAAAGAGCTGGAGATAATGTACACACAGATCAAAAGAACAAACGGTAGGGAGAAAAATAACACACCAAGAAGTTTTACATTTCCTCACAAGGGGGAAAACCAGCACGTGCACACTCCCTCACCCACACACACGGGCACAGGAGCACATGAACTCATACCCTGTATTAGGTAGTGTTGTGTAATTTAATCCAAAAATCTGCCAGAAACAAATATCGCAGCTACATTTTTAGGCTTATGTGACTCCTTTTTCATGATGTAAATTGATTGTAAATGTTGTTCTGTGGATTATCAAAGTCACATGAGAACAAATTATTGAAAGAGGTTTAAATATATAACACTCCAAAATCAATAAGTGAAGTATTTTTTGTGCATAAATAAGCATACATGCATAACTTTAGTTGCTGAGACAATTGGTTGTTCTGTGAGCTGATATAAAACTCAGTTGAGGATGAAGTTTTCTTTACTCAAGTAAAATTACCACGGCACTCTACTGGAAGAGTTTTATATTATTGTCTATATTTTGTTATTGCATTATAATTATTGTATAATTATTGCTCCCTTTTAATGTGAGAAGATTGTAATGTTGTTGCTGGCTGAGGCAGGGCCTAATCATCATCATGGGTTTTGTTTGAAATATCTGAATCCGCAAAGTAACTTGTAATTGACTCTCTCAAAGAAATGTGATGGTGTAATGGGGTATATTTTCCTCTAAAATGTGGCAAGTGAGTAGAAGTAGTAAAAGTAGCATGGAAATGGAAATGCTCAAAGCATGACTACCTCCAGTTTATACGGAAGTACTGTACTTAAGTAAATGTAATTTTTTTCCACCAATCACTAGAGTGACACCACATAAGAACATTTATAGGATATACATTTATAATATGTTCCGTCCGTTGATAGCGCAAATCGTCTTACCATCCCAGTGCTGTAATAAATATCAGTCAGTGTTGTTCACACAAGATGTGGTGATGTTTTATGATGATGGTTATCTTGGGTTCAGAGGTTGCCAACCTTTTTATTCACCATCCCTGGTTGAAATCCAACAACCAGTGCCCCAGTACAGATGGAGGAAGCAGACTAGAGGTTTACATTCCTCTGAACGTTGACACTGCACTTGAGCTGACATGTTTCATCACCAAACAAGCTGCTGCTCACAGTCTCCGAGTGTCGGCCTAACCTATATCAACTGCCACAGCATGCCCTGACATACATTAAGCCTTATACAGGTCATGACAATCAAAACAGTCCTCACAGGGGTCAGTGCACTCCAGCCCGCTCAGTGTTACTTTTATTTAACCTTGAGGGCTTCTATGCTTCCTCTGCATCCCTTCAGGGAGGGCCGCATATTCCTGCACAGCCTTGCGCACGAGCTGAGATTCTTGTCTCCTGAATAAGGGCCTCTGCGCTTCTCCTGCCGCTCTACAAGTGGGTGTGTTAACATGTGTCCCTGCAGTGGGCCGGCGTGCCAGCCAGCCAGTGATAATTATTCATTAGTATTCATTAGTGTGAGGTGCTGGCCAGTGCGGGGCTCATGTTGAATCAGTGTTTTGACGAGGCCCCGGCCCGGCGCGGGTCAGCGAAGAGCCAGTAATTAGGCCCACCAGTCAGGAGGCATTTTTCTAAGCACAACACGTGAGGTTGAGGGAGAGAAGATGCAACCACCAGGAGAGAGGCTGCAGAGAGAGAGAGATGGGAGGGAGGTTGAGAGAGGGCGAGTGGTTTTTCAAAAGAAAGCTAACCTTGGCCTCCTTGCTTCCCCATCCGGGTGCCGTTGAGTACCTTAACCTCTCACCATCGCTCACTCCATCAGCAGTAAAAATGCACAATGACCTCGGTTGTTTGCTTTGTTTGCCCCTTATTCTGTTTCCCTTTCTCCTCTTTGAAGCTTTTTTTGTTCAAATTTAAATGAACCCTTGTCTGTCCCTTGTTTTTTGCCTCTCTTCTGCAATATGCATATATGTGCTTTTTTGTTTCACTCTAATGTGTCTGCCTTTGCAGCATATGTTTATTTATGGGCCTTTGCATGTCGCATGGTTGATAATAACAGCAGTTATTATCACTTACAGACATAATCGTGTAATGGTTAACATGACAGAGTGGTCGCCTCCAAGGAATGCTGTTACTATTGTAAATGCGACCGAGGCCTAACTGAATTAATCTAATCGGAAGATAATTACACTGGCTGGAACAAAGCCGGACCAGATTCATCAAACTGTTTCCTGCCCCTGTGAGCCATTAAAGGAAGACGTTGGTGAGCCTGGTGAGGTTAAAGGCGTCCGGCGCACCTCAAAGCCGTCTGTGCCACAGCTGTCACTACATATCTGATGCTGAACAGGGGCTTTGACGTTGACTGACAGCAATTGAGAAAACAAGGGGTCAAGCGCTGAGCTGTTGTGAGGCAGGAGAGAGGAAGGCGCGAATCCCCCAGATCCAAATCCCCATGGAGGAGAGCAGAATTCAAGAAGATGATAGCTTGTCCTGTCAACACCTAACATCACTTTACCTTGAATTAAACAAAGAGCGCAAGACATTGGGAACCCCTATGTCCGCCTCGCTCTCTCTATTTCTTTCTATCTTGTTTTTCTTCTTCCCGTGCACAAGCATGGATACACTTGGGAGGGGGAGAGGGAGTGCCTTGCATAGTCTTGCTGTATCCTGACATGATTCCAGATTAGACAAATTCCCTAAACTGCAAGCGGATGGCATGACACCATCCTCTTCCCCAACCACCCATTCCTCCTTCTTTTCTTCCTTCTCTCTACCTCCTCTCTCCCTTGGTCTCTCGCGTTCGCTTTTCTCTCCTTCAGATTTATGACATCGACGTATAGGTGCACTTGACAGCTCTCAGATTGGCGCTGTAGAAGAGGGAGATCCCAGAGTGGGACGGGTTAGCTGGGTAAATCTATCAGGGGTCCGTCCAGGAGGAGGAGAAGGATGAAGAGGGTGTGTGTGTGTGTGTGTGTGAGTGTGGGTATAGGTGGGTGGGTGGATGGTGGGGGAGCCCAGGGATAGGTGGAGAGGGGGAGAAGAGGAGAGCGAGGGAGAGAGGCTTGGTGGGGCCCCGCTGAGCACATAAGCTTCCATGCTGAGCACAACCGTGGCTGGCTGACAGTTGTGCTCAGCCTTCACTGTAATAATGAATAAAAGGAAACTCCCTGCAGATTACACATCTTCCGTGTTTTGACATTGACCTTAATACATAATTTAACCACAAAGCCTGAAGAGTGTGTAACGAGATAAGAGAGGACCAGAGGATAGAAAAAAGATGCCCGGGCTAAAACATACAGGCCCCCAAAAAAAGCAAAAAAAAAAAAAAAAGCCTCAGCTGTAATGGCTCTAATATGATCAAGCCTGAGAGGACTCTTGCCACCAGTAATTTTTTTACTTAACAGGAAAATTTGGGGGATAGGACTTGAAGTAGGAACGTAGCACAAGAGGGAAAACCACAAATCTGTTTGTGTGTGTGTGTGTGTGTGTGAAAAATTGGGTGATTTTCCTGCTTATCGAATTCCCAGTAGGAGGAGAAGGTAGTGCTGCTAAACCTCAATAGAATAGTAATGTGCCAGTTCTGCCTGTTGTGTGTGTGTGTCGCTTCTCCCGTTTGTGTACTTCATCCTTGTGTGTGTGTGTGTGTGTGTGAAAGTGCAGACCGGCTGAGCATGATATCAGAAAGAGGCATTTGTCATTGTCAGTGTCACTTCTTGGTTTGTGAATGTATGTGTGTGTGTGGCTGTGAGTTTGAGTGTTTTCCTTAGGGCGTGTAAGTGTTGTGATGTTTTGAGTGACTGTTTAGAGCGGTGTTTGCTGAGCCAGCGCTCTCCGCCACAGGTTATGTCACTCCAGCTGAGGTCACAGTGTCACACGCTCTGTCAGGAAATGCTTTCTTCAGTCGAATTCCTGGAGGAGAAAAGTGCCAGACTCACAAGGCTTAGTGGAATATGTCCACTCCATCCATAAATATAATGCTCAAAGTCTGCACTCAACAACGGAATATGGATTTAAAACAACAACAACAACAACAACAACAACAACTTATTTTTATCTAATTTGTTCAATTGGTTCATTCACTTGTGCTTTTTTCCTAATGGGAAATGCTGCTACACATGATGCATGCGCTAACAATCATTACTGCCCAATTAAGAGGGTGATTACGTCACTGGTGGCCTGCTAGGTGCTGTGAAACACAGATGCAGATATTAAATATGAATTACAGAGGCCGTATCTACCCCCCCTCCTCCCCTCGCTCTCTCATCCTCTTAACTCCTCTCAGACCCTTTCGTCTTTGGGCTCTACAAAGACAGACTGCTCTGTAATTGAGGCTGCGTGTCAAAGCCGTCTTCCTGTCCGCATGTAACCCTCTGATTCACACTCTTCTCATTAGTGTCATAATTACCGCTGGTTGAAAAGCGAGGGCCCGAACGAGCCCCTTGGCCTGCGCTAAGGTGAGAGTGCGGGCCCACGGTGCTCTCAGTCGGGGGTCCATACTGACCTCCAACCCAGTAGGGGGCAGTGGAGATGTACTGATCCCAGCCTGCATGGTGTCCACTGCTCTGCACATGAGGTCTTTTTAAAGGCTACGTGCTGTTTTGCATGGTAACAAGCTGTTGTGAGGTGGGAAGTCATCGGTTGATAAATGAAACATGAAGAGTTGCTGGATGAAATTGATGAACTCTGCTGCTCTTTCTCACATTTTGTATTTCTTCCATCATACATGTGCTCGTGTGCCTCCTTGTCTTTATTTTGTGAGTCTACTACGATTCACACACCTGTCCGTCTGTCCCCAGGCCTTGGCCTGAGCCTGCGTCTCTGGGCTTTTTGAGCTCTTCAGGGGATTTGTTTGGCTGCAGCTTAACCGGCCCTGAACAGCCTCCAAACTGGTCCAGCTGGGTTGAACATCTACTGCGTGTGTGTGTGTGTTTGTGTGTGGACTTGTGCCATCATGGCTCAGTTACCACACAGAGCCACAGCTATGACTGTGGTGGCAGTAGTACTTTGGTGCTTTGCCATCAGGCTTCTCTCCAAGGGCTGTGTCAAGACACAGAGAGTCTTGGTCCGGGTGTGCATGCACGCATGTGTGTGTGTGTGTGTTGGGCAATGCAGGGCGGTGCGCTACTTCTGCAGCAGTAATCTAATGAGCCTGTAAACACACTCATTTGACATCATTAATTGGAGGGAGATCAGAGATCCGAGAGGGGTGTGTGTGTGTGTGTGTGTGTGGTAGCGGTTGGAGGGTTCTCCCATCAGAGAGGGTTCTCCCAGATCAAAGATTTAGAGTGTGAAATCCTTGATTATGCGACAGAGAGACACATTAGAGGCAGTTTTCTGCCAAGCTGAGAGAGCAGCAGAGTGTTTGGTCAGTGCCAGCAGCAGGCCTTGATTTCACCAATGATGGCACACAAAGCCGCCCTCTGTTTTGTCAATTTTAACGATGAGTGGACAAATCAAAGTTGGAAGACTGGGAGTTTGTCTTGTCCCGGTTTATTGATTTTCAACTATTGTAGCAATTTTAAACACATGAAGCCCTATTTTGAACGTGCAGTGACAAAGCGTCTGAAGAAAAGTTTGAGTCCTCTTTGTAACTGTCACAGAGTGTGATCCATTAGCTCTAATTGTGCTGCCATACTGGTTCAGTTACGTTTGTCAGCTGGATCTAAGCTGGAGGGAAACAGTGGTGCAGTGCTGGAGTTGCTCGCGAGTAGTCCTCTGCTCTGACTGTAACCCAGTCCAGTCCTTAATGATCTATCTGTCTGCCACCCGCACAATGGCCTACACCGCTGTTCGCTTTCATTTACGAAGTGCCAGTTTTGGAACTCCCCTCATCAGCCCTTTGTTCCTGGCTGTTTCATGTTTTTTGGGGGGAGTCGAATGGTGTAGCTGTGTATGGGATACTTTTGAGCGAGTGCTTGAGAAAGACAGCTAGTGCAGGAATTTTCCAATGCAATACATTATGAAGATTTCACTTTCTGCCTTTGATTCTGCACTGACAGTTGTCCTTCAGCCCTCCTTTAAAGTCCCACTTTCAATCCCTAATGGCTGTCATGTCGCTGCGCTCTCTGGACTCTTACTCAAAGTGTCATTGGCATAATGGTCGGCAGCCGTTGGCCTCTTTTGATCATCCATGCTGTGTGTGAGAGCAACTGGAGCCGAAACAGTGAGGTGTACGAGGTGTGTGTGTGTGTGTGTGGTGTGTGTGTATGTGTGTGTGTGTGTGTGTGTGCTCTGCTTGCACCTCTGCTCGTCTGCCACTCCCAGGCAAAGCTCCACGACCGGAAATCAAAAATTCACTTTCAAATAGTTTTCTTCCTGTTCTTGGTGCCTAATAGCCAAGCAGTGGAAACTGTGTGTGCATATGTGTGTGTGTGTGTGTGTGTGTACTCATTAAAGGATAGCGCAGGTTTCTACTGTATCAGCATCTCAGGCTCAGCCCAGTTTGGCACTCCCTCAACGGTTATGCATACTCCAACAAAGGGATGAAGGTCCGCGAGGGATCGTGAGGAAGACCAGGAGAGAGAGTGAAAATGTGTGTGTGACGGTGGGCTGAGGCCTTGGATAGAGAGAGCCAAACTGCACTCAAGTTCAAACACCCCGGTGTGCGTTCAAATGTATCAAGCCAGTCCAAGATAAATTCTCACTCACGAGGCCAGAAAGAACAGATCTAAGCAAGCTGATCGGGGCCAGAAAACATCCGGAAGAGCTCTGAATCATTCCAACAGAGACGTGCTGGTAATAGAAGCCAGTGTGCGTTCACTGAATGACATTATGTTCAAACATCCTGGGCTGAAGCCCTGTGTGTGGATCCAAGTAGTGTCATTCTTCCAGGACCAGAGTCCTCTCATTTCCTGCCTGGTTCACCTGCCTGCCCCACAGCAGCTCAGGCCCCGGTCCAGGTGTTACCCAGATCCAGAGCCCAGTGCGCTATGGGTATCGATGTCCAGAGAAGCGGCCGCAGGGTTGCTGCACATCAGGGAATGTGGTTCCATGAAACTGTGCTTTGATAAAATTCACTGAGAATATGGTTATTGAATTAGACAGATATACAGATATATTAGATATACATATCAGGGTGGAAGAAGGTCCTTTCTTCCATTCTCAGTTATTCTACGGGTTTTCATGCTGCCTTTTGACCCTTTATGGCCTTTCTCCAGAATCCATTATTCCCTTTATTCTGTTTATGCTTAATTCTTCTCCCAGTCCTTGCTCGCATGCTTCGTTCCTGCATATCTTTCTCAAAATTGTACAATAACATTAAATAATACACTACCTCCTACAGTCTGAACTTTGAACTTAGAGTATGTTATGCATACAGCAGCAGTATGCATGATCATAATCCTGCACTAAATGTAGTGTTTCTATTGTAGCAGTGCCATAGAACTTTTTCTTTTTTCTTCCCTAGTTTCCCCAGAAAACTTCTACACTTCTAAGTTAATCGATTTGTCTTTGGACTTATTTATTTAATACACACACTCACACACATACATGTGCATCCCTCCACCTCCCCTTTATCCACAGAGGGATCCAGATCAGAGCACTCGGCCAAGATCGTGTGTGATGTAAAGTTCTGGAGAATAAAAGATGTCTCTTCCAATAACATATTTCCTGCATGTATCGAAAGACGTGTCAATTTCAGTTACACCTGGTGCAGCAGTTGGAAAACAGAGAGTTCTTCGCTTCTAAAAGACAATGCCATACCAGTCACTCCCCACCTGAATGACTGATACATTAAACATGCAGAAAGCAGCGGGAGGACACTAGGGAGGGAGCGTTCAAAGACAGAAACAACGCATCCAAAAACAAAAAAAAAAAAAGAAAATATGTTGCTCTGTACAGTAGAATACAGCGCAGCTGTCTGGTGCTGCAAACTAGCACCAATGTTGAGTCGTTTCAGGAACAGAGAGAGTATTTTACTGTACAGACAACAATTAGAAAATCTGCCAAAATTAGTGCAAACAGACTCATTTAAGTGTTCCCCGAGTTCCGACTTCATCTCTGGTATTTTCTAGCTGCCACATGCATCTATTTCCGTCTCACTGTAATATTCCAGCAGTTTTTGACATGGCAAAAGTGAGCGTTTTCCTCACTTTTCCATGGTCTGAAAGCTTTTCCAGAGAGGCAGCTGATCACACAGGATTTTGTAAAAGGAGCAGAGGAGCATCTCTGCCCTCTAGTTCCCTGACAGGACTGTCAGAGTACATGCGGGCCTATAGACCAGACGTGCAAAAATCCGCAGTCCTCAACATGCTCATGAAATGCTGACACAGCTGCCCTAGGCCTGGCCTGTTGTAGAAAATTAATTCAGGCAAGTCAGAGGACACCTCAGTCAGTGAGACAGACAGACAGACGAGGTCCTATAAGGGAGACAGTGGGAAGAGGAGTAGAGTCTCTTTGTTCGCTTCTGGACATGTTAAGACTCCATTAAGGGAGCCTGACACACAAGGCGACGGCTGTCTCTGTTCTGACTGAGCAAGCAACTTACCAGAAAACTGGGACTTTCTCTCTCTCTCTCTCTCTCTCTCTCTGTGTCTTTCACTCATATAGAAACTTACACAGCAGTATTTAAAGTTGAACAGAAAATTAAGTCTTAAGTTATCTGCATTTATCTCCAATTTAAATCTGGACACACCCTGACCCGTTAATATAAATCATCTGTCCCATGATTTAACATTGTGTCACTTACACTGTGTACAGTTCAGCCTGAGTGACACAATCATTGATAGTAATAGATCATGGTTGTCTAGATCACAATAATTTATCACAATAATTTTAATTTCTGTTTTCTCCATAAAAAATGCTTTGGGTCTTATCTGCTCCAAGCCAATATTTAGCTAATTTTGCTCCCAAACTGCATTTATATAAATACCTGTCTTTGTTAGTTACCTAGTGAGTAAGAAGAAAAGACAAGAAATACAGAAATACCTCCAAATCATCTCATATAAAATACAGTTTGACATCTAGAATAAGAAGACTTTTCTATACTTTAATGTGACGGACTGATAAGCCACCAATTACTCGCCAAATTCACCACACTGACTTTTGATCAATGTAATATATAACTACTATAACTGTGTGTTGCTGAATTACTAGTAATTTTATCTGAAGATGAAGATGTAATAAAGCGGCTTCTGTTACTAGACCTACATTCAGATTGGAGTGTTAATCTTTAGTCTTTAGTTAGGCCTTAGGGAATCCTTGTTAATAGATCATCTTGCTTAGGGCCTCTGGCTTAATCCTTGCCATTTACCACTTCCTATACTAGTTTGCTAAATACTCTCAATTAGGTGGCTGGCGGGGCATTTTGTATCACTCCAAGTTATGACCACTCTACCCTTTTTTTCCCCGGTAGTATTTTTGGTTTGACCTTGGGTCTTATAGCAATGTCCATGATAGGTCCTTGGCGCTTCATCTCCCACATCTCTCTGGATATACAGCTAACTTCATAGCGAAATGATAATTAACTCCCAGCATCAATTAGGATTCAGCATGTAGACGGGTAACGAGGAGCCAATTACAAGAAAATATACATAATCAATTATTTATTCACTCTTAATTACAGTGAGTTTTACCCTGTTACAGCGGCGGCAGTTCAATTAATGACCTTCAGCTATCTTCATTTGAAATTGCCGTGGAGCGGAGGAATTTACCCAAACCCCACAGTGAAACAAAGCAGCAGAAACACACGCGCACAAACACACACTCGCACAAACTCGGGAATAAGAACCCGAACAAGGGAAAGCGAGAGAGAAAGAGACGTAGAGAGAGGAAGAGCAAGAAAGAGATGTAGTGAGTGAGAGAGAGAAAAGAGAGAGAGAGCAGAGGAGGGAAGGGACTGGCACTGTCAGTCAGTCAGATGCCCAGAGCTGCGGTGTACACGGTGTCACCCACACGACCGAGCCGTCTGTCGAGGCCACCTGCCTCATTATGGGAAATGTATGCATCTGGGGCAGGCTCTGGCTCATCTTCAGCATGGGCAGGGAAAATGGCACACTGGCAACTATTACTGCATTATGTTAGCAAGCTGTACACACTGCATGCATACATACTGTGCCGGGAGAGAGAAAACTAGCGAGCCAAGAGTTTTACTGAAAGCGCCGGGAAGATTTTGGAAGTGACTCGGCGTACGTGTGGATTTCTCACAGAGTTCAGACTGGGATAGGACTGGTGGCGTTCTTTTTGGACAGGAGGTTTATTGCATGTGGCACCTCGATACATAAAAATACAACACATGATGAGTAACCGATGGCCTGTTTTTGTATAATCAAACTGCATGTAAGAGGTGTGATCTTTAAATAAGTCTGACATATAAAAAAAGAGTTTTGTTTGTGTGTGTGAGAGAGTGATGGAGTGCAAAGACAGCATGTCATTAAGTGGACATCTGAATGCAGCGTCTGCCTGGACCCTGTGTAAGTGTCCTCCTCTCTGCACAGGGTGCTACAGAAACAAACACGCACAAATGGAACAAACTGATCACAACAGAAAACTTTCTCCCTGTCCATCCATGCCCCTCAACCCCCACCCGCTCTCGCCTTCCACCCATACCTGGCCTGAATACCATTAGACCTAATGGAGCGCGGTGTGAGGGACAGCCAATCATGATGGCGTCCCGTCAGTGACACCGACATGTATCTTGGTGCTCATTATCATCCTTGAACAGCGCCAATTTACATCTGATGCTCTGACTAATTCTGCTCCAGTGTTGTCAAGAGGCATAGGAAGTGGCCTGGCCGTGATGACAGCGCGGCTGTCAGGAGCCCGTGGATGGAGGATTCCTCGGGGCATGATTTAATGCCCATGTCAAGCCCCGCTGTCAGCCTCTCTCTCTCTCCCCGCTCCCCGTGCTCCTTCTCTCCATCCAGCCATTAGGATTCAGCCAGCGGAGAGATGGAGCGATAGAGCTGGCGATTGGCCTGCTTAGGATTCACACTCTGGGCAAGAAAATAACACGCCCTGTTTCACAAGTGATTACCCTTTCCCTGTAAACTGCAATTAAGGCGAAAAAAGAAAAGTGGCAAAGAGGTGATGGAGAAACAAAATGCGTATGACCGCCAAGTGAAGAGCAAAACCTTGAGTGTTTTCCCTCGCTGCTCTCTGGCTGCTTGTTTGTCTAATTTTCGTAGACAACTTTTCCGCAGTGTTTTGCTGAGTTGTTTTGGTTTCTGTTTGGTTGTATAACACCCACAGATTTCGTGGCCTCTCGCCCCCCCCTTTGTATAGTGATTAACATATTGCATGATGTCTCCTGATGGTTTCCTTGCACTCGCAATCCTTTCTAACTCTCTATATATTTGTTTTAGTGGAGATAGAACTAATTTTTAGCAGTTGTCTAATTTTTCTGTGAAGCAGACAAACAGCTTGTAAAAGTTTATTCAGTGTGAATTTCTTGAATTCAAGACACGTCTTGAAGTTGAGGATAAAGCTGTGCATGTGTCTGAATCTTTGAGAATGAGACAGACGCTGTCTGCTTATCTGAAACAATAGCCAAACCTGAGACGCCTGACCTTTGTTGACCTCTGCCAAAGGTCAAAGGTGACAGAGGGCACAGATGGCTGGAGACTGCTAGCCGGACAGAGAGGACAGAGGGACAATATGCAGATATTTCACAGTAGGACAAAGCGGGGGTTATATGAGTCTGAAACATATCTGCAAAAATACACATTTGGCCCCAGTCTGTGTGATGGTATTCCCGCAATATGTTGCTGCAATATGTTGCTCACCCCCGGTCTCTCTCTCCTCTCCTCTCCCCTCTAACAAGGCAGTGATGGATGACCAGAGAATTTGCTGCCTAATGTGCAGAGTGTAAGGACATATGGCTCAGTTTGGTCTGTCCTTGTGAGCTCTCTTTAAGCACGAGCACAGCATTGCACACAGCAGAACACCGCAACTGCCTCAAAATAGAGGCTGCCGTGGTTTCATGTGAGTCATCAGGCTTTAAGATCACAGTAGCAGAAATTAACCTGGCCGTTTCCCCTGCTTTAACTTTTAATGAACATTAATTAGATTCGGTCTGCCTTGTGAATGTTTTGGCTCAGCTTCATATCCTCTTTGGCCACATTAGGCTGTGCTTGCAGCTGCTGATTGCAGCTCTCACAACGCTTCAGCTGTACGTGGAAAAAACACACATTCAGTTCACAGCATTAGCACTGGAAACCAGTCAAAAAACAAGGAATGTTTGCATGTGATTTAGGTGATAGATGATCGGCATTTTTATGAAGTGTTTCTTTGGTATCTTTTTTTCTAGAGCTCAGCAGTTGGCAGCCTGGAGGAGGCGGACAGGGGAAGTGGGCTGGACTGGTTTGGGGCTTTGGCCGGTTAGCGTTGGCTCTGGCTGGTAAGTGTCTGGTCTAAACCTATGCCTACATTTCTCAGTGTACATTCACCACAGAACTGGGGGAGATCTTCACAGATGGTTATAAAATGTATTTATATTTTGGGATATTTCATGGGAAAATCATCTAAAGACTAGAAATGAATAAATCCATCTACTCATGAGGAGTTAAATGTTAAAAGGACATGTCTGAGTTTTTTGGATGGGGGTATAGATTGATCAAGATTCAACTTAGTTCTTATGCAAGTAGAGGAAATTGTAAATTATTATTATAATCATTGCAATAATGCAGTTTTAAGGGTACATTCTGTAATGTTGTTATAATGACCAGAAAACTCAACAGTCCCCAAATAAGTAAATAACTTATTGTACCTGGCCTTGAACTGACATCGGTGAACATCTGAGCTAACACCATTTTTTCTTTATAAGATAGATCTCAGTGTGCAGAGAGAAGTATGAAGTATAAATAAAGATTAAAGCGAGCGATACACAATCTCACCTTTATTTTATTACTGTGTCTGTTGCAACATGTGTGTCTTCATAGAACGACTGCATCCTCTGCATTTTCACATAATCACTCTAAGGCTTCCGCTTGTCTGCAGCTGCCAGGCTATTTTAGGTTTTTCCACAACCCATGTGTGTAAAACAAAAAGGGTCATATGATACTGTATGCTGAGTAATAAACACTTTACTGGGAATGTAACGAGAAACTCTACACATGAAGTAAAATAAGTACATAAATTCTCAACATTTAACTCTCCCAGGCTGCCAGCGTAAGCAAAATCTCCTTCACAATTTAAATAACTTGAGCTTAAACAATTGTCCCTACTTAGAAAAACAAGAAACACTGGGTGATTCACAGTGATATTTAAAACAAAGAAATGTCTAGACATTTGCAGCACAAAAGAACTGTAGTAGATTTTTTTGTAAGTGGGTTCCTGTTTTGATCTACAGGTGGCAGTAATTCACCCAGAAACAATATAATGCACCTGCAAAGGCAGCGAAAAAGAAGAAAATGTGAAAATGTTGTATGAGGAAGTTTGTCAGGCTACAGAAAATGTATTTTGGTGAGTAACACTGTGGAGTTTCCTGTAAATAAGTATAGTCTTTATTTATATCGAGAGCACCTTTAAAATGGTGGACTAACACCAGAGAGTACCTCAGACGTTCACAAAAACAGAATCTGTTGAGTCTTTCACAAAGGTTTTTAGTTACAACAAAACTAGTGTGTTACACTACACCAGGATGTACAGGGGGTTTAATTGGCCTGATTGGTCATTTAACGTGTGTGTGAGTGGATGTGATTGTCCTTCATGTGGAATCTGCCATTCTGGATAGTTTCAGTGGTTAGTTTAAGTGCAGAACAATGGTGATTGAACTGAATTGTTTGTGGTGTGTAAGCGGTAAAAAATTCAGTTACTAATTTTACGTAGTAGTAATAGTAATAGTAAATTTTACATAATTTTTTATTTTGTAATTTTGGATGAAGTGGCTTTAATGCATTCTTTGCTGAAAAATAGATTAAGTAACAATAAATAAGCTTTCTGGAAGAATATAAAGTGCACAGGGGCACTTGGAAGAGTTGTTGTGGCAAGAAGGCGCCAACTAACCCATGCCGTTATTATTTGCAGTTTGTGGTTAACTTCCTGTCTGTGGATGGAGATTGATGGATACCCAGAGTGCTCCTGTGTGTCTTGAAGGGAACTATTGATCGCTGTTGCCGTTGGTTTCTGCCTCCATTTGTTGATCTGCCCATGAAAGCCCAGCTGCATGGATCATAGAAATGACCCGAGCTCTTTTTAATGATGTTTGAGCCTCTGAGAAAAAACCTGCTTCACCCACTAACTGTCAGGCCAGCCGCGCTGCCTTTTTCTCTCCAGATGGACAAGTTATGTTTGTTTTCTTTCTACGAGTTTTGGCAGAGGCTGGTGGGCAGTGATGCTAAGAAATTGGGAAACGCTTAATGCATTCATAGACATGTGAGCGCACAACAATTGTAACAATTTTGATAATGACGCTCTCCAAATTATGACACTTCGGCTCTCCGCTCATTTGCTAAATTGTGTTTAGTGTCATTTTTTATTGCAATTTTCATCAGTGCCTTTTTTTCCCTCGCTTTAAGAAGAGAAAGGGATCATTAGCCCAGGACTGTTCAACCATGCACAGAGGAAAAATGCCATCAAAGTTGACACAGAAAATGTCCTTGTTCTCTAATTTATAAACAAAAAACACAGATTTTCCCTTTCATGTGGCTTCTTGGAGATAATTATGACAAGATGAAAGCAGTTAAATTCCTCCCTCTGTTCTCTGCTCTTCAGATGGTTCCCCCATTGTCAAAAATGGAGATGAGATTTCATGTGGCTGTCATTGCCTGTGTCCCTGTCTCTCTCTGTCTCCCTCTCTCGCTCTCGTGTCTCTTATCCTCCTCCTTCCCGTCTCTCTCTTTTCCTCTGCCGGTCCGTCTCGCTGTTTCACTCTTCTTTGTCAGTTTTTATTGAACTCTGATATCCGAATCTGTACTGTTTTCAGAACTGCCAATCAATCAGTCACTATCTGTCTCAGAGGTTGCTGTCCCCTAATGGAAGAGAATGATTAGCTTTTATCAGCTCACTCATTTATATGGTTTAAAGCTCTTGCGCACAATCAAAGGGACGAATAAGTCCTGTTCTTGCGCGCATATGTTTCTGTGCACACTCTCTCTCGCACACACACATACACACACAAACACACACACACACACACACAGTGTTGATGGGATGTCTGTAGACTCCTCCCTCACACACTCTGAGGCGACGGGCTGGTGCACTGTGAGTGTGTTGTGGCACGTTGTGGTGTCTGCCAGTGTGTGTGTGTGTGCGCCCTCCTGGGAGGTAATTACCAGAATAAATACAGTAGAGGCCATGGCTGCTAATTTATGCCTGATTGTTGACAGTCAGAGTATTGTTTAACATGCACAGAGAGGGCCCTTGGTGTTGCGTTTCATGATCCTCCTTGTGTGTGTGTGTGTGTGTGTGTGTGAAAAAGAGACAGAGAGAGAGAGAAAGAGATTTGTGTTTGTGTGTGATTGTCCTCTTACTCCTCTTTGTGTCTGTGACCCTGCTGGTTAAGTAACAACACATATAAACACTTACACTGATTGTGTCTGAAGTCCTATATTTTTTACTGATACCATTTCACCGCTTGTAAATGCTGTTTCAGGCCTTGTTGGATTTGTTGCCCTCAATTACTACAGTACAATTTGACACTTGAGACTTAATCATAGTGGTATGGTTTGAATTAGCAGAGAAGTATACAGAACTTTTACAGAGGTTAAAGTTGTCACACTAAAGTGGTGTAAAAATACTCTGTTGCAAGTAAAGGTGATGCACTTGAAATGTTACTTAAACTTAAGATTTATGGAGTTTTTAACTGTGAAACTGTAATTAATACCAGTGTCTCCACATGACCTAAATATAATGCTTGTATTGTTTTGTTCTCTTCTTATCATCAAAAAAAGAAGAGAGCAAAACCAACCAGAGCAGCCTTCAGTGTACATGTGGGCACCAGATATTTTTTTAAGACAGAATAGTGAAAATGTGAACATACCATATATGAAGTCTATAGAAGTCTGTTTGCTTGGTGCTGTAGTTTTAAGCAAATGTTTCCAAAAACAGGAATAAGCAGTGCTGGTAATGATTATTTACGAGTTTTGGGTAAGAATGGAGGTCAGTGGCACACAAGAAGGAGCCACATGAGGCTTTGGTTTCTGGTTAGTTGTACGTGTTCATGAATTATCTTGACAGAATATAGAATATAAAGTCTTACCAGCCTTATCCTTTAATTTCTTCACCCATTAATTAAGTGATAACCAGAATTGAGTGAATCATTACTACACATCAGCTCAATCAATGGAATCATTGTTTTTTAAACCGACTTAATGTGATTGCAGCTTGTGTGTAAATTCGTTTACATCTTGTGTGGCTGTGGTTACACCAAAATCCTCCCTGGCTCACTGCTTGATCCTCCCTTTCCCTGAATCTACCACAACCACTTTCTATTGACTTTTTCTCCTTTCTTGAACCGCACAGTTGTTATCAGATAGGCCAGCTGTGGCTGTGTGGTTGGGGGGCTTTAAACGCCTCATAGACACCTCATGAGTTTGACGAGTATGAGAGGATAGAGAGTTCACAGGGAACTGAGGGAGCAGCATAGACCCTTCGTAGCCCAAATTATCTGAGAAAAGTCACTATAGTGGAAGTTCAGACGCTGCCACCCAAATGAGGTTCGAATGAAGTTAACTCTCGGTCCAGAACTTTTAACGATAGCCTAGGTCTATCAAAGATATTGGATATTAATTCATTAATAATAGATACTAATGAGCTTTGAAGTGGCTGTACTGTTGGACTGTAGAAGTCCCCAGTGACTAATGAACCCTGTGAAAACACCTTTGAGGTGCTGGAGGCCGGGGGGCCTGGCTGGAGGAAACACTACAAGTCTTTGTATTAGAGCTGATTGAGCTGGTCTGTGCCCCAGCTTCGTTACAGCCGACCACTTACACGCCCCGAATCCTACTGAGGAGACCGCTGATGAATTTGTTTAATTGAACGTAAATAATGAATTCCCAAGGAAGAGATTTGGCCCAGTTGTAATTGCCGGAGATCAGACGGCACAATGCCAAACTTCAAAACGGCCGAGCCAGGCGGTCGTAAGAGCTGTAACGATGACTTCGAAGAAAAAAGAAAGGAGTGATATACGAAAGGGGGTGTGTGGCGGGGGGGACAACAGAGGAGGAGTAACAGAGACAGAGACGGAGAAAAGAAGATGAACTAATGAGGAACAAAGACCTAACGAGTTTCGCGAGGAAAATGAAGTGTTTCCAAAGTCGTCTTTAAACTTGCCGAGATGAAACGCGGGAGCGGCAGTTGTTTTTGACAGCTCGGGACGAGATGGGCCACAGCTCAGAGAGAGAGGGGTAATTCCCTATTCCTTTATATTACCCACTCTCTCTCTCCCTCTCTCTCTGCTGGGAGCCCCCTCATCCCTCTCTCTGCTTCCCTACATTGATTCTTGAATTAGACTGTTTTATTGAATAATTAATAGGCCTTTTCCCATGATTGATGATTTGCATGGCTTGAATATTAGCTTTTCAATCAAACGCAGCTTGTTCTAATGTAACCATATTGAAAACATGTCAAACACTGTTTACCCACTTTGTGCGCGATGTTGTCTTAAGTTCCGGCTGCCGAGGCCTCGCAGTGCTCAGCGGTGGGGAATGGCCTTGTCAAGCACTCGCGCAGTGCTGATTACAAGGCCCCTGAGTTCTGACACTCATACTGAACACGCATACATGCATAGCCACGCAGTTGAGCAGCCTAACACTCCTGACGCACACACAGCAGCACAGACAATCTGAGGCCTGCACAAATACGATCAGGCCTGCATGCACACACACACACACACACACCCACAAACACACCCCCACAAACACGTACACAAAAGAGCCCTGATAGTTTTCTTTCCATTGAAAAGCCATCAGTTCCCAAAAAGAGCCTGTCTAATAGCTACAGTAGCGCTCTGCTTAGTTTGAGTGGCAGCGAGGCCAGTCTGGGAATAGATTGTCAGGCATATTGCCTCTACCATCTCAGTGCCAAATCACAGAGAGAGAACACATCAATGCTGGGAGAGACACATGCATTAAGATTCCCTTTTAATTTGACTGGGATTGAAGTCGAGCGCTAAATTACGCCGTCATCCCCCTGCTCAGACTCCCCCACCCCCTCCCCTCCCCATCGAAGCTTGTTTTTTGTTTGTTTCGCTTATTTATTTATTTCCCGCCTTACTTATTCATTCATTCCAAGAGTCCGATTTTCTGAGAGTGTGTCAGTGCGTCGCTCGGCTCATGAAAGCACTTTGCGTGGCGTTGTGTCTGGTGTGTTTAGACGGTTCCAAACATGTGCATGGTTAAATAATTTACAGAGTAACTGACTAATGACAGGCAGTGATCATGTCGAGACGAAGAGGCCTGGGTGACTGCTGATCAGGGACAGTGCCTGTCTCTTCCCCTCACGCTCACTGCTCGTGTTTGTGTGTGTGAGGCTGTGGATGCTGTGGGTGCGGGAGGCGAATATGTTTGTGTTGGTGTCTCAGTACTGCAGGAAGCTGCACAGATTACTGTTCACTCTGCTATATATGGAGAGGACGGATTCCTCCCAAGACATTTGTAGGAAATTGATTTTGAGTTCCATTCATCACTTGGGTTTTGTGTGTGACAGTTCATTCACTGTGTATACAAGGAAGCTATGAGCTCTGCATACTTTAAGTTCCCAAGACATTTCACTGAGGAGTGTGTATGAACCTGAGATTGAGTGCTGTGCATAATTTTATCTGTGATGATATGGTTGTTTATGACACGAGGTTTGTGCTCAGCTACATCACCAGTTTTGCAAACAATGCTTACTCCTACTTGCTAATATCATATGTGCTTACTCTAACTACTCTTTAGGCTTACTTGAAAAAACAGAAAATCAGTCATCCAAAATCTCATATTAAAGTTTTATGTATGTCATATGAAGATTTGGGGGAAAAAATTGAAAAAATGAATTTGTTTTTAAATGTTAACACTTGTGATATTGCATAATAGTGATATTGCATATTTTTGTTATTAGTAATGAAAATAACACGAGGAAACCAAAACCAAAAATGTGTCCGACTTCCTGTCTGTGACATTCACACAAAGGACAACAAAGGTGTGATCGGCTTCTAACAAATCACAGTGTCCAGTTTCACAATACAGAAAGAATATGCTACCAAAGCACCCCTCTGCCAAATGTTAGTTTTTGGACAAAAGCAACAGTCCAACAGAGGATAAATAAATTGTTGATATGATTCTTTTCATATTTCCTTTTTTGCAATATGAAAGAAATACAGTATCATCATTCTTAACATTATGTGCATCTTTCCTACATTTTTCTCTTCACCCTCTGTCACATTTTATGAGCTGCGCTTAAGGACTTTGTTGACTTTAAACTAAAGTGGAAGACATCTGACATTAATGTGGGAGGACATAAAATCTTTGTGAAAACACCACACGCTAGCATTTCCATCTCATATTTCACTTCTTATACAAAAGGAACACTTGTGACGTAGCTGTCCAACACACTTTTAGGTGCTTTTTTCTGAGGTGCACCTCCAATTTTGATGACATCTGACTTATTGTAGGCTGCTGTGGACAAAAGTGCCAGCTTAATGAATGTAATGTAAAACAAAATCCATAAAAGAATGAGAATTAATGATAAATGTAGGATTCAAAAGGCTTTGTCTGAATATTTTTAGCTACCAATAATTAACTGGTGTATTTCCATACAAACAGTTCAGTCTGGTTGGAGGGAAATTCGAGTTAGGGAGGGCTCTGGGTTCTCACAGACACAATCATTTACCAACAAAGATATTTAATAAGAGGCTAACCAGCTAAAGAAAGTAACACAGAATTAAACAAAAACACGTATAGCACAATAACAACCTCCCAAACCTCTGCGCTTCTCACTATAAAGGCACCTTGAAGAGGAGGGCCGCTCCCTGGGGCTTACCAAGTATCTGATCTATTATGCAAAAAATCATTAGGCTAAATTAAAAAGCTGTTTGAGGGTAACCAGATCCTTTAATGAGGTCAGCGAGCAGAGGAGCGACATTAAAACACAACCTTAGAACAGAAACACGAGACAAGAGGAGAGGGAGGCCATCGATTATCAATCACGTAGGTCATTATCTCGCTGACTCCCTCTCACACACCCGCGCAGACACACACACAGACACACACTGAATTACAAACACATTCCTCTCACTTTTCCTCCCCTGACTTCATCAGACAGGTAAACTTTTTATCGTTTCAGTAATCATCCCTTTAAGCTTCCTCACAACTTCGCCGGTCAGCTTGTGACAATTGCAGTAATCAGGACGGATTCAGCATCTCTTGCTAGCGGGACCGTTTGTTTTGAAGCTCGCGTGTGTTTGTGTGTGTGTGTTTAGGTTCATCTGACAGTCTTCGTAGAGTTCCTGGGAGAAGACATCAGTTTATTTGGCATGGTGAGCGCCTCTGTCTATTTAATTAGCAGTGTTGAATCTCAAGCAGGCTCCAGATCTAAAAATACAACCAAAATGATGTTAAAGAGACAAGATACAGTAAAAGCTGACAATTATGATAATACAGCTCAGTCTGGATAAAGATATACAGTAAGATGTGTCCAACCTGCCTCCTGACGCAGTTCTTGGTGAAGTGTGTGTGTGTGTGTGTGTGTGTGTGTGTGTGTGTGAACAAAAGCCTGCCTTCTGTACATTAGCTGCATTGATTTATAAACAACACATATAGTCCTGATTATATTTACATCTCATAACCATAAAACAAACACATTATGTGACTCTTAATTGGATGACACTGAAAGCTTTAAAGCTTAAATTCGTTTATCAAACGGGACACTTGACTTCATCAAGTCATGCAGAAAGCCGTTTGACTAAAGGCCAACATGATGACCGCTTTTAACGTTGAGTGTACTTTGATATTCCTTTTCAGAGAGCTAGTAGGATTAGTTATAGTATCTGACGCTATGCAAAAAGGGTCATTCAAAGTCACTGATTAACTTGTCTGCGGGTACCTCTTGTGCGAGATGGTGTTGGATGTGCGGATCATTTTCCAAAATGCTGGAAGTTTTTGTCATCGCTCTTGTAGTGTGAGAGATCACAGAAACTCAGAGGTTGCCTCATCCCAAAGTTTGTGTGCTGTTACGATGTGAATGTTGCTCGGATAACATGAGATGCACTACATTTGGTCATGTAACGCTTATAACCGATTTCTTTTTCTGTTTAGTTGATTCATTTTGTTTGAATTAGAATAGACTGAAATGATAAACAGGCGATAGAACTGAACATAGAATATTAAAGAATCACTAAATGAAGTAAAAGAAGGAAAACTGGTGTGTATTTACAAAAATGTATGTGATTATGTATATAAACATATATACATGAAATAGAAATCAATAATAGTCTATAAAGTAGAACTACATCATTTTTCTGATTTTAGGAATTATACCAATCTTAAAACTTGCTATGACAAATATCGAATGAGGCATTGAGCAGGCAAGGAGACCAAGAGGTAAAAGAAACAGAGAAACAGAGGTAAAAGGACAGTTAGCACAGGATTAACTCCAACTTAATAATAATTAGTAACTGCTTGCTGATGTTCACCACGCTGACTTATATATGTATTAATGTTGTGTTTACAGCTTGTTTCTGCTGCCCCCATGTAGCCAAAAGAAGCAGCTGACACACAAGATGTTAAGTTGTAGCCTGATTTTTCTGCTAGTTTCAAGAAATCTCATCAAGACATTATTGCTCCCTGCAGATTTTTTGCTTTATGCTTGAAATTTTCTCTCCTTCGCACAAGATTTCTGTTTGCGGAAGAGGACTTTTTGCAGTGTAACATTGTCTGCTTGAACACTCTCTGATCCAAACATAGCTAAAAGGAATTCTTGGTCCTCTGCTGTGCCATCTACGCCTTAGTTGTGTGCGTGCACTCGTCCTCTTGCTTGTGCATGTGTGTGGTGTTTGGAGGGTTGATTAAAACCTAAAATAGCTACCTGGTGATGTATCCAATCAATCACTCTCACTCTCTCCGACCTTGCTGACCCGTCCTCTCTCCATGCCTCTCTGAGACTTTCCCTCTCCTTTCCCATCCGCCGAATGTCGGCGTCCATTTTCTCGTCTGGCATCATCTCTCCGTCACCTGCCCGCGCTCTGGGGACGGTTTGTGCGTGTCTGTCTTCGTCAGTCGACCCCTTGACCTCCGGGGAGCTGAGTGAGAGGTCTCGCTTTGGGCTTGTATCAAATGGGACAGTTGGCACGGCTCAATCAGATGCAATTACGGCAGCTGTGATTAGCGCTGTCAGTGCATGCAGCGGGGCCATGGGTAGAGGCGAGCGATGTGAATAATGGAGGAGTCGGCGGCTCGCTGGAGAGCTGCAGCCTTCAAACACATAGCTGCTCGAACGCTCTGGCCCTGATCGCTCTTCACCTGTGGGAAGGGCTTCGCTGGGCTTTTATTTTTTTGTTTGGCAGGCTGTTATAATGTTACTCACAGTCACAGTCATAGTGTTACTCACCATCACTGGGAACTGTCAGCTACAGAGGCCATGAGACTGAGAAAGCCATGACGGCTGAAAGACTTAAAAGGACACCGAGCATTTATGTCACGGGCTGCGGTGCTTTGAGAGCAACAGTTGTCAGCTGATCTGAGCACAATTGTTCGAACACCTGCTCGATGCTTTTGGTAACGTGTGGCCCCTCTCCGTCTCATGATCACTCTCGAAAGACTTGTGAGGCCAACACTCGCACCAGCTCACATACAAACACACTCAACATGGCAGTTTCTAGGAGACTTTTTCAGATATATAGTACGTTTTTTCTTCTTTTAGATATTGTCCTTTTTCTTTGTGCAGCTTTTTTTTTTTTAGCCATCTTGACTGTGGCCCAATTAATGAAATCCCTGACATAGTTTCCACGCTGACAAGTGGTCATGTGCCAATCCTCCAAGCTCAGCCTTTGATTTTGTCCTCACAGTGTAGTTTGATTGATTCTGATCTGCTGGATGTGTGATAGCGATGGCAGTTAAGAAC
>JBAJHX010000043.1:16467757-16479758 GCA_037176925.1 Amniataba percoides | reverse complement strand
CCTTTGATTTTGTCCTCACAGTGTAGTTTGATTGATTCTGATCTGCTGGATGTGTGATAGCGATGGCAGTTAAGAACGAGGTGTATGTGTGTGTGTGTGTGTGTGTGTGTGTGTGTGTGTGTGTGTGTTTAGGGGTCTTCTGTGAAGCAGCGTGCTGCACAGCCCCGGATTCTTTAAAAGTATGATTGGACCTACACACATGCTTCACGCCAGCACACTATCCGTGTTCTTCCTGTCTGAGTGTGATCGAGCAGTTCGCTGTGACCTTTAGGTGGTAGGCCTGCAGCTTCATGATTAGAGGGTCACCCGCTCAAACCCTGCTCCAGCTGTTCCCCTTCAATCCCGGTACAGTCATCGTCACAAATGGGAACAGTTTGATGACATCACCAGTCAGAGAGAGGCCAGTGGGCCGCCCGCCCTGCCCCTTCCCCTCACCTCTGGGATATTGCTAATGAGGCGTGCCGCGTCTAGCACTCTCTGTCTCACTCTCTTCCTCTGTCTCGTTCTCTTTCCATCTGCTTCCACGGTCCTGCTCTGTTTCAGAGATGTTGCAGGATCACCCTGTATACCAGAGACACCCTACAGTTCCTGCTGCTGCAGCTCTCTAATGACTCGCACACAGGAGACTGAAAACTCAGCCTGTAGCTCGGCCAGCGTGCAGAACGACCAGCCAGCTGGCTCCGTGATTGTCCCTCAGATCTGAGGGACAAGCAGTAGGAGGTAGCCCTTGCACACTGTGATCTGAATAACTGGCTCACAAGCTTGCTGATTTGTTGGCCAAATCACTCCAACAGGAGCGTTTTTTGATACAGGCTAAATTTATTGGTCCATTGTGTGAAATCAGCATGTCCCTCTTTATTGTCTAGGGGTTAAACATCACTTAGAGTTGAGTAGTAATTAGTCACAAGGGAGAGTCGTCCATAGTAAAAGTAAAATGCCTTGTTTGGTGTTGAATTAACATGAACAATGCCATGTGAAGGCAGGGACAGCAGCAAGCAAGGAACAAAAGCAAAAGAATTATCAATATGCAAAATTGACTGATGTGTTTATTCCGGGCCTGTTTTGTTTTGTTTAAAGTAAAACTCATTTAGTTGTTTTTTTTGTTTTTTTGTTTTTTTTGTTAGATACAGAGAGGCTATTGGGATAGTCATTAGAAATTCACAGACAAAATAATGATTGTACCATATTTATCAGATGTTGCTATTTATTGCGAGCAAGCTGTATTTTTCATCCCACTCTGGCAGTTCCACGGAGAGTAGGCCAAGCTGCTCTCCCCTCATATCTGCCTGTGTGCACCCTGTGTAGTGAATTCACTTTGCCACAGTCGAAGGAGCTGCAAGGTTTTGAACTCCAACCACAGTTAAAAGACAATGCAGTTGCGGTTGCATGTGACTTTGAAATCTCAAATCCTTTTCAGTTTCTGAAGGGAGTTCTGACAAGACAGAGAGCGAAGCTCTTTTTCTTGCAGTTTTGTTTTTCCGTTCAAAATCAAAAGGCGTAACTCGCTTTATTTGCCCCTAATCAGCATGCAGCTGCTTTGGTGGTGAATTGCAGAGGTGAAAACTACACGCTCTTTCCTGTATGGTGGTGCATGTGTTTCACAAGAGATGTCTGTGCCGTGCTTCTTTCAAAAACAAGAAAAACACAAAGAGGAGAGTGCACGTCTTACAAAACGACCACAGTTCATTTTCACAAACCTATATGTTGTTCTTTTTTCATCTCATACCAAATATTTGTCAAGTGTTTGATAAACTGATGTTGGTAAACCACTCCGCTTCATATGTCTGATATAGCCTGCATGATGTAGTTTTTATGGCAGCGTGCATCCCTTACTTCCTCTGCACCTGCAAAATATTAAAGCAGAAGGTGGGACTGTGGGTGGGGATTTGTAATTGTTGCTGAATATGGTTACTCGGACTAACTGCATCAATTGTAGCATTTTTTTCCCCGTATCATTTTGATAAAATGATAGCATATTGTACCAAGATTTTTATCACCGACTTCACATGATGTAACTGATGTAATCAGGATATCAAGATGAGCTCAAAGCAGATGTTATTTTGGCCTTCTTCAAACCGTCTCTCGAACATGACTCATTTGGCAAATAGTTTTATTAATAACCAGCTTCTCCTCCTCCTCCTCCTTCGCAGCTCTGTGTCACTGAAAAACATTAGAACATCTTGTCTTGATAAATATAGAACTGCACAATGTCTGTAGCAATGCAGCTGGACAGACGGGTGAAGTCAGGAATTGGAGGTGCCCCAGTCGATGTTCAAACCAGAGAAGGTCTCACTGAATGAACAGAGCCATTCATCATAATGTTTGGACGGTCATATATTAGTGGCAACTGAGATCTGTGGTTTGTATCAACAGTAAATCAATGTGGCGTTGTGAGTTTTTTTTTCAAATATGTATATGGTTTATAGTCAAAAGTTGAGGTTAATTTTGAACACACTGTACATACTCTCTAGCAAACACACCAACACTCACTGAAACATGTCTAACATGTGTGAGAGGGATTGGATTTGAGAATGAGAGAATGAAAGAGAGCAAGTGAGAGAGAGAGAGAGAGAGAGAGAGAGAGAGTGGTGTGAAGGCTTTTTCGCTCCAGAGCTCCAACTGCGCTGCACATTTTTCATTTCCAACCGAGTTGAAAAGATCAGGTAATTGAAAAAGAGACAATCCAGCAGCCAAGGCTCCACAGATGCCAATGAAAAGCTTCAGAGATATTAGAGTATTACACTTTGGGCCCTGTCTTTGTATTTCTTTCACATGGGGCCTATGGAAAAAAATGGCTTTCTAATGACAACACCTGAAAAGTGTTTTCCATCAGGCTCATGCATCATTGTCAGTGCCGGAGATGAAACCGTATTGTTTCTCTTTGGATGGGTGATGTCAATGGGGAGACAGCAGGCTGAAGAGAGAGAGAAAGAGAAAGAGAGAGAGAGGGAGCAGGAGAGGGACGGAGGGAGAGGAAGAGAGATGTAGTATGTTCTCTGTATGCAAAGTATATTGAAATGTAATAGATATTAGATGCTAAACATCTCGTACACACCTCCCCACAGTTGAAGAATTTTATTACTTTTTGAATTCTGTACATTTTCTCTGGGCAGTATCTAATGATTTATACTGCTGACATGTTCGTATCAGAAGTTGTGTCCTGCAGTGCAGTCCCCTGCAGAAATCTGTGCAGTTAATATTTATTATCAGATAATGAATAACTTAAGAAACATGAATAAGTCAATTGTCAGATCTGACTACATGAAAGCCCAAATAAAAAGTGATGAGAGTAACTCGAAAGTGGATCATTTATATATGGGGTGAATAATAAGATGACTATAGTTTACATAATCCTTTAATCAGTGCATTGTGGGATATCTCATTTATCAGATTTGTTTTTTATAAAATGAAGGTTAAATGCAAATGTAAACAAATGAAAATGTCTCCAGCTGCATGAGCATGCATGAAGACTTAACATGCATGTCATCGGAGAATCCTTCATATTTTGGACAGGTCTCATTTTTCCAAACTCACTGCCCTCCGTCAAGCCTTCCGAGTGGGATTTGTCTAAGATGAATAGTTTTATGATTTATAGGCTGGCAGTGTGTGAGCAGCGCTGCACCACCAAACAGCCAGATATACAATTATCCGCTGCTCTTGCCCTATATGAATGCCATTTCCCCGGCATCCCTCCTTAAAAGAGACATGGGCCATTTGTCTCCCTAGCTGCCTCCTCACCCAGGCCAGTAATAAGCCATCTGCTGGATCTGAACATGAAAGATTAAAATGAT
The DNA here is from genome assembly GCA_037176925.1 of Amniataba percoides. Lineage (NCBI taxonomy): Eukaryota > Metazoa > Chordata > Actinopteri > Centrarchiformes > Terapontidae > Amniataba > Amniataba percoides. The sequence continues at coordinate 16,475,967 of JBAJHX010000043.1, read as the reverse complement.
ATACAGTATGAAAGCTCTCTATTCAGTTGCTAATGTCCAAGATTCAGGGACGCAGAGGCCAAAGCTGTCATCTCTCTCAGGAAGAGGTAATTATCACTCTTCCTCCGAGGGGCGGCCGCTACCTCTGCCTCAGCTTCACGCAGGACCCGGCCCCCGTGCCGGCTGCCACCGGCCAAACCTCATTTAGTAAGCCAGAACAATGCCCGACCAAATGTCTGGCTAATCCCCACAATCCTTTGTATTCATCGAGGGCTGGTCATATGGGCCTGAGGAGAGGGCCCCGCTGCTTGTGTGTATATGTGGACGAGTGTGTGTGTGTGCATTTAAGGGCAGGGGGTCAGCTTCAAGCCTACAGTGCTACAGGCGAGGCGGGTGATTATTTCACTCACTGTCATTAAGGCTTCCTTTGTGTGTGCGTGTGTGTGGGGACACGCACATGAGTGTGCGCGCGCGCACATGCTTGGGTTCTGGGGTATCCCTCGTAAATAAATGGGAGATTAGAGTGAGACATGTTTTTTGTGTGCGAGTTTGATCTACATCTAAGAAATGGAGCAAAAAGGAACAAGTTAAATTGGACACGTACAGGAGGGGATGGAATGATGGCAAGAATTTGGACTTTCAAATGGAATTTGATCGCATTATTTCAGGATTTGTGACTGTAGGAGTATTTCATTGTATTTGATAGGTAGCGCCGTTATATTATCTAACAAGATATATAAAAAAGAAATGTCATAAAGTTGAAGTTGTTGAAATTTATCCTGTTTTGTTTGTTTGTGATACTGAAAGACATCTACTTCTGTAGCGACGATGATGATAGAAGAAATCCAGCTAGAGTAATAGATCAATGCATTTAAAGACAGATGGTATAAAGTAGACCGTGTAAGACTATTTCCAAAAACTCACTGAAAATTTTTATTTAAAAATTTCAGCTACATTATATCATCCTAGAGACCCGGAGACAATATCCTTGTTACTCCAGATAATCTTTAGAAAGTGTTATACAGTTAGCATGTTGGACTAACGGGGACACAGAGAATAAGCAACAAGTCAGTCAATGTTACCCGAAGACAGTGAACCGTCACATTCTTCCACAGAAAATGCCTCATTTTATGCCGGTGATGTGGTGATCTCTCTCCACAAATTATGAGATGACATCACTTTTTGCATGGTGCATAAACCCTATTAAGGCTCTGACCAATGATTATTATGATTACAGATTAAAATAATTTTTTTTCTTGACTAAATGATAAAATTTCCAAAAATAGTGAAAAGTGCTTATTACCATTTTTGTCTCTTGATGTCTTTAAATGTCTTGTTTTGTCCAACTAACAGTAAACCCAAAGATATTCAGTCAAAAATGAAATAAAATAGACCAAATTCTCACATTTGGGTATGATATAGTGACTAAATAGATTTCTCAGTTAATAAATAGCTGCCTTAATTTTCTTTCCACTGACTAACTGATCGACTAATCATTGCAGTTCTTACGGTGACCGTCTTGGCGGACCTTAATGCCACCAGTCAGCTAAAGCCTGATAACATGGTATTTACCAGTTACACTCAAATACCAGAGAAAGTGCAGTCTTTCCACATCAAAGTCAAAGACATGCGTTGTCCTTTTCCATATTCTTCCCGCAATTCAAAATCTCGTCTCCTGTCCCTCACCAGAGTTATGTCTTACTCTGGAGCGTCTCTCTGAGCTGTGAGCGTACTGAGAGAGTAAATTAATTTTCCACGTAGACCGCGGGGCTTAATTCACTTACAGTCCCCAGAGCTCATCGCAGGCTGGCCTCAGTGGAGAAGGCAAAGGGGCTCAGTGTGTGCCCGGGCTAGGTGAGGATACCCTGCAGAGCTCTCTTCCCATTAGATGAGCCTGGCTGTGTTCGCTCCCCACCTCCGTGCATCAAACATTAGCCTGTCTCTCTCTGACATCCCCCAACTCTCCTTCCTTCCTCTCCCCCATCTGGACCAGGGGAGAAGCTGCCCCCCCCCCTCCCTTCCAGCTTCCTTCATCCCCTTCTCATCCCCCAGTGAGAGTCAGAGAAGAGACGCTCCCCTCATTCTCCTTTTCGTAATACAAGCCTCAATTATGCATAAACTCGTCAATTTGGCCGTTCAAAGAGGAATGACATGGAATCCAGTGGAGAGGGCTGTCTGAAGATATATCTCAGCCGGTGACAACAGGAAGCTTAATGCATGTCTTAGTGACTGTCCTGTCTCTCACACCCACACCCGTGTGACCCATCCTCACAATCACATTATTAAACATATCTGATAGAACTTAAACCCAGCCAGCAACTGGAATGCCACAATACACCCCCGTGATATATTTTTACATCTGCCAGCTCTGCTGCTGCTGCCGGGCTTCATCGTTAGTTGGGCTTGAATGAAGCTGCCTGCAGGACTTTTCCTGACCTAAGATTTCCAGCGTGTTGAAATCAATATTATCTAAAGCTGAACAGCCGTCAATGCTTTGTTGATATTTCATTATTGTGGTACAAAATGACTCCAAGCTTCATTGCATTCACATCGTCTTCACCTCCTCTTGCATGTTTAAATGGCACTGTGAAAGAGAGACCACCCCAGCCTCTGCTGTCTTGTTCTCTCTATCTTCGCCTCTATTTCCTTCCTTTCATCTGAGTCCAACTTTACCTTCTCGGTGAGACGACATGAGTAAATGGTTCTGTCAGGCCTCCTGAGTGGATTAAAGTGGCCTTCAATTACCTTCATCATTGACCTTATGAAGCTGGTTAACTGCAAAATCCTTAACCCTAAACTCAACCATTGTACGCTCTAATTCAGCCTCACACACACAAGGCGACAAACACACATTATTGTTCACAACATGATAAAGGGGATAAAAATGAGTAGGAAAGATTTATAATGGAAAAAAATAGGTTAGGGCTAAAATAATTCATTCTGGAAGTTTCCCTTTTTTCCGATTTTGGTTGAGATCAAAGCGTGGTTTCAGGTCTAATTAACCAAACGAATGCAGATCCCAGACCTTCTGGCTGCGGGTAAGGCCTTGGAGGGATCCCTCGCTGAAAATCCACATCAGATTTAAATAATTAATATGACACCTTGAGCTCTGCAGAGAAAGAGGGGCTCCATGTTGGAGTTTAGAACAATGTCACTGCCAAGTGTAATGCTGTTTGTCTCCATGAAAATGAGCAGGAGAGAAAGCAGCCACTCCATTGTACTGCCTCCTTGGCGGATCAGGGGACTGCTCTCTCCTTTGTCATGCTAACAGAGAGCTTTAAGGGGCCGTTGGTAAAGAAGGCCTGCGGCCTGCGCACCATTCCTGGCTGGGCTGGGCTGAAGCAAGCTGGACCTGGCTCTAGGGACTTGGAGCTGGGGTCATTTTATGGTTTTTAATCCTCTTAATCCCCGTTAGAAGGGGCTATGTGGAGACAAATCCGCTCCCAGAGGTCCTTAGGATTCAAACGCTGCGCTTGAGCAACTGTATCATTTGATAACAACAATGGTGGAGGATAGAGAGAGAAAGGGAGAGGGACAGACGGGGAGAGAAATAGGAAGAAAGATAGAAATCTACATCGTGATTGAGAGATATAGATTTTTATCTTTGCCCTCTGGTTATTAGCTCCTCTCCTCATTGGGCACTCCTTGCACTTTTGTTTGTGTCAAGGTGGATAAACCGTGCAGGATCCGTGACACATACACACCGAAACACTTGGTCTGAATCTCATGCTAATGACCCTTATGTTGCCCTGTGGTCCATAAAGAAATGCAGCATACTCGAGTTACCCGTGTGGACAGCACAGCAGCTCGCTTTCAGAGGTCGGAGAGACTGGGGAGCCAGGGATAATCCAGAGGGCCCTATTCAAATTAATACACTCCTGTTAACCTCATCTCAGACGAGCTCTCTTCATTATCACTCAATTAAAACTGCATATTTGAACAGGCCTGGGCTAGAGAGGCCTCAGACTGTCTGAGCCTTGTGACCAGATAGTCACGTCAGGAGACAGGGAGGCCACAGTTGGACATAAAAACGGTGAGTGATCAGGATGAACGGGGGCATAGAGATCACTGACATATCAGAAAGGTGTATAAATGTGACAAGGACAGACACATTATATCAGCTGGAGTTCAGATGAATAAAAGATGAAGAGTAAAAGTAATGTCTTTTATTGTGATTATGCTTTGTTGACAAAATCTTCATCTTTGACACAGATTGGATGGCTTTAATTCAAGGCAGGATGTTTCATGGCTTGTCTTCAGTGCCAGGTTTAGGATTGTACCTTTTTGTGCCTAACAATGGAAAAATACTTTGCACACACAAACTCTGGCTTCTCTGTCATTTCTAATTGAAAAAATATGACAGGGGATGGTGAGCTTGAGTCACAATTGCCCGTGGCTCACCGAGGAACCCAAACATAGTCTACAACGTTCCTTTTGTGGAGAGTGACATGAGACAATGTGAGCTTGTGGTCAGCCATTTCTTGACAGCAGAAACCAAAGCATGAAATGAAGCAGGGGAAAAGAAAATGCTGAGAGACAGAATGTCAATTGTAGAAATGAGCCTGATGGTAAGCTACAAAGTTTTAATCTTAGTATTTAACTGCTCTTTTGCTCTAGTTTCATGTTTCTGAACAGACACTTTAAATGGCATGTCTCCAGTTATGCTTTGCCCTCTCTATCTCTTCCTCGCGTTGCCCACCGGCTCTTTCCTGCTAATGTACCCAGAGTGGAGCATGGGCTCGAGCACCTTCAGTGTTGAGCCCTGGTGTGGGAACGGGCTAGCTGTCTGTGTTCTGCATATAGCCTGCAGCCAAAGACCGAGAAGGAGCGAGCAAAACAACAACCACAAGTCTGGCCTGTCTGCAGGATGCCAGGACTGCTTAGTGGTTGGCAGCCTCCGACACACCAGGGGTACACTGCTGTCATTCGCTGGGAAGAAATGCTTGAGATCCCAAATTCCACAGACAGGGCACATGTTACTTAGAATGAAGAGGGTAAATCACTCCCCCAGTTTGCACACGTAATGTTGGGCTTGGATGATGATAGTCTGCAGTCTTGCTTCATGGTTGAAATCTCAAAATTAATTTGGAAATTACACGTCCTGGAGTAGAGCGGGGCAGGCTCGCTGAGAGCAGCTGGAAATATTCCCCCAAGCAAATCTGTATATTGTTCTTTTAAGGTTTCAGGATCACTGCGCCTGCACCTCTGAGTACCTGGTGTCAGGTAGTTTATTTGGTGAAATGTGAAAGCAAACCGCTGCCTCCTGCTGCACGAAGGCTTTTAACCAAATCTGGTGAACATAATCAGTTTGCAGTCTTTGTGCCCTCCAGGACCCCATAATCCAGATATGGTTGGTTTATTGCCTAATGGAGCATTCAGGTAATCCTAATCAGCTTGTCAAAGTAGTACCGATCATGTCAATTTTAGGGGTTATTTGTCTTCAAATGGTCATTGGTAAATCTGGACCAAAAAACTAACTGCAATTTGTAAACAAGTGAGGGGATCAAGATATCTGCAAACATCACGCTGTGGACCGGCTGGATCACAGTGTGGTTAATAAAGTGAAGACAGTTTGCAGGATTTTTCGTTCTGTCACAGTCAACGAAAGATTCAAAACAACAGCATCAACACATCTAAAGCTGCAACATTTTAAATTGATATCATGCCAGAAAAAGTAGAAAGAGAGCTTTATGGTGAATAATTATTACGAGGAGCATGAGGGTACAACCTTCAAAAAGCCCTCTAATGAAATGAATTCCCAGTGTCTGCAGAGTTCACAGTGCAAGTTTGACCCTGTTGTCCTCTCCGCAGTAGCGGCTGAAACTAAAAAGACCATTCGGAGCACCAGATTGCAGTTTCCATCTGGTGGATTTGCCGTGCGACACAGGAAGACGTGCGAACATCTTTTCGTAATTGCGGTTTCATAAAGAACGGTGGTGTCATTTCTTACGCCGCTCTCGCTGCACACACATTGTTTCAAACTGTGGCTTGTTTTTCTTTGTCAGGTCCTAAGTCCTAACTCTACATCCTTTGATCAGGGCTGCGTTCACCACCCTCATGTTTCTATAGCCTTTGAGAAAGACAATCGCAGGCAAGAAACCTGTGTAATGAGCATAGCCTGCGTGCTTGTGTGTACGTGCGCTTTATGAATCTGAGTTCATTTCAAACACTTGGTTCTTACTGGGAGCGCAGCTGAGAGTGAAAACACTGCTTGTTGGTGTGTGTGTGTGAACGCGCACGTATTGATGTGTGTTTCCATGTGCGTTGACAGCCTTTGAGCCAGTTCTCGCCTTCACTAAAAACGCTTAGGGCACAAAGCAGCCTTCCCCCCTCTGCTCCTGAGCACAGGCCCTGCTCTCGCTCTCTGACAGGAGCTGAAGGTAAGCACCAAAGACATCCTGACACACACGCGTAAAAGCACTTTTGATGCAGGGAAAATGGACCGCTTTGCAGTGTACAAATAACAGCAAAATGTCAACAGAACGAGGCGAGTCCGACGGGAGGCAACAACACAAGCCAGGTTCAGATGATATTACAGCGAACAAAACATGAGCGTCAACCACCAAAGGCCCTTTGCTTGTCTACCTCGATCTTCGCATTGTTTTGACTTTGTCTATTTATCAAGCCATCCTTTCCTCCCGCGTTCAATCAAAAATGTGATAACTTACAAGAACACGCCACAGGAAACACACAAGGAATAAACCGGGAAAGCAAAACAAATATTTTAGCCCACATGGTGGTAGTAATTTTCATTAATCAGTTAAAAAGAATAAATAAAAAGTGTGTTTTTTGAATCCCTCAACTATTTTTCCTCCTGAAATGCCAGTTCCCCCATGATGTAGTCACTGCTAACTCCACTGAGAACGTGTACAATTGTTTTGAGGGCATTTACTTCCACTTACAGCAAGTGGATTTAAAAAAAAAAAACATAATCTAAAACTTTAGTTATGATTTTAGATTACGGTACTACTTTTTAATAAGACACCATTCACTAGTGAGATAATACCAAATACCTGTCAAAGGGAAATTTGGTAAACATTAATAAACACAATAACAAGCTAACATCCATCCCTCCCTCCCCATAATTCTCCTCACATTATGGTGACTCTGCTGTTTTATCTGCCTTGTTTCCTCCCTGTACCTTCGATTCACCTGTCAATCTGCATCTCCACACATTCCCTACAGATCCTTCCCCTGCAACACCTCCCCCATCTGTCTGTCTGCGCTGCTTTTCCTGTGAGGTGTGTTTGTGAGGGTCTAGGTTCAGGGCCCAGAGATGCTCTGCAAGATAAGCGTCTGCTCTAACCCAGGGCTACACCTGTAGGTCACTGCAGGGGGATGCTAATCCCTCAGCCGCCCACTAATACTGATGATCTGCATCTGAGACCCTGTCCCATGGGAGTGTGTGTGTATGCGCGCCTGATGTTGGTGTGTGTGTGTGTGTGTGTGTATGTGTTTGGTTGTGGGGGCTGACATATGAGGCAACAGGGGGCCCAGCAACCCGTGTCTGTGTGTGTTTGTGTGCATGCATAGTATGGGGGATGGGATAAATTATTTCATTTTTGGTGTTTATGTGTATGTATATGTGAGTGCAAGTGAGGGTGGAGCTTTCTGTAAGAGCTGGGAGGGTAACTGGTCCGTTTTCCTTGGAGTCCACCCTCAGAAGTGGCTCGAATGCTCACATCCCGGACTGAATAATTTGTCACCTATTTACATGGCGCCAAGAACTGCAGAAATGGCATGAGCAGGTGGTATCTCTTGCTCTCCCTCATCTTTGTGCCATAAACAGATGTGTCTGGCTGCAAACATCCCCCCATCCTCTTGTCTTCTCCTGGGGCACTCTGTCAATGTATCGCACTCTTTTTGTCTAAAATAGGAAGGCAAGTAACTGCTGTTCGGACTTTGTCTTTCAACCAATAGCGTGTTGCCGCTGTGATGACACGCAATACCTGCTAGAGGAAAAGGTACATTTAGTGTGATAGCAAAAAACATGTAAGGGTGGAAATTCTGTCAGAAACTAATTAGATTGGAGGTTAGATAGAAAAAATATATAATGTAAATTTCTATCTGATGAAGCTGTCTGTACTAGCTTTTATTTGTATACAAATGTTCACAGACCTGACACAGTCTGTATATGAGCATATAAGAAACATAACATTACAAAACACTAAGTACTTAAACCTGCAGCTACATGTTAAAAAACACGTAAATGTTTCCTGTGCCACAGACAA
>JBAJHX010000043.1:16426402-16467657 GCA_037176925.1 Amniataba percoides | reverse complement strand
ACATTACAAAACACTAAGTACTTAAACCTGCAGCTACATGTTAAAAAACACGTAAATGTTTCCTGTGCCACAGACAACGAACGCCCTAGTTCTCTGATTTTATGTGTGTGTGTCTGTGTGTGTGTGTGTGTGTGTGTGTGTGTGTGTGTGTGTGTGTTTTGGCCAACAACATCATAATAAACAGGGTGGTTCACAATGACACAGTTTTATGACAAATAAACTACAGACCCAGTTTTTAAGAGACAAGTGAGAGCTGGCTCATCCTCCAGTGTGCTGCACCGAAAACCCCCCGACCAGATGTGTTCATCAGTAGCAGAAACACACTGGTTTATAATTAACATGTGCATCAGTCATGCTGCAGTGTAAAGAGGCTGTGTTTTACCTGTGTATTAAACCTGTGACTGATCAACACTGCATCACCACAAGAAGGATACATAACAGCCAAAAAAACATTGGCATGTAACACACACACAGTGGAAAGAGGAGCATGCTGCAGACAGTGTGTGCTTGCCTAAACACAGGTGTTATTTTTACCTCTAGATTATGGGGGTATTATTTTAGCAGTATTATTTGTGTCAAGAGTTCTCCATCCTATGTGCACACTCAGATTTGTGAATGTGTGCACTAATGTCTAAATGACCATCAGATTCGTATAGGTTTAAAGGTTTCTGAACATATGCACACAAAAAAGTGAAAGTTTTGGCATCTGCCTGTGTCTAAAAAGCTCTGATAATGAAATGCATGACCACAAATATCTGAACAGATCATGGTAACAGGTAGTTAACAATGACTGATAGGCTTAACAGCCTCTTAACTTTTACAACACGTTTACTGACATAAAGGAAATTGCGCTGATTGCGACGTAACAATCATTTATCTCTAACTTAACTCTTGATCTGAACGAACCTCACTGAACATAATTAATAATCATAACAGCCACTCCCCATACCCGTTACAGTATATTACAGTCAAATATTTACAGTGTTAGCAGCATGAGAAATTCCAAATGTTAGAGGGAAAGAAAGTTTAAGATCAGGCAGTGAGAGCAGGGGTAACGTTACTTGATTAGGTGCGCAGTTGGAAAAAAGGTGATTGGGTCTGTCCTCAGGCTACCTAACTCAACACTGACACACACACACAAACACACACATGCACGCTGGTTACTGCATGCTAATCATATTTCACCCCAATCACTAAACACACATTCATATTTGAAGGTTTATCCCAGGCGGCCATTTCAAATTATTATGTATGTGATTCCAACCACACAGAGCACAGAAAGTGTTTACTCTCTTCATTGAGGCGCTGGATAAGTTGAGAGCAGAAGCTAAGTGTACTACAGTCTATGGCAGAAGAATAAACATTTTCCTTTATAGCCTGAGGACCCACTTTTCATCTGTCAAGCATGTTTTAATAATTAATCTGTTTAATACACACACAGCATCTGCTGGGTACAACTCCCATCCTCCCATTCAAACTGACTAGCACAGCTGCCACTGTTTGGGTGTACTGTACAGGTCTGGAATATGATAAGATGTTTTTTTTTTTTTGCCTTTGCAGCACACAGACAGAATATTGCTATGCACACTGACATACAGTATATAGACACGCATGCACGAACTTGTATATTCACACACTTCTGCAAAATAGTTTATACTGAAGGGGTGAAGCCCAGACTATGGGCCTACTTTCCCTATGTATTTCTCCTTGGTGAGCAGGCCAAATGGGGATTGTGTAAATTAAATACATTTCTTTTTCCGGGAGCAGAGAGAAATGATGCCAGATTAAGCCCATGAATATATACATGGGCCAGGGCTGACCTGTCTCCAGACGCCTGATTTCCCTGGAGGGGTGCTGACATGGTGAGGGGCTCTAGGGGTGTGTAGCTGCGTGTATGCATGTGCGCTTGCCAGTGTGTGTGTGTGTTTGTGTGTTTTGCACGGTGCACCTCAGACAGAGGTGAGGAGATCTCTTGAACAGGTCCAAATTGAGCTTAATCTCATTCCTCATTGTGCTGGAACAGGAATGAAATTGCACAATTGCACTTTAATCGACGATCGAACACCCTCCCCCCTCCTCCCCCACCTCCTCTCCCCTCTCTCTCTCTCCCCTCCTTTTTCATTTCCCTTGCTCTCTCTGTCTCTTTGTGTCCTTGGCCTTAAATTCTTTACATGGGCCGGTGGGCATGATTGCCTGTTAGCCTCTATTTTCTCCTCCTTTCTGTATTTTGTTCCAATGGAAGCATCTAATAATGTCTGTTAAAGCAATCAGGAGGTTAATGTGGTTAGGATAAGGGCAATCATAAACCAATAAAGGCCATCCGGATGCGCCGCTTCTCTTTCAATCCACGTCTAATCCTGGGAGATTGTGATTTCGGGAATCCTGTGCTGCATCCATTGCACTGGAGCGCATCTTCATCATGGGCAGGAAGGATTCAGTCAGTCCCTGAGGGTTGATTACACACACACACACAGTCATTTGCATCACACAGGTGCTTCTGATTATCTAAGGTAGGAAACCTTTGCTCAGCTGATTATTAGCCATATGAGGGGCATTTGGCTTTACAAAAGTCTGAAGAGCAAAAAAGCAAAGAGATTTATTTGAAAAAAAAAATGCTCTCAGTCACAGTCTCTCAATCCTCACAGACGATCATATTCAGCAGTTTGCCTTTTTGGTTCTCTCCCTGAGACATTGTTCGCAAAATCAAACAAACCACAGTCTCAAGGAGAATCTATTTTTGTTATGTGCAAAACAAGCTGAGGACAACATCTGACTCCACTAAACTAACAGCGACTTGTGTAAGGATTACAGAGATCCGTGTCAGTAACCACAAAAGATACACTCGATGTGGTTGAATGCACCTCAACCCTTGAGTCAACAGCCTTCCATTTATGTGATGGTAACGGAGGAAGAAAACCTGTGGAGCAGCAGCAAAAAAATGCAAGCACTCTTACTATGAAATGTTTAAGTTGTAAAATAACACCTGACTATTTTAGCAATTGTAATATTTTTGCTTTAGAAATATCACATTTTGTTATTTGGTTACGTGCACAATTAAAATTGTCTATCTTGAGCTGCAGCCAGCTGGTATCTCTACATGTGTATAATAAGACGTGTGTTGTAAAACACACATTTCTTACGGTAATTTAATGGTTTTATAGCACTATACTCTGATGATAATGGTTTCTGCTCGTCAGAATGTGTATGGAAACATAATGAAAGGAAAGTGTGTAGAAAAACATACACCAAGATCTGTCCCTGTTACATATTTAGAGAAAAAAAATTGCAGGTACTTGAGCCATGTAAAATGTGTTGATTTGTTGCTCAAGGTGTTGGAACAAAACAATGCAACAAAGGTTCCCAGGCAGTTGTATCTGGGGTGGATGTACTCATTATGGCCCATAATGAAGGGCCCTGCTTACCGCTGTGCATCTACTCAGCAACACTGACGACCTACACACACACTCACACACATATATACACAGGCCAAGCCGCTGCCAGGCTGTCAAGTCCAAAAATAATTAGGCATCAAAATGAGTTTCCCTGTTTTTTTTTCCTCCCCTTGTTCGTTTTATTCATGTGCTAGAACTCGGGAGACTGGCTAATGCAGTTAACATGCTCTCATCATGAATTTTCATTACACCATTACATGGGTACATTACAAGAGCAGGGGAGCTGCGACTACAGGGAAGCCATCAACATGCACACATTGACAGAAACACAGACACACACGCGCACACACACACACACACACACATCCCAGACACACCTAAATCCATGCATTTATTCAGATGACTGAATGCATACCAAGAGATGCTGTATGACTTTGCTTTACAATATATAATATTCTATTTATACAACTGTCTTATATTATTTCAAATGCTACAGTGTGTACACTATGAAGCAGTGTGCTTAAATGAATCGTTGCTTAATTGCTGTCTTTTCAAGATTTAGATGAAAATGTATCAAGTGGAAACTGCAAGCCTGCTTCTGGGTAAGATAAAAAAATGCAACTACTATCACCTTTCAACCTCACAGATTAACACATTTTATTATTTAATGTGTACAAAGAGTATAAAAAGTATAAAAATGACAAGTTGTGGTTTTAAAGGAATGAATGGCCTGAACTATTTCTTGGCAACCAGGAGAGACTGTGAAACCGCTGTGCCTCACCAAGAAATACTCCCACACTTAACCCACATTTAAACCATGTTGGTTTAACCTGGCTTGTCCTACTGTTACTACTACTTTGTTACCTCTGGACTGTGTCTAACTATTTCCCCCTATCTTTATGCTAGGCTAAGCTGTTTGCTGTTACTTTATCTATATGAGGTATCCATCTCCCATCTAACTGTCCAATGTTATTTCCCAAAATGTTCAACTATTGCTTTAAGTGTGTAATATTGATGCTTTGTTGCCTGTGTAAAGAACATCATATACAGCAGTTACAGGAATATGGTCCCATTTACCTCCATATAGTTTTTGGAGACACATTATACATCATACACAGGGTCTATGACCAACAGGGGAGTGTGTTGTAGGTGTGACTGTGTGTGCGGATCATTGCTAGCAGGGGCAGTGTAGCATGTTGGAGGCGTGTGTCTATCTCGGTGTAAAATGGGTTTTCTATTGCTGATCTGCTCATGCTCAATTACCCAAAGCCTCCTGGGACTTAGGGAAGGTAAACACACATCAGCTGGGCCTGATTTATTTCACTGTCCCACAGCAGCCTGGAATTAAGGCCTGCATGCTCTCTCACATAAACACACACTCCCCGCACAGAAATGTGCATCATGCTGTAGCAATGATTTACTTACAGAGACAATTATGATAATAATTGTTGCTTTGTGAGTTGTAGAATTTTAAACATGTAAAGTCCAACCAAAAAGATATGAAATCTTCAGGCTCAAAGAGTTCATTACCATTACACGGTAATGCTTACAGTGCTTAAACAGCAAACTTGTGAAAGTCCTAATGACATGTCAGATGAGAGAGCGCTGATGCCTTTGTTACCATGCCAGAGCCCTGCATCCCCTAAAGCCTAATTCTTCTGCCATCCCTGCCCTCCTTCCTTCCTTTCTCCTTCTTCCTTCCCTCTTCCTTTCCTTTTTTTTTAACCTAACAGGTGTCTGTGTAGATGTGCACCTTAACATCCTCTGCTTCTCATGCGTGGTGTATTTATTGATTCTTATGAATAGATTGTCAATTGGGAGCCTGACCCCATTAGACCCCCATTAGATCCTGTCTGAAGCCAGTCGTGGAACCAGCACAGGATCCTTGCTGAAATGTGTCAGCGCTAATCACATGGCTAAATCAGGAATGGAGGGAGAAACAGAAGGGGGAGAGAAGAGGAGCTTGGCCTGTTGGTCAGCCCGCTTGTTTAATGATGAAAACACCCTGGGGTGTATTGGGTGTTTTGGAGGCCTTAGGCAAATTAGGGTATGGTTCCTTCCTGCATTCAGTTTGACCATTTTCTATCTATTAATTTGTCTTAACAATGTTTTTTATTTTTTATTTTTTATATTAAACCATAATGCCTGGCTAGCAATGGGTTGTAGGTTGGATTCTCTGAATTTGATTATTTTCAAATCCCCCATGAGGGCTAGCTCTCGATATGCTCATTATTTTTTTTTATGCTGCCTGCCCCCACTGCTTACGCAATATCAAGGCTCATTGGCTAATTGTGGGGAAAAGAGGGCAGTCACAGCATAGCATGATGTCAAATATTCTATCAAATAGATGGAGAGCTGTTAATAGGAATTAGAATATCATTTTGACTGTCATTAAGCTCTGGTCAAGATCTCCGCTGCTACAGAAATTAAAATACCTACTAAACATTAGCGCATATTTAATATCATTCTAAGTATATTAGCATGCTGACAGTAGCTTTTAGCTCAGGGCACAACTGTGTCTAAATGCAGTCTCACAGAGCTGCTAACATGGCTTTGAACATTGGTGAATAATAGTACCACTATTAAAAAAAATGCCTCATGCAAAGAAATATATTGAAATCTCAAAAGAAAATTATTTCATTTGCAAGTGATTGGTTCAACCACTCAAAAGCTGTGATCTGTATTTGTCACTCGCTTAATTCCAGTTTCTTTTCTTTCCACTCCTACATACACAGGTGATGTTTGCAAGTTCTGGAGGAAAAACATTTTTTCAGCAACTGAGCTGAAACAAATAACCTGCAGTCACTTTAGATATTTGGGGTCAATCTGCTCATGAGTTAAGAAGAAAATTCATCCCGGATCTTCCGGTGTTTGACATAAACTTTATGATTCAACCACAAATGGATTTACACACAAACTGACCCACATTCATCGTCAAAACATGTCCATGTCCATACGGCTTTAAAGAAGTATTGGAAACAAGATATCAGTTTATTGGTATTTTATTTTTTATTTCTCACATATGAAGCCTGGGCTGCAGTGGAGGGGATAGCCCAAGAGTACCATTAAGTTAGAAAAAAGTTTAGAAAAAATGGCATAATAAATAAATAATAAATTCATGATAGAAAAGGAGGAGCCAAAGGTGTGAGATATCCAACATCCTCCTCCCTTTTCTCCCCTTTCTTACCAGGCTGTCCTCCTCCTCATGTCTTGCTAGTTTCAAGCTGTCCTGGGCGGTTGTTTGTCTTCAGAACGTCGCTGTCTGCCAGACAGGACTGTAACATCAATGTTAGGAAGCGTTCCTTTCTCTGGTGTAAGGCTGCAATGACAACGTCTGCCATGTTTCACTCTGATCTCTCCATCAGTGTGAATAAGTGTATCGCCACGCTTCCTCAGACTGTCACTCACTCCTCTGGGGAGACACTCTCACACTGCTTCTTATTATGTCTGCCAAGATGGAGACCTTCAAATGGAAATGCTGTCAATGTAAATGCACACACAAACACGACCACACATATATTGTATGTTATGTACGTGTGTGTGTGGTATAAGCAGTCAGCATGCAGGTGTAAATGATGCACACATGCAGATGTAAATTTAAACTTCCAATAAAAACTGGTATGAATTTGTGCATTTTTTACAGAACAGCAGGTCAAGTTAGAAAATAGAGATAAAGATCTGACGTACAAGGCCTCAGTCCTGTATTGTGTGTATGTGTTTGTGCACATGCATTTCATTGAGTGTGTGCAACTAGTTTTCAGTGGCTGTGTTTGTGCATTTGTGTGTGCGTGTCTGTGAGTGTGTGAGCGAGCGAGCTGACCTGTAGTGCAGCTACGCAGCACAAGCTGACTACCTTTGTTAGATCCCTCTGTCTTTCGTGTCACATCAAAACACCTCATTATCTCCTCCTCTGTCATTGGAATTCAGACTGTTCTTTTTTTACTATTAACCTACTCAATATGCTCTCACTCTCTCTCCCTCTTACTCTGTTTGTCTCTCTCATTCTCACTCTGCTCTCGCTGTCATCAGCCACTGAGACAGCGTTGGGTAACAATTTCTTCCTTTTCGTTTGAAACTATTATTTAAATAACAGATGTCTCGTCCAGTGGAGGACAGGGGAACAAAAGCAGCTAAAATCCTTTAATTATTTGTCAGGTGAAGAAGACTTCTGCAGCTTGTGGCTTTACTGATCTTCATCAACCCTTCAGCTGCCTCTCGGGCGATGGACCATATGGTGTTGTGATGGCCCTTTACACTGGCCTCAGGTTGAAGACACAGGTTTGATTGTTAAATAAAAACTGAACCAAAGTCAAGTGTGGGAAAACTTAGGAAATGACTCAAAGTTTACACACTGTTAGCAATGCATCAAAACCCAGGAAACTAATATAAAAATCTATGATGCATTCAACCAAGCTTGTCATGTTGTTAGTCATGTTAGAAAATTCCGCCATGTCAACATACTGTTGAAGGGTAAGATTTAATACCTTTGCTTTGCCAACAGTATTAATAGAAAGTAGAAGCATTTCTGACAAGTCGGCTGTGCTTCACAAGTGCCCGGATGGCACGTATTTATCTCTTGCTGGAGGCAATCTCTCTAATCATTTGTTTTGATTTACAGTTGGTGATATGTTAAGTTTGGACTGAATTTTTTAACTGAACTTGTCCAGGAGCACAGTAATGCAGGCTGCAGTAACTGTAGTCGGGGGCCCCGGCATCTTAATTACAGTACAAGTTGAAAAGGAAATAGAAATGACTTGAAACAGGAAGTTCATATTACTGCGCGAGCCTGGCTGTGTCAGGAGTGATCACTCTCTCCTCATTAGTGTGTTATTTCACTTCATTGAAACATTCACACACACATGCACCTGTAGACTGTGGGTGCCAGGTGTCCGGAGAATGGATCACTTTTTCTATGGCTCATTTCGTGCAACAGCTGTGTTTAACAGGAAGTCCATGCAGCAGGGACTTCCTGTAAAAGGATGCGTGGGGGTCACCGTACAAATCCACATAGTCTGTCTTCTGAGCTACTTGTGAATATGCACACACTCTGTACATGTATGTGTGTACTGAGAGTATTGTGCGATAATGTAACGCTGTATCTGTAAGTTTCGATCGATGTTGATCCAGCTGATAGGCAAATGCAGATAGATACAGATAGGTTTAGTAATTGCTTGCTTTTTCCTTCCCACTCACATCTTTTTTTGATCATGGCTGAAGGGTGGCACGCTCTCCTCCTCCTCCTCTCACTGCACGGAGGATGGAAGCCTTCTCCTCCCTTTTCCCCATATATGAAAGAGCAGTGCGGTCGAGCATGGGGAAGGTGATAACCCTTTTGTTTAGTCTGAGCTCCATCACAGGCTCTGTCAAGCCCAACAGACAAGCCGACAGAGCCGTGACAGGCCCACTAATCTGACAGCTCCTCCACATCACAAAGCAAAGAGCAGCCATCACATCAAAGTGGCGCGAGAGAGGCACCGGTGGTGAGAGATTGACGCCGCTCCTTTGCTCTGCCATTTTCGCTGGTATCTTCATAGCGCCCCTGACATGCTACGCACCAGGAACCTTCAGAGGAAGTATCCAGGTGGCAAAGGGGGAGGCCTGAGTTGAGGGACTCCCCTCTGGCTGAGTGGTGAGCGTGGGTAACCTTCCTGGAGGATGAGAGTGTGATACACTGAGAGTACATGACAGGCTGTTTAAGTGGATTTGTGTTTATGTGTTTGTATTGTTGAAGGCGCTGGGGAGGGGGGCATATTGAAGAAGGGTGGGGGTCATATAGCAGTGTGACTTCTCTCTGTGTGAAATCCAGTGTCGCTATCCTGGAACAGTTATGCTCAGTTATTTTTTTTTCCACCATTATTTATCCAGGCAGGCTTTACTGAGCCCTGTTCACACTAGCACAGTTACCCACAATTACACCTTGAAGCTGCCCACTACAAGCACAGTTTTATCAGTGGTTGTAGTGGTATCTGTGGCAACTGAGTGGCTCTACTGGAGCAGCTGAAAGTTTGAGGTGTTGCTCAGTGGTGGTAATGAGGAGGAGGGGCAAATGCTGCTCTCAATCCAGATGTATACTTCTTGTCACTGGTGTGTCCTTCTCACTGGCCTACAGCTTTTCAAAATGCAAAATAAGTTAACATTGGAAATCAAAGTCTTATTTCACCCCTTATAGAGTACATTAAAAGATTTGTGTGTCATTCATAAAAATATTGTCTTTTTTTGCATTATTTGTCTTCTCATGGTCCAATTTTTTAAATTCTTTTTTTATGTAAGTATTTTTATTCCAAAATATGGTTTGTTGCTCAACTGGGAGTTGAATTTTTGACCCAATGAAACTATTTAAATTAGTAGTATCCTTCTATTCTTCCAATCTACCCATCCTTGCCTTTATCTATATCCTGAGAGTCGTCTGCTGCATCTTACAACTTAGTTACTATAGGGTAGTTACCATAGGACTTATCAGAGAGTGGGGTCACACACCAGTTATGTGGGTCTCATGTGAGCTTCCTCATCCAGATGGTTTACCAGATGCAGAGCTGCCAGTTGTCAGACAGAGAACACACCCTACCTGCATACAAAAACAAACACATTAAAAACAGAGAGCGGCATTCACCAGGAATTAACACAGAAGAGCAAAGCAGCTTGGGATATACAGGAGTTCGGGCACCTTGCAACCTTTGGCAAAGATGTTCCTTCTTACTGCTTAAGTAATAGAGTCGATGCATATGTTGAGTTTCAGGACAGCGATGAGGTAATGGTCTTGCAGCGCTCTGAAGTGCCCCGAGTCCATCTAATAATGTAAAACAACACTAATTTGAGAGAGCCGCTTCATCTCTGCATGTTAATCAATAAACTCATTACCTCCGGTGCTTAGTGAAGGATTCCCTCATGCCTGCTCACTGATGTAGACAGAAAAAAAACAGAAAGAGAGAGGGAAGGGAGATGGAGATGAGGGGGAGAGGGAGAGGTGGAGAGAGAGGTTGATTATAATTACAGATTTTAGCAGCCTGTGCCTTAGCATAACCTGCTCATTACAGTGAGTGAGTGAGTGTGTGTGTGTGTGTGTGTGTGTGTGTGTGTGTGTGTGTGTGTGTGTTGGCCTCGCACTTCCAACACAGCCCTATAGCCACAGCGCTCCCCAGCTTCCCCTCCTGCAGAAAGCCAAGAACAGCCGACACAAGTGGCCCATTTAGAATATAAACACACAAAAACCTGTTATTTCAATTGACCTTCGTCACATCAAGCTGTCAATGATCTCAGCTCTGTACTCTAAGACGTTTTCTCCTTCTCTTTCTCCGAGGCAGGCTGCATGGTAATGAACATTTGGTTCAGAATAGGTGAGCGAAGGAAAGAGGGAAATGATATGCCAGGGCATTTAACCTAGCAGTGTTTCTGGTGTAGGTGAGACAGCCAGCAGCATTTATGGAAATGGACAGAGCTGAGGGAGGCACTGTGGCTGCTGCTGTGTTTCCCCCCAAACTCCCAACAGTGGGGAATTGGAGAGTGCTCTGACAGATTTGGTATTCCTTTGTTACGGGGATCAGCAAACTTTCATTTTGCGCCTGATTTGAGGTTTCTTTAGTCATTAAATGGAGGCAATCTTCCCTATTTGCTGACTTCTAAAATAAGATGCGGGCCGCAGCTCTAGTGACGACACGTTTCAGAGTCTGGATCTTCTGTCACGTTTGCAGATCTGAAAGTGTGTGTGTGTGCTCGCATGCGCACTCCTGTTTGTTGCGGATTGTCAGTGGTTGTTGATCATTATATTTGTCAGTGCTGTGCCGTGGTGCATCTTGCAGGCATCCCTGGCCTGCTTCTGGCTTGTGATTATGAGATGAGAGGTGTTTATGATTGACTGAGCAATCCGCTGTCACTGTACACAACCATTAGCATAACTCTGTGAGCCGTCACTGTTCATCCACGTGCTGCAGCGGCATGTTATGTAGAAGATTGAAACCTATAATTATGAATAAAAAATCCTCTTCCTGCATTCTATCAGAAGTCATGTCATTTATAACACAGCCAACTTGAGATGCAGCGTCCGGCTTCATTTTGTGATGGCGCGTGTAACACTGAGTCAGTTGGACGTGAGCCTTCACTCTAAATGTTTTCCTCAGGACAGGTAGCATCATTGAAGTGTTGTTGGCAGAGGCAGTCTGCTGCGAGATTAGGTGATTAGAAAATGCAACGTCACAATCAGTTTTACCCGTAATAATAAATGTTTTGTATGAAGAGGTGAGAATCGTTCATTTTACGCTCTTTGCTTTTTGTTTACCGCTGTCAGCGGGTGAATAAAAGGCAAGGTAAATGGAGGTAATGGAATCTATATCTGCATATCAACTCACTTTGAGGTTTTAATGGTGCTCGGTAGTCTCATTCCAAATCCATTAATATTCTGTTTAATACAGCTAAATGCTGCTAAGTGTTTTTAACACTAGGAGACAGTCTCTGGGCTGTCTCTGTTTGTGCTGCCAGCACATCCACAACATCAGGTCGATGGATAGGGAGGCCATAAGTGACTGTGACAGCCAGTTTACAGTCAGTTTAGACGCTTCTACTCTTCCGTAAAGCTACATTACATCTGCAGGCTGCAGGATCCAAATTCCCTCAGCTGCACAGTCCTGTTTAGTTCAGTCAAGTCACTTAAATTATGATTTTATATATCAGACATACAATTTACTCATGAAATGTGATACTTTTCTATAGATTTAATGACCAAACAGTATACAAACATGAAGTGTCTGTTCAAAATGTTGCTTTTGATGTTGCAATTACTGTTGATATATGTGTAAATTGCTGCATTTACAGATGTACACTTATTTATCATTCTTTATGATAAGTTTGTTGAACTTGTTGTAATTGCTTGCTCCTGATTCAAAGTCATTCTGAGCTAGAGAAGAAGTGAACTTTGGGCTTAACGCACAACTTCAAATGAATTTTGATGTTTGTCTTTGCTTGCTGGAAGTGTGAATTTGCCCTTGCATTTGTCATATCAACTTTATGAGGCCGTAATATGTCAAATGTGTGTTTTGTTTCTGAGAAGAAAAAAACAGGTTTGCATTGCATTTCAGTTTTATTCTGTTAGACGTGTTCTGTATTGTTTTGTTTTCCCTTGGTCAGCCATGTTTATCAGTTTGAAAAAAGTCTGAATTTATCCATAATTCATTGCAAAATAGTCCCCTTTAGGAACAGACGAATTGAAGTCTGACTATTGAATGCAATTCAGCCCTTACAGTGCTCCATTCTAACCTTTTGCATCCCGATATAATTTTCACTGGTTCTCTTCCATTCAAAGTTGCTCAATTTTAGTTGAGCTATTTCTGTTTGTTTTAACTCCACCACAGACATTCCTTCACCGACCAGTCCATTCCGGTGTATTCAAATATCCTTATATCATTTTTCTAATTTCATTGCAACTTTAGTCCTATCAACCTGTCTTGGCTGCCTTATAATCTCAGCACATACGCATCTAAAATCAACAAGTTTAGAGCAGTCACTGATCAATGAGTAATATTTTATGCCCCTCTTTATGTCAGTGGTTAGCCAGCCCTCTCACTTCATGTAGTGAGAACAGTAATACCACCATAAAGACTACCACACATCATCTGTGTGTCATAAGCACACACAGAAACCACATGGTAAATGTCAACAAGTAAGAGATGTGGTGATGGGATGTGTTGCCCTGATGATATTACACAGAAAAAGTTTTCTTCGAGTAGTCTGGAAAATGTTACGCCCTCTCCCATGATTTGTGTCAGTTCCATCCTGGGCCCAGTTCAGTGGTTTCTGGGCAGAGGAAGCTGGCACTGTGGGGACATCTGGACACAAGAGGGGATCGTCCGCACGGGCAAACTACAGGGACAGCCGTGCCAGAGAAACAGGCCCCCAGATCTATCGCCAGTGTTATGTTAATTTGATTTGTTAATTCAGTGGCCCTGTTTGAGGGAAATCTGCCACCAACACCTGCCACCGTTTCCAAAGGCAAGGACGCAGATCTGCTGTGACACTGGCTTCATTAAATAAACAAACCAGGTCCCCCATAACAGCATTTGGTGGAAGGCACCATCAATTCTTATACATTTAGATCACAGCAATTAGAGATGACACTGAGGAGCAACATCCCACTGTTTCTCAGACACACGGGGGTGAAGCCTGCATGCAAGTAAATGTGCTGTGTCTGTTACGTCTCTGTCTTCCGCCTTTGTGTGTACCATGTTGTTTGCGTACGAGAGGGTGTGCAAACGCGCCAAGTGTATTTTCATTCTGTCTCCGCCAGAAAAGACGGCGACTGATGTATTTTTCAGGCATAGTTCCACAATCAAAGAGGCTCTTGTGGCCTTTCTGATGCGTCATGTAAATTTTATAAAGTGTGGAGCGGAGGAGAGTCAGAGAGAGCAACTGCAGCTCTGGAAAGCCTAATGTCTGTTTGCCTTTAACTCTGACAGCCTGTCTTTGCTCCTGTCTATCTTACTTCCCCTCCACTTACTCTCTCCTCTGTGGATCAAGGCCGGTCAAGGAGCATCTCACCACAGGGCCCGATGTCAGACAGAACGTGTGGACGTGTGTGGATGTCAGAGCTCCACCGACTCTCAGGGAAAAAAAGGGGGAAGTGAGGTGAGGCGAGAAATCAAGGCACAGACCTGGCTGCAACCACACAACCTAATGTTGGATTTGCATAACGGAAGAATGTCATACCACATGTGAAATGTGTGTTTTCGTGTGTATGTCAACGTGTTTACATGTTTCGTCTCAGTAACAGTCTTGGACAGGGAAACCGGGCCCTCACATATTTTCCTCAGCTGCAGTTCTGGCAGGTCCTCGGCCTACTGTGTGCTTTTCTAATGATTCAATTGGCTCAATGAGCATATGCTCTCCTCTGCATCATAAACTTCAATTAGATGTGTTGTAATGTGATTTGAGTATATGATTTGAGTGTGTGTGTGTGTGTGTGTGTGGTATAAGTGTGCAGGTTTGAAGGAAACAGAGAGGCAGAAAAAGACACAGCATTCGATTTATGTTTTTGTGTAACTTTAAAAATTCATCTGATGCAGACTACTGAGAATCTCTGTCCATATGTTGAGAGTCTGGTGAAATACTAAAAATGGCCACTCTGCATTGATCAGATTTGTCGGGTTGCACCTGTTTGTTTGTCAGTGCCAACACAATCTTCATTACTTTAGTAAAACGACAAAGTAAAACGACTTGTTTTTGGTTTCAATTTAAATCAAGAGTTAATCTGTGTTCATTTAGATTATTAAAAGACAAATGAACATTTTGGACAATAACAGGAAGAATCTCAATCAGCACAGTGTTTGCATTATTTTTCTCCAGACCTCACTTTTTTATAACCAGAAACATCAAAGGAGGACCTTGATTTTTGTAAACAGATGAGGAAGTACAACTGTTGCATGTGTGGTGACATGAATCCAGGTGTACTTGGTTTTAAGATGGCCTGCTCCTTTTAAAAGATTCTGGGTATTTTTCAGCCAGATCATTAGTAAAACATATCCAACACGTCTTAGATTGCAAAGTGTCACAGCTGTGGCTGGCACTGTCAGCTTCAGAGGGGCTTTACCTTCCAGTTTAACCAGTTAAACTGAAAGTCAACAGTTCATAGCTGCACCACCTCGCGTTCTCAGCTGCCACGTCTCCCCGCCTGCCTGGGATGTTTACTGCTAAATATTGATAGACATCTGGAGTGCCATTCATCCACCATCAAACTTCAGCGTGCCAGTGAAGTAGGCCCAGCCCTCCTCTCTGTGCGCACACACACACGCACAGACACACATGTACACTCAGGCACCTGGGGAGAGGTGTTTGGCATCATTGCAAATCAGAGGCCTTGGCCATAATATCAAGCCTGTGGAATTTAGAAACATTGACTGTTTTCTCAAAGTCTCAATGCTTTGCCTAAAACCTGTGTTGTGATTGGACAAATATGCCTTCACAAACACAGGTGGTAATAACATTGTGTAGCTCCCTGCCCATGTAAACCGAGTCAGAGCTTCACAAGTGTTGTTTTGAGAACAAGTATTAGAGTCTGCGTTTCTTTTGTCTCTTAGCTCTTATAAGCGAAACAAAACAATGTTTCAGTCCTGAGCCATTGAAGCTGCATTGTTTGTGTTTGTGATCTGGAGCCATAGTAGCGGGAGAGACCTGATGTTTGAGGGAAGGGCAGAGTCGCGATTAACTGTCGAGATACACCTGCAGGATTGACAGATGTTCAGCAGCTCTGCTTTCACCACGAGCCTCTTTTGGCGCGTTAGAGAGAGATACTTGTACAGGGTCAGATTGGAAACATGTGTTGTGTGAGCACCATGGAGAGAATGATCCTCCATCTTATTAGTGGAGAACTCAGAGTACACTACACTGGGGTTTACTAGACACACAAAAGAAGGAGATACAGGAGGAAAAAAAACAAGGCTCTTTTGTCTTTTCTTAATTATTCATGCCCGGGAGGGATGCTCTCTCTCCTTTGTTTTTGTCAGCTGACACATGTACAGGTACGACAGTGTTGGCGGTGAGTGTGTGTGTGTTTATATATTTGTGTTTGTCTCTGTCTGTGCTTTTGTAATCGCACAGAAATGCCAGTTAAATGCACAAATCCCTCTTTGTCTGTGTGTGTGTGTGTGTGCTACAGTGTGTTCGCAATGTGTCCGTCAGTGCCTGTGCACATGGGTGACACAGAGCCAGATCAGCCACGTTGGAAGCAGCAGCTTTTCTCCTCAGTCCAAATCAAAGTGAGGAAGGAAGCGTAACAATGAGCCCAGCAGTTTGAGCTGATGGGCTCTTTAAATCCACCACAGACAACAGCAGCTCGGCGACGACCCTGCCCCACGCTCTAATCGCTTCAAATGAAGTCATGAAGGAAACACAGCACAGCCAGCCTGAGCTCTCCTGTTCCACAAGGTGCAGAAGCACTTGTTTGTGCAGAATGTCTGGCAATTAAAAATAATTGGGAAGCAGGTTTGCCCGCGAATCTTCCAAGAGTGCCAGTTATGATCTAATGAAGCTTCATTAGGCATGCTGAAAGCTGAGAGCGCCGTATGACAACGGCAATTAGCCAGGATCATAGGCAAAAAATAATCATTAAAAAATACCTCGGCCAAGATTAGCTTTTCACTTAATGACCAATTCATTAGCTAATTGATTTCTTATTAGTTACAGGCAGAGACGACTGTTTGGGGTACTAGTGCCGGTAATTAACTGCATTTACGCCATTAGTCAATCGCCTAATTTTCCAGGAAAACAACTTTGGAGGGGAGCATAGCTGGAGGCTTAGGGCCATTTGCTTTTTGCTCCTCTGGTGTGTTATCTCTTTAATATCGAGAGGGGAATCATCTTTCAGCTCAGGGGTTGTTAACACGCACTAATACCTACTGATTACCCATTCATGTCATGTGACCACATGTTTGATGCCCGAATCCATCTGAGCGGAGATGGATGGATGAGGGGATGGGAGGACGGCAAGGAGGGATGAGAGAGGTGATGTAATTAAAAGACGTGGAGAAAAAAAAAGAGGAATTGCGTTGCAAATTTGATACCTTCTGTATTTAACGTGACGTGTTTTTCCAGTATCACATCTGTGCTGCCTGCACCTATAGATTAGGTGTGTCAAATGAATTGAGAGGGAATTAGATTAATTATTGCTCTCAGCTGCTGTGGTCTTCTGAGGGTCTTCTTCCCTCCGTCAGACCTGAGTTAAAGCAGACAAGGATGGATGGATGAGTGATGACAGGTGCCGCTTGCCTACAGCAGCTCAGTGAGCTATCAAATGGCAGCTTATAATGACCGTCTGAGTGTATGTACAACTACCTACTTTACTATCATACCAAACAACACATAAGAAACATATTGTGCAAAACGCAGATCAATACCAATCTTTTTAACAGCAGTATTCTACTAATAAAGGCCTGTTGGAGGTTTTCTCATCACTGACTGAAATTTAGATCTCATGACTTGTTTTTTAAACTCTCATTCCACCAATGGCTGCCTTCATTCTTTGTGATAACTTACACACACTAATTTGACTGTGTCTGCTAAAAAAAATCAGATTTTTATTTTTGTCATCCTTGTCCATTTCCCTTAGGTCACTCACCCTCTTCCAGCGCTAAAAATGTTCATTTCCTAATTATGCTACAAAGTGGCGATGTGGTGCCTACGTGTCCAGCCGATGCCCAAAATGTCAAAGCTGTGACACACCACGATGAGTCAAAAGTACCGCATGCCACTCTTACCTGTACTGCGAGTATAAATAGTGCCAAAGACATCAAAGTAGATTTCAAGTCAACAAAAAGTGGACTTTGCTGTAGCCGCTGCGGTTCTGGCCTCTGGTCTCTTTGAAGGCGAGATGAGACATTCGACAGGGTGAGATGATAGACGCGTCTGATAGGAGAGAGGCAGTGATTTGGCCCATCAAAGCCTCCCTTCAGCCAACAGACACAGCCCCGCGGCACACCCGATCAACATTACATACGTGTGCTGGTGTGTCACAAGCGTGTTCACCGCAATGTACGAGCATGCATGCACTGTCCCTTGTGCTGTTATGTTGTGTGGGCTTTTTTGGGGGGGACTTTCTGGCCTTCCCAGCTATACACAAGTATCCTCTTCACCATTCCCATCCTAATCTTCAGCATCTGTTCCCCATTCACCCCTTTCCCCCTCAGCTCTACCTCTCTGTTTTCCCGGGTAGACCCCGTCTCTGTGTTTTCCTCACCTTTTTTTATCCTTCAATCCCCCCTCAAATCCACTCTCTCCCCTCCTGTCTCTCCTCTGTCTCGTCTGCTTGTGTCGGGTCTTTGGTTCTGTTAATTAAATCTAATGAAGTCATCTATCAAGGACTCCTCTTTTTCTCAACACCACAACATAAATCACACTCTGTAAAAGATGCGATCCCTCTTTCTCCTCTCTCGCTCTCTGCGCTATGAACAGAACTCTCTCTCTCTCTCTCTCTCTTTCTCTTTTTTCTTTCTTTCTCTCTAGTCTAGGCTTTAATTGTGTGATTGAGAAAGTGTAGCATCACTCCATAAAAGCCGGTCCGCCTCAAATGGCTGCTCTCCGGCTGACACCAGAGGGACCCCTTATAGCCTGCTGTGGTGAGACGCGCACATACACACACAAGGCGAGCGACTTAAAACAGACACTTATTGTAAATGGGCCTCATTGGTCTCTGAAGACGTTGTTAACATGTCTGTGGGATGGTTCCCCTGCCAAGAGGGAACTTGATCCATCTCCACATTTATGAAATTAATTTCTATTACAAGCTGTGACTGACTAACACTGCCCAAATTGGGATTTATTTGCTCCCACAATGCACAGTAGTCATTTCAAATGGACAGGACGGAGAGATCTAACTGAAGTCAGCATCAAACTCACTGTTATACTGGTTGTTGTTTGTGTGTTTCTTCTTCTTCTTCCTCTTCTTCTCTGCTGGGTGAACAATAAAAAAAAAAATTAGACAATTACACAAGTCGCATTTTCTTGTGACGGTTTCAGATCACATCGCTGTGTCCCCGCCAAAGATGATGATGCAAACCTGATGTAACAAAAATGTACACGAGAAGCCCAGACACATCTAAATAATGTATAAATGATACATCTTGTTAGCCTTGACTCACAGGTTCAGTTGTCTCCTTGTGCACCAAATGATCAATGTCCTCCTATTATCCTCATGCACTCTCTTCAGTTCCATTCCCGATTCTCCCCGCCTCTCCCCAGGTCTTTCATGTTGCCCTCTGGGAGCCAAACAAAACATGGTTTTCTACTGCAAATAAGGAGCTAAAACACCATGTGATCAGTCATGAATTATTTGAGCGCTATTGATTTGTATAAATTGTTGCGTTTCCCCAGAGTATTTGACCAGAAGAACAACAGTATTCTTATAAGGCACCTGAGGAAAATACATACATTTCTGTGGCTTAAATGAAAGCAAATGACTTGTAGGAGATGCTTGTAATTAATGAGAAGATTTAACCTGAAGAAGCAAAGTGTAGCTTGTTAAGGAGAGCGAGGGGGAGTGAAGGAGTACGTGTTTGATTTTCAAGCATTGTCAGTGGATTACTGTGTTTTCCCTGCAAATCTGTGCTGCATTTAAGGGTATAATGTCAATTTCATGCCTTTTTTTTCCCTCAACAAGAGGCCCCGGTGCCCTGTGGGTAGATAGCAGTTAGAGAATACACAAGGAGAAATAACAACCCAAAAAGGAGAACCACCGTATTCCCAAAACATCCCAGTCGAGTGCGAGCTAATGTTCAGCACACTGTGGTATTTTCATGTTGAATTTTTTTTTTTCTATTTTTTGCCCCGAAAGCCTCATTTAGATGGCTGACAAGGCTTTTGAACACAGAACAGCCTGTAGTCTCCGTGGACCGCTGCAGCACTGGAAAAGGACCTAAATGAAGGCACCAGACAAAGTAGCAACCACGAGATCCCTGCACCCCGCAGACAAGCCAGAGGAGTCTAATAAACAAACACACAATCACTGTCATTAACGGCACTGTAGGTTTAAAATGCTCCCTGTCCTCGCAGGAAAGGTTTGAATATTTCTACCTGGGGAAGAATCCAATTTTCTCTTTCGACACACGAATACATCTGTACGGCATCTCTGCATTGCTGAATCAGATTCAAGTATACCACTTTATTGCATTTTTTCACTTCTGCCCTGTCCCTATAGTACGAGATGATGATATTTGGAAATAAGCGCTGCTCCAAAAGAAGCTTTATGGCCATGGAAATGATATTAGGTGAAGAGCTGGAGGTGCAGTAGTTGCTTTTTAAGTTAAATTGTCAAAAACTCACTCTGCTCTCTGTGGGCCAAGTATAACATTTAGACAATCACATCTGTCACATATTATGATTTTACTGAAGCACAGTGCAGAGAGATGAGGATGGGTGCATGCAAAAACACATCTCTTATTGTCTTTCCTTCTCTCTTTTACACACACATCATTGTTTATACATAAGGAAACAGTTCTAAGTGAACCAAATGTCATCTTTAAGAGTTTTTTTTTTAAATGGCCAATTTTCAGTAATTGAATTATTTAGTTATTGACTTCTCTCATAAGTGGGGGGAGAAAAAAATCTTGGCAGATTTCCAGAAGCTGAGATCTGCATTTAGGATCCTCCATGCCGTCGCACATGAGGGATCAGTCTGGCAGAGAGAACAGGCTGAAACAGTGTTGTGGCATTTGGGGATGTGGCCGCTCCGACCTTCCTTGTATTACCTTCCCTTCATCTCTAAATCTGGATCCTGACAGGTCCAGGGGGAATCGGGCCTTCACACAGGCTACAAGGCACCAACACAGTTCAATTCTAATATTTAACTCGCTCCCCCCCAAAAGTCTATATCTGATGTATGATCAATGAAGGCAACACAATCCTAATTTTCCTCATTGCTTTGCATTGCAACAGTATGCCCCCCCCCCCACTTTCTCAGCCTCTCTTCTACCCTGTCTCTGCAACCGCCCTCCCCTCCTCTCCTCCCTCCTCTCTCTCTCTCTCTCTCTCTCTCTCTCTCTCTCTCTCTGCTCTCCTCCAGCCAGCGCAGACTCATTTAAGTCTGCTGATGTCTTGATAATGTTCCAAAGCCTTCACAAGCAGGTAGAGAAGGAATTCCTCAGCTCCCTAATTAGCAGTAAATGGGCGATCAGGGCATGAGTAGGTTTATGGATAGTCAAAGACAGAGCTCGTCACCTCCTGCGACTCAGTCAGGACTATATTTTACTTGTAACTCAATGCAAAGAAACCTGCTGCCATGTGGAATCCCATTTAGCACTCACAACACAACAACAGATTCAATAAAGTGGAAAAAAGACATGTTTATCAGTATTTTTCAGAGTAAATCTGTTGTGCCTTGGCGATGACGAATAGCTCAGTTTATTTAATGTATCAGCATGGTAGAATCAGTGGATTCAGCGGATATAAACACAAATGGTGCTGCAACGAGAGTTACAAATTTACAACATAATTTTGTCAGACACGGATCAAATCAATCAAAGTGTGGGTTCAGCAGTGATTAATAAAGGGAGACATTTAAAATGGAAAATTTGAAATTAGATGCCTGATCACTGTAGAGAACACAGACGGTTTAATAATTACATTTACAATTTACATGTAATAAATCTTACTTGACTGTAATTGGAGCTAAATTAAATTACATTATTTCTACTGGCAATAATAATAATAAAAATAATAATAATAATAATAATAATAATAATAATAATAATATATTTTCTATTTTTGCTTTGTTATTCTTGTCTTAAAATGTAAGTAGAGTGGTCGCACTGTGTGTCCTGTCTGTGCTGTGGTCGGCCACACTAATAATAAGAATTATACTGACAATAAATAAACATCTGAATAATTTAAAATAACACGACTGTTTTGTGTTTTTCCCCGAGAGCGCACGTGCAGCGGATGGGGGGAGGAGGGTGTGTGTGAGTGAGTGTGTTTGGGACGGTGGGGGAATGAACGCAGAGTGAAAATATGATTGAGGCCCCTTTAAGAGTTTTTTTGGCCACTAAACTGTAGCGACACCAGCGTCGGTGCGTAAAGAGCATCCCTCCTGGATCCCTTCTGATATTCCTCCAGGCTGCTGCTGATTGGACACCACATGCCTCGAGTCTGTGAGATTACATGCAATAATGTTTAAATCTTTAGAGAGGAGGAGAAAAAAAACGGATGCTGTTCAGACACGGAGTGCAAAACAAAACTATGATAAAGATAAAACATTTCAAAAGACGCGTCGTGCTGTAGGTTGTCTCACTTTAAACGCGCGCTGCCTGCAGGCCTTCTGGCGACATGTTTTCCTTTATTATCCTGGATGAATATTTAGTAACTGAAGAATTGTTAATGAACTGAAGCGTTGCATACAGCGCTCAAAACGCAGCACTTCAGATTTGAAGGAATGATAATAATAATAATGATCTTGGCAATAAATGTGGTTGCACGTCTGCACGTTAATAATAAATATATTTCCACCTTTTGGTGAAAATGTCAGAATCTGTTTTTTTTAACCTGATACCTAATTTTAAATGAAATTAAACTGACCACTGAACACGTCCAGATAAATTATCCATTTTTCCCCGTCAGATCCTAAAGTTGGATGGCACATTCAGATTAAGTGCGTAAAAGCAAAAAAAAAAAAAAAGTTAGACATTTCCTCTCATTTCATTTTCATGGAGCCCCTGTTGGATTATTCAGTTACACGCACGTGCGTCTGTTGTAAACGCCACTTTAATTTTTTTTTTCTTATATTGAGGGATGATATCGAGGCACGCGACGGGGCGCGCAGATTTAGGTCTTAAAGAGGATTTAGGTCTATTAAGGACAAAAAAAGGCGCAGCTCGTGGCGCGGGGGAGAGACCTCGACGTGTGCGCGAGCCGCGGCGCTGCCTGATAAATGGAGAGACATCAAACCGAGTCATTAGAGAGCTGAGATGTGAGCGCGTGAGAGTGGCGGGCCGCTCAGGGCGCAGGGCCCAGGGGGGCCCGCTCTGCTCTCTGCCGGCCTCCTGTGTTTGTGTGCCGGACTGATGAGCGACTTAGATAACGTTAAGCCATTACGGGGCTCACTTATTCCCATGAAAAGCCTGTGAACAGAGGGAACACTTTTTTTTTTCTATTGATTTCTTGTACATATTTGCAACCGGAAACCACAAAGGGTTACAAAGTGAATACTCAAAAGGGAGCCGAATTTATATGAGTGCTAAATATTAATTACAGGGCCACGTTTCAGGTGTTTGCAGAAAGCAGGGAGAAACTGAAAATAACTTTAAAAGCACACGAAATCCGAGTTTTTCCTTCAGTAGAATTTGTGGGAAAACAAAGATCCTGATTAAATTTGACTGTTATTAACTGAACATTGAGTGAAGCCCGCTGAGGTGTTTCAAAATATTTCAGATTAAACAAATTCATTTAAAAAAAAAAAGATCAATTGAGCACTTTTGAAATCCTGATGTGATTTTGTTGGAGGAGCCTGCCTGTGTTGGACCGAGCACTCAGTCCACACCACAGAAGTTTAAGTCCAATCAGCTGATGCACACAGGAGGTTAGAGGTGGCTCATTGTGCGCAGATTAGCTCCATCAAACGTATCTGTCGACTCAAACACCGCAAAAAAACAAATGAGTAAATAAATAATAAAAAAAAATAATCAAGGAACAGCCCCACAAAGCAGACATTTGTATCTCCTAATCGCGTTAATTAAATTTTCGCCGGATTAATTGGACCTAACAGCCATATACAGCCTGCTCGCAGGAGTGAGCCACCGTGGGCATTTTAATGACCCCCTAATTCAATTAACCGCCTCCATCAGCTCCACCATTGATTTGTGGAAGAAGGAAGGAAGAAAAAAAAAGAAAAAGAAAAAAAAAAAAAAGAAAAGCTGCTGAAAGTTGATTTCTGCAAAGTCGAGGCGGCCTGTAATTGCTCAAGACACAGAGATCGGAGGGAAGAGGGGGGTAGTGGGCTGAGGGGGGGTGAGGAGGAGGAGAAGGAGTGTGTGTGTGTGTGTGTGTGTGTGTGTGTGTGTTGGGGTGGGGGGGCTGGGCTGAGGTGGCCGTGTATAAATAGTGTGCTCTCAAATACACAGTCACAACAGCAGGAGTGATCTCACCTCCTCTCCACCCCTTCTATCTATCGCCGCTGCCAGCCTCTCCCCCCCTCCTAAAAAAAAAAAAAAAAAAAAAACCCCACACACACACACAGAGAAGAGAAAGAGCAGCCAGCGCGTCTCCGTGAAGCAGCCCTGACTGGCGCGTATATAGCCGCGGTGAGGGCGCGCTGCACTCTGACAACTCACGGTGGATTTGCCCGAGCAGGACCACTACTGAGCGACAGAGAGGCGACCATGGAAGAACTTACGGCATTCGTGTCGAAATCGTTCGATCAGAAAGCCAAGGAGAGCAGCAAAGAGAGCATCACGTACAGGGAAGTTTTGGAGAGCGGCTTGACGCGGGCGCGGGAGCTGGGCAGCCCGGAGACAAACCTGCAGGACATAACGGAGGGCAGCCACTGCCCGGTGCATCTGTTCAAGGAGCACGTCGAGCTGGAGAAGGACAAGCTCAAGGACTTTAATGTTTCCAGAGCGACGGAGGGTAAGGCTTCTGTTTTTTTATTGCTTTATTTCTAACAGTTGCTCCGTGTTGTGTCGTTTTTTTTTTTTTTTTTTTTTAGAAAATGTCTCAAGTTCAGTTGTTTTTTGCAGATCGGGAGCGTTTTTCTTTTCTTTTCTTCTTTTTGTTCCTTTTTGCGCAAATCGGCACCAAACCCGCGCGTAAAAAAAAATTCGGCTGAATTTATGCGCGTTTTCTTTTCTGTTTCCAAAGTTGAGACATTATTCTGCCGCTGCCGTGATTATTTTGCAGAGCAGGAGGCGGGCCCTTCCTCTGACCGCCGTTTTAACTGTTTGAGGATTGTTTTCAGACAGGCAGTCTTTGGCCAGACGAAAAATCCCCGCAGCGAGTATTTTAGATGATATAAATCCATTATATATGTGCTGAGTTAAGCTTTATTTGAATGGTAATTTCTTATTTTGTGCCACCGTGAAAATACTTGGCACCGTTATGAAGACAGTCCCAGAGGATGCCTCTTAAAGTGTGTGACTGTTTTCTTTGATCTGTCTCAGAATAACATCAATTGTGAGAGGCATTTTATATCAAATTTGATATGCTTTAAAAAGTTTAAGTATAATAGTATTGTGGTGTATTGTCCTCTTTAAAAACCCGCTGCCTGCTGGGTTGTCAGACTCCTTTATGTTCAGAACCGAAACTCACACTTTGTCTAATTTCAGCTGTTAAATTCCTGAGAATGAAAAAAAAATCTGCCTCTGAGCAGGATATTAAAAACCGATGTATCTTATAGGCCTGTAATTTATTAATTGGTTTAAAAAGCAGAATGAGACAAACAACGGGGCAGGCCTGTTTCTGCCAGCAGTCACATGTGCAGAGTTTTCATTTTAACTTTCTATATTTATCCTCTTGTAGGAGCAAAGAAGAGTCAGCACCACATTTTTAATGTTCTGCACTGAACTTCTATTATTATTATTATTATTATTATTATTATTATTATTATTATTATTATTATTATTATTATTATTGTTGTTGTTGTTGTTATTATTATTATTATCATTGTTATTGTCTTATAGGTTGCTAGAGGTTGGGATAAATATGATTATTTGATGAAAAGTTGATGACATGAAAACAGATGAGAAATTGAAAGTGACACATTTCTTAGCGAATCATATATTTTTAAATGTAAAATGTCAGTTTGTAGAAGACTTACCTGTAGCTGTCAATTAAATGTAGTGTTTTTTAAAAAGGCACAATATTTGCCAGATGTAATGTAGAAATGTAAGAGAAATATAAAGGGTCATAACATGGAAATACCACTGCCTCATTACTGTACTTACTTACAGCACTTCTGTGACAACAATCATTACATTTCAGCAGGAAAGTTATCAATACTATGCCAGCGTGTATAATGTATCAATTATAAACATTTTTTCATTGGTTGTTAATTTTATGGGAAAGAAGCCAACTTCTTTTTTTCACTCTGCAAACAAACAGGTTCATTTCAGTAAAATATTGTTGTTTTTGTGTCATTTTACTCAAGATAATTGTTCATAATAAGAAAAACAATTTCAATATGATTGTATTATTATTATTCCTCACAGTTTGACCGTAAGGTGAAGAAACTTGAAGAGGGACAGTCACAAAAACAGACACCAGTGAGCTTGTAATCATAATATATAGTCTGCTACAACTGTGTGTGCAGAAATCAGCATTTAAAGCAAAGGGACGGTGAAGTTATCGTCTGTTATGTCCTTGCTTAAAACGACCACATGAGGGCAGAAAAAACTGAATACTGGCCCACAGTTTTCCAGGTCAGAGATCAGAGTTCCAGACTGTCTGCAGTTTTCAAACAAATGTTCATGTTTGTCCTTAATGCTTAATCCTTAGTGCTGATTTAAAACCTTTTCCACGCGCATTTGATGTATTCAGAATACAATGCCACATGCAATATGCTGTACATCCCACTTGTTGAGCTGTGGGTCATTCTGCGTGAGTCTGCCATACATTCATAAAACATTCATGGTAGCATCATCGCTCAATATGAGCTATAACAGCTATCAGCTGTTTGCACGGAGCAGGGTCATGGTAATGGAAAGGAAAGTGCTATGGGCCTGAACATTAAGCCAAGTGCAACATAAACATCAAACACATATCGCAAAAAGCTTCAAATACAATACATCACAACCACAGAGTGAAAACAGTTCATCTGAAAATAAAGGTATGCGGTTTCAGCACTTATAGTGCACAATTAGAGCAATGTGAAAGTTAATGTCAGCCTTATATGACCCCAAAAGTCACAGTCAAAAGCTCTTCAAACATTCAGACCCCCAAAAATTCAGTTTAAAGCATCTGTCTGAAGCTGAGTGCCAATAAATCAATTCATATTGAATATGTTTATCTAAATGAAGGCTAACTGCAGGAAACTGCATGTGTAAAGGTGTTCAGTGCAGTCTAAACAGTGTTCCCACTCGTATCTATCCCAACATTCAAGTTCGCCAAGGGGGAACTAATAGGAGACTTGTAGCCTCTTTTCACCACTTCTAAAAGCGCACGTGTCAGAAAAAGAGCTTCTGTAGGTGTCCAGACACACCCAGAGCTTTCATCCTCAACACCCAGACTTCCTCTAAGACCCATTACAGTCCACAAAGCACGCAAGCAACAGCCAAACCCTGTCAGTTTGTCTGACAGATTGAAAAATGGAAAGTATTAATGCCGCACAACAACAAGCATCAGCATTATCTGGCTCCACGGTGCAACTGAATAAAGCAGAAAAACAAGAAGTGCTCATTACAGAGAGAGTGGTTTACCCAGCATTGTAAGTCACCACCCCAGTTTCAGTTATGTTGATTATAGACTGTCATTATGTCTGTGTTAAGAGTTCCCAGTAATGATTGCAGTGACAGTGCAATATTTCATCACAGAGAAAAACAACACTTCTACTTTTCAGTTTCTGCAATTCTACTGAATCTTTAAATGGTGGTGCTGATGACAAAGCAAAGTAAGGGAACAGATACCCTTACTTTGCTTTGTCTTTTTTAAATGTGTGTTTGTTTTTTCCATTATTTATTATATATTTTCAGATTTAGCATAGTAACCATTTTGCCACAAAATCAAAAAGTGTAGTTATAAGTACATCATCATTTATTGAGTCTAAGATGTCAAATTTCTTGCTGAAACGGGGCCCTAAAAGCACTAAACTCAGATTTGGTGGGTTAATACAAGTGAATGTTCAGTGTTTTTGCCTGTAAAATGAAAACTAATCAATTATCAAGATGGTTGTTGTGGAGTGTTGCTGTTGTTCTAGGTTTAAGACTGAAAGAGGAGCCTCAGACTGTTACATCTTTTTATTAGTACAATGCACAATGGACATGACTTCGATCAGTCGTGTCATGGCTTCATCCATCTTAATCTATCAGAGATGTGTTGGGTTCAGCTCCAGGTCCAGGCCTCAACCCCCAGTGTTTCCTCCTAAAATTCCCCCCTCCCTCCGTCCCTCACAAGGGCCTCCAGAGGCCTCCAGAGGCCACAGAGAGATAAGTTTTGGCTTTATCTGACAAGCAGCAAAACACAAACACAGGACTGGCATACTTGGTGGTTGTGCTGGGTGAACTCCAGCCTATGACATCGGTCCAGATCAGCAGAGAGAGAAACCACCTTTCAGCTGGTCTGACCGCCTGAATAGGTTATGTACTGTTACGACAGCATGATTTAAAGTCCAGTTTATTACATGGTTCGCCTTGCTGTCACGCTGTATGAATAAACAAGTATACAACAACGAGTATAAAGCAAGATGCACCACTCCATTGTAACAGCATGCTAAGATTACAGATGATAACCGAATGCAAAATCCACATTTGACAAGTCTGTCCTGCACTCTGTACTAGATATTTACACCGAGTCAGCCCTGTTAGAGTTGTGGTTCGCTGCAGGATGTGTGTGTTCTGCTGATAAAAGGCCTTTATGTGCATGTGTGTATCTGTTCAATGCAAATGTCATATGCATTACTGCTGCATTATTACCCATTATCTCTTGCAAACATTATAATTGACATTGCAAACACTAAAACGTGCAAGAGTGGATTCATGGGGTTGAGCATGTGGATTTGGGGTTTATTGCAAGAAGGTGTTAATTACAAAGATAGCTGTAGATAGATGAAGGGGGGACAGTCCAGCGCGGTGTTGCTCCCCTCCCATCTAATAACCAGGGCTTCGCTGCCTCTCTAATTACTAGGAGCAGGGCTTTTAGATTTACCCTCACAATTAGAGGAGAACATGGTTACCGTCCAATTTAGCCCCTGTTCCCTCCTCCCTTCTGTCTGCCCTGACCCCTTGTTGGAGAGAGAAAAGGCCTTCGTCAGCTGCAGGATCTGCGTTATGAATTTCAAACCATCCCCTCATATCCTGGGAAAGGAAGAAATTAGGGAGAGAGCCAAAAAAAAAAGAAAAGCAGACGTATTTGCATTGTGCGTGTGTGTGTTTGAAAGAGAGAGGGCTGAAAGAGAAGAGAAAAGAGACAGAAGTAGGGTGAAGACAGAGGGAGGCGTTGAGTTATTTTATGTGGGATGAAAGGAAAAAGAAAGGAAATTAAAAAAAAAAAAGGCAGACAACGAGATGTAACATGAGTGTTGCCCTCAAGCCAAGAGTTTAACCTCTTTTACACCTGATTCTGCGCATGCGATTATGTGAGTGGAGTTATTTTCATGAGAAACTGAGACTTCCATGTTTGTTTCCAAAGCAGGCCACCAAGAGCTCTGCCAAAACCTGCTTTTTTCTCCTGCTTGGACCTCTCACTCACTCTCTCGCTCTTTCTCTTCCTTTTTCATTGTGTTTGTTGTTTTAATGGAGGGGTTAGATGCGGTCCAGATTGCTGTTGCCAATAGCGACTGTCTCAGCTCACCTCCAGTTGCTCCATTCATAAACAAATCACTCCAGCCCGGGAGCTCTCAGCTGCTGCCGAGGAACAACAAGCTGAACTCGATCTGTATTTTGAAGTTTTCTCCCTCTTTCTCTTTTCACTCTTTTTTTTTAAACTTCCCTCTACTCCTCTCTGCT
This sequence comes from Amniataba percoides, assembly GCA_037176925.1. NCBI lineage: Eukaryota > Metazoa > Chordata > Actinopteri > Centrarchiformes > Terapontidae > Amniataba > Amniataba percoides. The sequence goes on along the minus strand of JBAJHX010000043.1, from coordinate 16,438,151 downwards.
CAACTCCCCTTTACAATTCCCTCCCTCCTCTCCCTCTCCAACTCACTCTTACTCTAGCTTCAGCTGGGCCGGACCACTTACTCTCTCCTCTGTGTGAATCTGTCAGGGAAGCAGTGTGTCTGTGTGTGTGTGTGTGTGTGCGCATGTCTCCGTTGGGAACACTTCTTTTGCAACTTGCAGCACTCTTTGGGAGCGGTGGGCAGGCCATTTCAGAGTGTGAGAGAGGAGAGGAGACCCCCGCAGTGCTGTGATTTGACTAAACAAACAGCCAGGCTCAGAGCGGTGGTACCTCCTCCGGCGGGCTCCTGGGACAGCAGAGATTAACCTCAGACTCTGAACATCTGAGGGATCTATACATCTGAAGCAGCAGAACCCTGTAGGGACGACCAACTGGAAATCTCTCCTCTGATTTCAGAGAGGAGGAGACCGACGGCTGGCCGGCAGCCTCCTCGGACAGAGAGGGAAGACTTGTGCTTCTTGGATCACTCTGAAGGTAAGAGCTCTCTCTTCTCTGTTACTGTCAAGGATTTTACTTTTAGTCACGGCTGCTTGGCAGCTGTTGGCAGAAGTGAAGATCCATTGTAGAAAGTAGTGAAAATTCACTTAGCTTGCACGGGCAGCCCACTGTGACAGATTGAATTTCACAGTTGTCTGTCACAGAGTGGATGAACCTCGTCCTTACAACACTGGACTGTTTTTTTCTATAACTGTCTTTGATTCAGACTGATGAAATAATCTGAGTCGATGGTTTTAACACTCTAGTCTGTTCAGTTGTGCGACGTTGTTGCCAGTCTCTGTTGGCAGTATTTGCTGCCCGCATACTTGAATGTGTACACACCAGGACACTCTCACATTACAATGTGAGAAAGAGTGTGATCAACCTGTTCAAACACCAACATGGTGATGGTTTGCATCTCTGTACATAGACACCTTTTCACTCTTTACATGGTGCAACTTTAACAATGTTTACCTTCTCGCTGAGAGAATGCGTTTGACACGGTATCCCAGGGTCTCACACACAACACACACACTGGGCTTTATAGCACAAGTTGTTTGTATGCGCTCCACTTTGTGCTTCACTGGTAAAGGGTTGTTTATACAGCCCTCTTCAGTCACCCTGAGTGAACCGGCGGTCCTCACTGCTGAACCATCAGCCTCTTTCCTCCCATGTGAATGGCTTTGAGAGAATCAATCTTCCCCGCATAGCGACACGGGGGAAGCTCATTGAAAAGTCGGGGTTGTGCCGTGCTATCGGACTTGGCATCAGTCACTGTCACCACCGTTCTCTGCAACAGTGGACGGACCTCCTTTAAGTGATGACAGATACAGACTTGAAATACAGCTAACACCTTGGTCACCCCCTTTTTTAAAAAAAAAAAAAAAGTAAATCTCATCTGAGGAACGCAGAGCCGAGCAGACATAAACAACCGTTTGGATCATCTCCTCGCATTTATCACCGCAGACGGCTTTAGTACCTGGAATGAGTTACATTATAGCAATGTGAGCTTTTCATGGCTGAGACACATGTGGCACCCATGTCTTTTTACCCTAAACCGCCATATGTTTTGCACCTGAAAACCTTCCCACTTCCCCTGCTATGCATGGTTGCTGCAGCGTTGGGTTGGTTAATTGCACATTCTGTGTGTACAGATAACCTTTGTGATATGGGCACAAGTCGAATGAGCACAAGTTGTAAACAACTTTGGCATGTGTTTTGTGTCTGCTGCTCTCCTCCTCTACACTGACGAGTTTCCTTTTGAAGTCTTTGATGTCCTCTGGCTTTGTGGGTATTTTGGGTCCAGTCATTGTCTTGCACTGTTGTTGCAGATGAGCTGCTGGAAATTTTGCATACATGTCATGCTTTTAAAATCAACAGTATTAGACAGCATTGCATTCATATCATAGTTCAGCTGGATGTTTCATGCTGAAGGTTTTACAGTGCCAACTTCAACAGCAGATAGACTCTGACAGATCTTTATAGCGTGAATTTGTAAAACACAGAGAAGTTTCATTTGTCTCCTGACCGGTGGGGATTTTCCTCCCCTGTGCGTCAGGCTGCTGGTATGTACTAGAGCAGAGCTCTTCTCCCGGCCCTGATGCGACGCGGCCCCAGCCGGCTCCATTCCCCTGGCCCAGACCTAATCCTTCGTCATCAGCTGTTTCCTGGTTCCCTGCATGCCAGCCGCACTGAGAAAATGTGCTTCACATTATGACCATGCAGAAAACATGCCAGAAGTCTGATTCGGCTCACATGCACCGATATGTAACAGTTTGAGCTCTGCATAAAGTTTTGAAACACGTTGATCCCATTCTGTCCTCTTGTGATTTATCCTGCCTGAGCTGAACACACAGCTGCTCAGCAGTCCTGCTCTGCACACCGGTGTTGTTTAAATCAAGTCTGGAGTGTAAAATGTAGTTTAGTGTGCTCAGCCAGCCGATCACATGATTATTCTTACGCTTATTGGTGAGTGTATCTTGTTTTGTATATTAAATATAGCAGTCTCTGACTCACTCTCTGGTGGACACTTATTGTCTGATTCATAATTCATCACTCATACTTCTTAACTGAGCTGTTTCTTTTTAGGTCTCCTATTCTCATGCCCTTCTGTGGGTCATTGCTTTTTAAATTCAGTACTTAGACTCACGTTTGGGTCATATATCTTTAATGAAGAGCACTAAGTAGTGCTGTGATACAGCATCCTGCACGGCTGCCCGTCCATCTGGCCTCCCCCTTGTACCCTCCTTCTTTCCCTCCCACCCACTCACATGGAGCTGACAGGCAGCTGCATCTCATCTTCAGTCAGAGAGCATGGCCACGCCTATGGGATGACTCCTGGAGGAAATGTGGCCTTGCGAGTTATGATGCCAAAATCTTGACAGGAAATCAGGCTTAAAATGTAAAAATGGTGTTTTCAAACATGAGATATGACAACATATGAAACATATGGATAAAGTGGTGGAAGAAACCTAAGTACATTTCTCAAGAATGGCATGGGTGTGGGTACTTTATTTCAGTGTTTCTCTTTTATGCTAATTTTATACTCTTTCTAGTAATTTCAGGGGGAAGGGTTATTATAGTAAAGTGTGTCCCAAAATGTTGAACTCTTTCTATATTTGACACCAAGTTTTAAAGAGCTTCAACTTCAGTACAATACAGTTACTTTATTTTTACACTACTTAACTACCTTTACTCAACTACTTTGTGCACTATTTCTTCCACCCCTGTGTGTGTATAATATCAGAAAGATACTAAAATCTCCTCTCTGAATTTACTACATAAGGAGAAATACAGATTTTCAACAGGAAGTTTTGGTCTCCATCAGATTCTTTTAAAGCATCACTCTTTCTCTCTGGAGCTTGTGCTGTCCTTTGTCCAAGAAAAACATGTTGGAATTGGTGATACAGAGCAGTGGAGGACAAAGGAAAACTGGCTGTTGCTTTTACAACATAAATATATTCCTCACAGTGGAAAAATTAGACTAACTTCGTTTGGTGTATTTTATGGTTTTGTGCTGTTTCCAGAGTGAGTGGTAGTATCTTTGAACTACAGAGGCATTAATCTACTGAGTCGTCAACACCTGTGCATGGAAGTCAATTCCAAAAAAGAGTTTTTTTTCAGTAAATGTAAGTTAACACGTTCACATGCCATAAGTGAACAAGAAGAAAAATGATCACCCACTCTTTTCCCTCTTTTTCCCCTTCCTTCTAGCATTTTTATGTTTAAAGATAAACAGTGGAATTTAAAGCCAGTCAGGATGATTGTATTCAGCTGTTTCTGTTTTTTTTTTCTTTTAGGGGGGTGGGGGTGTGTCAGAGTCTGTAAGTGTATGTAGGCATCATTTATGAAACGCAGGATGTGGAGCTGCTTATGCTAGCAAATATATCTGATATCCCTGTATTCCCTCTGAGCAAGCTGAGTTTGAATTGCTGGGAAAACGCATGCACAAAATTACAGCCTCACTGGCAGAAAACCAAAGATTTACTGTACAAGAAAAAGGGGAAAATGTACACAACTTTAATGAATGCTGCTTTGCTTTTGATTTCTTAATCATTTTCCCTTCATTTAGGATCCCAAATGAGTAGAAAATTAGATCATTAAACTGATTTCAAACACTAGCCACATCTAAGGCTGTCAGTCTACAACCGTCAACTCTACCCAGAAGCCCTTTGCATCCCCCCACCGCTGCCGCAAACAGCATTTACAACTCTGTTTGAAAAGGAGCAAACCAGAATCCACAGTTTCCCAAACATGTGTTCCCTCAGCATGACTACAGAGTCACTTTGGTTGCTGAGGCAAGACCTCTCACAGTCACTGCGTCCTAATGCTGACCGAATAAAACCAGAAGGAAGCAGAATTTGAAGATACAATTGTGAGATGGCTGTTTTTTTGGCTGATACAAAAGTTTTAAAAGTTGCGTGTCCAGCTGGGAAAGTGGAACTGGGGCTCAGTGTTATCTAAGTTTTGCACTCTTGATAACACATAACACATCTGAGAATCTTTCACTTGCAAACTATCTTGCAAACAGTTTCCCAACATTTGTCTAAACTCTTGTGACACGGTGTCGAAACATGTCAGTTGTGTCTGTGATGTAGATCTTGCAGTTGACTGACATAACGTATAAAGTAAAAAGGTGTCCCTTGCATTGAACTCCCACCCCGATCTACAGAGTGTTTTAGGCTCCACAATCAGGCTGCACTCTTAAGCATTTCCTGCTGCCAGCATCTTGCATGTTGATGACATTTGTGCTATTCCAGCTAAAGCTGCCATATCAGTCTATATAACAGCTCTGGCAATGTGCTGTGCAGTATGAGTATTAGTCACGCTGGGGGACGTTGAGGCCGCCTGGGCTGGGGGCAGCGCACCGCAGGTCCGCTGCTGGGGGACCAGAAGGTTTTCCTCTGGGGGGGATTGGTCTGTTCAAGACAAGTGATAAAAATGGAGGTTTGTTTTAACATAGACACACTGGGTCATTTTTTTCCCACAGAGCTTGCCAAAAGCCCGGCTGTTCAGAGATGCGTCAATGAAACCTGACATCCTCCTGGAAAGTAAAAAAAAGACATATATGGCGTGTACATTTATTCTGTGCTGCAGCTGATTTAGCGCTCCTCTTAATAAAGTGCTGAATGTCAGGGGTAGTTCATAGCCCGTCTTATCGAAGCTATAACTGTTTGCATTGGAAAGAAGTGGCCCACGAAATTGGAGATGTTTGTTTTGCAGATCACAGCTTCCTGTACACTTCAGCAGCGTAAACACGGCTGCCTGTGATGTAAGGCTGTGTGTGCGCTCCCTCTGCTGTCCCACTCTATGCTTTGATGTGGCGTTTCCCATAAATTGTTTTCTGTATGTCTGCATGCTGCCTTTGCTGTCTTTTCCACTGTCTGCTGCCGTGTGCAGTATTCTTGCGGCGTGTTGACGGTTTGTAATGCTTTGTCATCACTGTAATTGGTCTGTTTTTTGCAGGATGAGTTTTTCTCCTGTTGTTTTTTTTTCTCTTTATTTTGCTCCCCGTTCTTGTTTTTGTATCGTGAGTTTATGACTTCTCCTTTGCGCAGCTTGTTATTTAAAGTTTTAGAGTTTTTCTCTTTGAAGAAGTTTCATTATGTGCAATTTGTCTTCTTCTCATTGTGGTGTCTCTTGTTGTTCTCCATGAGTATTTGCTTAGTGGTTGTCCTGGTCTGCTGGGTCATTGATGCATCACCGCATCACACCCACACAAGGCCAGAAAATTTCCCTGTGCAGGAAGTCAGAGCTCTCCAGCTGCACTTGGGGAGGGTTTTTGGACATCTTTCTCTCTTTTGTTATAGATTACACATTTTCCACCCTTTTTCGAAGTGAAAACCTCTCCCCCCTCGGGACACACTCAAACAAACAGTTGGCTGCAAATGTGGTTTGCAAAGCAGTCCCCCTACCTCATCACTGCCAGATGTTTAAATAAAACATGCAACTACAGTATACGTGGATAATCCCAGAAGTGGGATTATAGGCTGCTGTGGGACTGAGGCTGTGCGTGGGCTGCCTGCGTCCCTCTGAGGTCGATTTTACCATTCTTCCTCATTAGCCGGTGACACTTTGAGTGTAGCAGGGTTGTTTATGAAAACCAGGCAGGTCAAGCAGCCACCAAATTCCCAGCATCTGTGGGAAAACTCAAACGGTGGGATAACAGTTTATCTGACATGGTGATTATCGTGCCATCACTTCCATAAACACTGTTTGTTTTTTTCAGACCTCCATGATCATGGCGGGAATGGGGTATCTTGTTTCAAAGATTAAAAAGACAACAATCAACATCTGCGTCAAAGAAAATCCCTTAAATCATCTTTGTCATCAGGACCCTCAGGCTGAGAACCACTTGACTCGTCTTGACTTGTGGATATTGTGGATGTTTCTTACTGTAAATTGTCTCAAACAAAGTCTGTGGTTCAAAGAAAGGGCAACTTTGTGTTTTAGGGGTCAAACCACTACCAAGTGTTTTTATGAAGTGGGAAACAAAGTAACTCAAATGCCGCCAAACTTTCTTGGCAGATTCACTGGTATCCTGACCCTTTTAACACTTCATAGTTTTGCATGTTTCTTCCGCAGCGACCTGGTGTGGACAGAGCGACAGAGGCTACCACAAAAACATCTACGTTTTCAACAGTGCTGAAATAATGTTCATTCTCCAAAGTCTTGTCGAGGCAGCCTTGTGGCTCCCATTAGCTCTCCTGTCCAAGTCAGCACATCCTATGTTGAAGGTCAGGTTCCTTCTCAAAAGCCTCAGTTCAAAGTCCCCTACTGCCCATCGGTCAACATAAAACCTCATCGCATTGCAGTAGCCAAACATTTTTTTTCCGTCCTGTTCAGAGACTCCAGAATAACTTTTGAAAACAGAGATTCTTGTTCAGCAAAGAATGTTTTCTGCTGTTTGATCTCAGACGAGAATTCATATCCTGCAGTAGCCCTAACAAAACTTTTTGGCTTGTCTTTAGCAAAAATAGCATCAGCAGCTAGTCGCAATAAGATTTGTTGGTCCTCGTGCTGCCAAGTGACACATGCCTTTGGCGCCAACACGTTTGGCTGTTGTCGCTCAAAGTCCTCAACACTGACACAGAGGTTACTGGCTCTCGTAAGCGCTGATGTATGGCTTCCTCAGTGGACAGTCCCTGGTTGCTGGTTGCTGGGGCCTTCGGGGATAAGGTGACCCCCCCAACTCCCCCCTCGCTCCTGCCATCATGACCGGCAGGGTCCCAAGTGTATCAGCGGCCCTGGGAAAGTTTTAGAGAAGCACTGTGGGAACGTGAACTGTACACAGACACCAGTGACAAAAAGGAGGGTGATAGGGGGGTGCTATTTGAGTGTGTGTGCGTGTGTGTGTACGTGTGTGTGTGCTGGCAGTGGGTGACGAATATAGGGGGGTAAATTGTAAAAGAGCACGTGTCTGTGTATACAATGTGCATTATGTGCCAGTAAAGGGTTGCGTTTGTGGATGTGTGTGTGGTATGACACAAAGAAAAAAGTCTTTCTCTCTCTCTCTGACTCTCTCTCTCCGTCTCTTGCTCTCTGTCAGTCTCTCCTTCAGCCCTTTTTTATTAGAACCAGGAGGCAGGGGAGGAAATGGACCAGTCATGTTTTTGGAGCAACTTAAGCGCTTTTCGCTTTGAGACCGGAAGTGTCAAAGGCAGTTAATTTAGAGAGACAACGTGTCTCTGGTTTGAGTAACTGGTTTTTGGTTAGTCACCCACACAACTACTGCCAAACTGATGAGATGTTTCTTCTCTCGTATATCTGAAAATATGGCCATTAAAAAGTTCAGTTAACGCAGTACACTCATAGATGGCCTTTGAGGTGGTGTTTCCAGATGTGTCCAACTGATAACGGAATATGAGGTGACTGATAGTGACGAATAGTTCCAGATAAGATAAATCATAGTTGATGATAAGAATCATGGCCTTCAAAACATGTGCGGTGTTACATCATACATGAAGTCAAGTTTCCTAAAATAGAGATTGTAAAATTGGATTGCATTCTCGCGTATAAAACGTTAAATGGGGTAAGATTTCGCAAGATTTCGCAATTTTTCCACTGCCTCCCTCCTCCTTCTCTTCCTCCTCCACCCTCGCTCTTCCCATGCCTCGCTCTTCCGCCCTCTCTCTCTTTCCCACCCTCTTGCGTACAGGCCTGTGATCCATCCTTAACTGTTTCCAGACGTCTGTGTGCTGCAGGCCTTAACCCCCATCCCAAACATAATAACAAACCATCCCTCCCCTCCTCAATCTTTTCCATCTTACTTTGCAGTGAAATTGACCGTGTTGCTAATATTGTGGAGGGGAGGATGGCACAGTAACTATTTGTCACCTTTGACCCACGATAGCTCTTAAAGCCATTCTGGGATGTTGATCTCACATTAATGTTACAAAACACAGCAACTTTTCAAAATCAAAGTGCGCTCCTGTGTCAGCAGCGCATGTCAGTGCCCTCATTTTCACTTTTGTTTACACCAAAACCAATTAATGGCTCAGCACGGCTCCAGAATAGCTTGGACGCAGCATTGTTGCCAGTGAGCATGTTGCAAAGCCGCGCACAGTGACCCGTTTGTTAGCGGGCAGAATGCCGGTGAACCAGGAACAAAAAGAGCCAGACATTGTCGCTCTGTCCTGGTGCAGTGAGGCATCAAATACCTCCTGAGTGAGCTGCATCTGCACCTCAGACCCTGTGTGCCGGCCACAAACCATTAAAGGAAGCAGCTTTTTGTTTGTTTCCTGTCAGTGGTTTGTCATTTTCTTCTATCGTGACTGATTGTCTAAACTCTCACTTAAACTAACCTGCTGGATTGCGTGCCTGAATCAGTCCGTCAGCTTATGGAGATGTGACAACAGGGGTGGTGTAATTTTGGATGGTCAGTTGGAGTGAACGCAAACTAGATTTTCCTACTAGTTTGTTTATTTCCTCAAAATATTTATTGTTATTTTTATTGAAATATTTATATTTAATTTCTCGAAATGTTGACAAATCATGCATGGACTTTAATCCGCGTTGTTATCCCTTCTGTTTGCAGAACGCATTGAGCATTGAAGGCTTCCACCATGAGGAGGGTGACGGCTTTCACGCTTCACCTGACAGTCACGGTTACAGGTGAGAGCTCACTTTCATTAATCACTTGCAAAAACATTGTAATCTTTAGCAGTGAAGCGAAGAGGCTGATGCCAAACTTAGGTGGAGTATCAACTTTACTTTTACATTTTGTATACTCGATATTTATTTAGAGTGTATGCATAAGTATAAATAGGATGCTTATATATAATAGGATGGCCAGCCTGTGATACATTTTTAACTTTGATGTTCAGCATGACTGATGCATTCAAACTGACCTCTGTCATTTGAAATACATCTGTCACGGGACAAGGCACCATTATCCTCCCACATATCCACTCCAGACATCTCATATCTTTCATCATTCACAGATAGAACAGGATCTGGCATGTATTGTTGATTTAACCTTTGATCCCATGCTGCTGTCTTTTTGCCCCCTAAGCTGACCTTTCCTTTTTTGTGTTGCTATTGCTGCGGCAACTGCAGCTCTCCTGTTTTTGTCCACTGAGCTGTGCTGTCTGGAGATCAAACCCCACGGCAAAGAGTTCGTCCTGGCTGAGGGCTCTTCTCTCACCCTCACCTGCTCTGGCTCGGGGGACACCACCTGGGAGTTCGGGAGGGAGGACATGCCATACTTTCAAGTGGAACAAGTTCAAAATGGTGGCCTGAACTACGAGATTAGGAAAAGTGACGCCACATCCACTGTTCTGACCCTGTTGAATGTGAGCTGGAGGCACACGGGGGTGTATCACTGCATCAATCTACACACTAGAGAAACAAAGGAAGTGGCTGTTTTTGTCCCAGGTGAGGCCTGGGCTGTTTGCCTGTCATGTAAAAAGCTGATTTCATGAATACTAAATGTAAAAACAGGACCGTGTGGAGATTAGTTAATATGTTCTGTGTGCAGCTGTACACAGCGGCGGTTTTTGAATAAGAGCCATGTTTTTGTCCACAGACCCTGATGTGTGGTTCATTGAGAGCTCCCACGGCATGGTGACAAAGACCAGTGAGGAGAGCACCATCCCTTGTGTGGTCACCAATCCGAACATCAGTGTCACCCTGTACGAGAAGGACACTGATCTGCCCACCAAGGGGCATTATGTACCCAGTGAGGGCTACAAGGCACCGCTGGAGGACAGGACCTACGTGTGCCGCGGAGAGCTGAACGGAGAGGTGAAAGAGTCTCAGGCCTTCTTCGTCTTCAGCATTGTTGGTAAGTCACGTTAACGAGAAACAGCTCTTATCTCAAAATAAAACGGTGGTCATTATTGACTGCCCCCCCTCGTTCTGAAACTCCTGAGAACCCACAAATACACACAGCGTTGGCCCCTTTAATTCAATCTCAGCCTACACCCAAACTATTAAAGTTAATGAGTCCATCTTTTTAAAGCGCCATAAAAATACCCATAAAACCTCCATCACATATCTTCAAACGGCTTATGCAGAGTGATCTAAAAGTTTCCCTGCCAAATTATTCCACTGTGAGCCCAAAACTTTAATTCATTGCCATATTTTTACATACTTATATATACATGTATGTTTGGGTCACCTTACAGCTCTCTAGTGGACTTGCTACTGGAGGGTGCACAGACAGAGTCAGGGTTTGTGTTACTGAGGAGATAATGAGGTACATGCAGGACTTTATGTCTCAGACTGTGATCACTTTTTACTTTTCTTGAGATGTCAAATTTTGTTTGCTGAGATGGAACTACAGAAGCCAGCTATCAAGTCCATTTTTGTCTAGTTCTGGTGAGATAAAAGCTTTTAATGTCAGGGTTTATGTTTTGAACAAATCAGTGATTGATGAGTTGCGAAGGAGACCTTTCTACATATTGTACTGATAAATCACATTACCACCCCCTCTTCCTCCTCTCTCCTACACTCTCCCTTCCCATCCCAGTCCCAGAGGCGATCGACGCCTACATCAACGCGTCAAAGACCGTCCTGAAGCAGGGCGAACCGCTGACAGTGAACTGCACCGTGCACGGAGTGGAGCTGGTGTATTTTTCTTGGGACAGGCCTGTATATGAGGTGAGTAGGAGTGGAGCAGAACAAGCGCTTTTGTTCGTCTTTCCCTTTGAGATTACTCTCAGGCCTGGTGACCGAGCCCAGATTGCATCAAGATGTAGAGACACACCTTGATTTTAATCCCCCTGTGAAATTGTTCTCACAACATGTGGTGTTGGTATTGTAGTAATCGGTTCTTCCTGGGTTCATTTTTGGATTGTTCTGAAGATTACGTTTGAGCTGTGTTAGTAAACTTTATAAACAAAGATAATGTTACGTTAGGAGACAGCTTTACCCAATTTTCATGTGTGAATGCTTCATGAAGCCTCATCATGTGGATATCAGATCACATGATGACTAAAATGTCACATCATCATTGTGCCCCTCTGTCCTCAAGGATGTCGAGCCAGTGACTGAAGTCCTGTCCCCCACAAACATGCGCTCCTGCCTGACGTTTCCTTCCACCACGGTGGCCCACAGCGGACAGTACATCTGCCATGTCCTCGACAATATCCAAGGCCAGACTGCCTCAGCCAGTGTCAACATCACCGTGCTCGGTGAGAGCAAGCCACGCACCCACACACCCACACTCACACACACAGAAACACACACACACACACACACACACACACACACACACACACACACACACACACACACACACACACACACACA
>JBAJHX010000043.1:16407233-16422119 GCA_037176925.1 Amniataba percoides | reverse complement strand
TATGTATAGATATAGATAGATAGATAGATAGATAGATAGATAGATAGATAGATATAGATATATTTGTATTTGTATTTTATGATCACACAGCAAACCTCTCAGAATAAATAAAAGGTTTACACCGACCTTTTGTTTCAGGATTTTCGTTATTTACTTTTTTTTAACTTCCACATTTACATCCGTTGAAAATTTCACATTACAGCAGTTTATTGTAGTTTCTGTACATGCAGCTAAATAAGATTTTATTTTCTCATATGGTACTAATTTGTCTGGATTTTGGTTTCAATTAAGTGGACAGTCCATAAATCTTAATATTATCAAAATAACATCTGATATTAAAATAATAAAAAGGAGATTAATTACATTTAGTTATAAAAAATAGTTTTGAAGTTTTTTCTTTTTCTCATGAAGAATTTCTTTTCCAATTGTAGGTCTGGTTTCAGAACAGAAGAGCAAAATGTCGAAAACAAGAGAACCAGATGCACAAAGGTAAATGTGGCTTTTTGGTATCTTTTTGAATGCTCTTATCATATTCTCCTTTTCTTTTGAGTTATTTTAGTTTCTCAATTTGACACTATTTCACCGTCTTTTTTAACTGCACGTGAAAAAAAAAGTGACCTCCTGATCTCACATAACAACAACTGTCTGGCTGTCTGACAGACATCTTTCCCTTCTCCCCAGGTGTTATTCTGGGCAGCGGCAGTCACCTCGATGCGTGCAGAGTAGCACCCTATGTCAATATGGGTGCCCTCCGGATGCCCTTCCAACAGGTAGGCCTCCTTCTATTGACAGCAGCTGACAAAGCTTTAAAACAAACAAACAAAAAAAAGACTTCCAATTGGGGATGGCAATCTCAGGTGGGATTAAATATGGAAAAGTTAAAAGAGTTTCACAAAAAAAGAGGATCATTACTCAGCATCTTGTAAAGCAGGAGCGAGGACTGAGTGAAAACAAGCGAGCAGAGAGTTTAAGTCCGTGTGTGTGTTTCTGTGCATGCAAGTAGCTGCTGTGGTGGAGTCAAGTAGGCCTACTATATTTGTCCACTCACATGAATCTATAGGCCATGTGCAGCTATTAGATGTGAGTGATGAGTGACTGTGTGTGTGTGTGTGTGTGTGTGTGTGGGAGGGGGAGGGAGCAGCTCAGACCTCAGTGCACCTTTCACCTCCTGGCTGTGTGGAGAGGAGAGGTGGACAGACATTTGATCCGCTGCTATCTGCTCTTTTGCGTCCCGGCCGCTGTGTTGTCTGCTCGACCCTCGTGAAAAGCAGCGGCCTAATTAAGCCAACAGTGCAGCAGGCGCGAGCACATAAAAGAGATGATGAAAGCGGCGAATGGAGTGGGCTCTGATGGATATTGGCGTTGAGCTGCGCTGGCAGGGGTGGAGGCTTGAGGCCTGCATACCGAGATAGGCTCGCTGTTTGAGGTTGAGATAGTCAGTGGGCAGCACGCGCAGACTGCACTGATATTACAATGCGCTGTTTGCATGCAAAACAAGTGAACGGGCACCGGTTCAGTTGGGGAGGCCGCATGACTTGCAAGTGCAAGCTCTGAGGACCGAATCTGGATTTAAGCTGTCTCATCTCTCCTCAGTATCAACCAACAAGTAAAGAAAAACGGCCAAAATCAGCTAAATAAACAAAAGAGTAAACAATCTGTGAGCCTGTACGTGTGTGATAAAGTTATGTGCGTGTGTGTGAGGGCATAAACACGGCACACGCGCACACAAATGCACAAGCACGTCCGCCACCTGTTTTGTCAGGGGAAGATCAGTTTCTCTTGCGTCCACAAAATCAAGTTTCGGAGCAGTGAATTTGGTTTTTCCATCAGCGCTTTTACATTTTAATCAGATGTAACTGCGCACACGTACATTTGGGAATGATCAGTCACAGCTGCACTCTGTTACCTGATTGTTGGTAAATGAGAAACGTGGAAATGCTTGCAGGAGGTTTTGTTTGGATGCCACTGCGGTGCTGCCGAGCGACTATAAATTTGTGGCTCAAATGAATTTTTCCTTTCGTTTAACTACTTTAGTTCAAGCCATTTTCAGTATTTTTAGGGCAGTATGAAAGGCAGCAAAGTGAGAAAAATAATATTTAGTCAAGTTAAAACTTTGACTTTTTATCGTTCTATTTTGGTTGGAGAAGAAAGCATGAAATACTTTCGTTTTCCCACTTCTTCCTGTGGTGTTTGAAACACATGAGAAATGGCAACAGGCTCAGCTCTCTCCCTCTGAAGTGAGTGGATGCTTAATTTTCACCTACTTCTTATAAAATAATTGCCAAGAATGTGAAAACTGATATTCTATGCTCCTTATGGTTTCTTTTTTTCCCTTGACTCAGGAATATGTCTGGATAAATATTTATAACTCCAAATATGTGAATATCTTTTTAGTGCAAAATTGTTTATTTATGCAATTGAATACATAATCAGGATAACAAGACTGCATATTTCCAAGGGTATAACGGAGTCCTCAGTCTGAATTAAACAAATCTGTTCTGGGTCCTAGAAGCACTTTGATTCTAGACGATTAAATTGGATGTGGTGTCTGAGAGCAATGTATGATTCATTAACTTTTAGAATAGCTGACATGAAAAAAGGGCTAAAGCGTAGAGTGCAGCCCTTAACTATTTTCTTAGAAAACACACTGTAAGCAACAGCTTTGAGGGGGTAAAATTTGAGGGGGAATTTAATAGTGTCAGACTGTGAAACCTAAATCCTCAACTCTCCTCACACACCCCCCCACATACACACACACACACACGGCTCGGGGCACCCACGCTGACTAACTCTGTGTTTTTGCTGTTCTGCAGGTCCAAGCCCAGCTCCAGTTGGACGGGGTCACCCACTCTCACCCCCACCTGCACCCTCACCTGGCTGCTCATGCTCCCTACCTGATGTTCCCGCCCCCTCCGTTCGGACTACCAATCGCGTCGCTCGCCGACTCGGCCTCTGCAGCAGCGGCGGTGGCGGCAGCCGCCAAAAGCAACAGCAAGAACTCGAGCATCGCCGACCTGCGACTCAAGGCAAGAAAACACGCCGAGGCTCTGGGACTCTGACCCCACCGGGCTGCCCCTCCACTCGCCTGATGCCCATAATCGCCTCTCACACAAGACTGAGCCTGTGAAAGGGCCGTGACACTCACTGCTAAAACTAAACTAAACAAAAACACTGAGTGAGAGTGAAAGAGAGGAACACATACAGAAAGGGGGGAGAGAGAGAGTGTGTGAGAGAGAAGGGGGGAGAACAGTGGAGGAAGAAAATAAAAAAAAGAAGGAGGGAGCGAGAAAATTGTCACAAAACCAGCTGCCAAAACAAACCACTTGTAGAGAACGGTAATTAAATACCAATGAAATCACCTTTTACTTTTCGCCCAACAGGCAGGACTTCTGCGGGGCCAGTGGCTCAGTCCACTCCAGGCACAGATCACATCCCAAGGACCGTACAAACACATGTGGATGTCTGTCTGAGGGCCAGGCCGGGGCCCATCAGACCAGAAGACGTTAGAACAAAGCAAACTGGCAGGCAGCAGCGGGGCCAAAAGCAGAGCCTCGCTGACGCTGGCTGCCGCCATGTTGACAATGCAGAGGGTTTGAGCATGAGGGGGAAACCCAAAACCCCACCTCACCGAGGCATTGGAACGGCTCTCACCTTTACACCCCACACAATCCCTGCCCCGCCCCGCCCTCACTAGAAAAATGAAGAAAAAAGAAAACATTAAAAAAGGCCATATTTGTCTCCAACCACTGTGTTCCCTACTGCTGCCAAGTGCATGAGCTCTAATGGAGGACCGATCTGGGACTGGCCTCCGTTCACACCTGACATAAACGCTCGACAACTGTTTTTAACACTGCCATTCTACACGCCCACGCCCCCCCCTCCTTCACCAACAAAGTGAAAGGTCTCCATTTTGGTTCGATATCCCTCTTCTTACGGACTTGTGCTAGAACAAAAGCAACAACTCGTTTTTCCTTCGCCGCGGAGGGGAGAGGTGTTATTCTGTGTTGCTGGGCATGTGTCGGCGAGACTTGGTTTGCATTTCTCCTCACGGCGTGCTCCCTCTCTGTCTTTATTTCTTTCCGTTTATTGTGTCGTATCCTGGGTAAAGAAGTGACGATAGCCTTTGCACTTCAGGTCTCGTATGTGGGTGTTTACAAATGGCACTACAAGCAGATACTACTTTACTAATTAAAGGGGGAGGGGGATTTGATATTGTCATGTGATCGGCAAAATGGACATTATCTTGGATAAAGGGTATACATGCTTTTTTTCCCCTTTTAGTTTCATTTGTAATTCATAAAATATGAAGAAAGCATCAGTCAAACTGAAATGCAATGGTGTGCAGTTTAAGTGCAATACTGTAAATAGCAAAAAAGTAAAAACAGCTAGCAGTTAATCCTCAACGATAAAGAGACCCAATGATTTTTTTTCTGTTGTTTTTCATGCACTGTTGGAGTGTTGAATTTCTTTGCCAAACACACCGATTTTTCTACAGCAGTGTATATTTTATCGAGATCGAGAAAAGTCACTCATTACCAGGTGCCATATCCGACGTAACCTCCTACGTATTCAAGCAGTTTTTGTATACATCAGGTGCAGTCGCCACTTGTTGAGGAAAACGTGAGCACATTTTTGGATGCTGCAGAAATGAGTTTGGGCTCTAAATAACTTCGCTACTCTACTAACTTTAGAGAAATCCACTGACTTTTTGGATAATGGAAAAATGTTCATGATAAAAATCAACCAATCAGCATTGTAATCCAAACCAAGCAGTTGTTTACAATATGATTAGCTTAATTCTGCATGTTGTATATGACATTTCATCATTAATTTCCAACTAATTCAGATTGTATTTTACAAATTGCTCCAGACGAGGCAGAACATTTGGATTGTTTTGGACTTCAGATATTATTTTGACAAGCTTTTAAACACTGCTGTCAGAGCTGCGCTAAACATGTAGGTCTGCTGAAGATCTACGTACCTCTAACAGTCTCCAAAAAAACATTTTCTCTGTTAACAGACCTCCATTTAGAATCGTTATCTATGTCTCCATTTTAAATTAAACATATTGGTGTTTTATTTATTATTTTGTCTGAAAGTTTATGAAAGATGAAATAGTTGAACTACAAGTGTACATTTTTACATGGCTTTGCATTTATTTTTGTATGTTTTTTTAAGTGTTAAATTTCAATTAGGAGGTGTGGCTGTAGTGCATTGTTTGCCGAAAAAAAAAAAAAAATGTAGCGTGTCCGAGTTTACAAACATTTCAGGGATGGTTGAATTGAACAATACTCCATGGAATTTGTTGTACCCATTAAAATGATTATCATTTCATATGCAAGCATGCCTAAACATGAATCATCGTACGGTTTGTTTTTCCCCTTTTGATTCACAAAATATGAATGTACATCTTGTACAAGTAAACTATCAATAAAGTTATAAATATTTGTACTCGAGTTTTAAAATACTTTCACAACTGAGCGCACAAGCAACTTCCAGATTCATACGCAGAGCGAGCCGAGGCCGGCGTGGAAACACACTCTGTTACTCAGCGTACACAAGAACACAAACAAGCTGATAATCCCTCCCAGTGACTTGGACAGACAGAACTAACCACACTTTCAGTCCCCTTCCTGAGTATTAACGTCCTGATGCAGATTCGTGCTCTCCCCGTGTCCCACGCCGCGCTGTGGGCTGATGCTCGGCAACTGGCTCAACCTGTGGATCAATATCAATATCAGTCTCTGCTTGACATTCACGCAGCCTCTACGTTAGCCAGCCCGGCTCATCACATCCAATCTGAGCCGCACACCAGCACGGAAAATTGAGCTGCTATAAAATCCAGATGCAACCAGAATCTGGAACCCTCCACCCCCCAACACACACACACACACACACACACACACTACATGGTATATCTCTCTGCCTGTGTTCGTCAAAATGACACAGATAGGATTGGTATGGAAAGTGGGGGCTGTAACGTCGTCAAATAGAAGCAAGATGGCTGTAACCGGAGCGGGAAGCCTATAAGTGCAGAGGGAAAATAGAAGGCGAGCGCGAGATTTGCGGGATACTGTATATATGACATGTAATCTTCTTTGAGCTCGCTGCTCAAAGGGGATCTTTTCTCCTTGTTTCAGCGGCAATGATTAACTTTGAGCGGATGACACGAGAAGGTCGAGGGTCAGCGTATGTTGATCAGCATCTACATTTGAAGTCACAACGCCGCTCGCCAACGCCACACACACACAGACACACACAAAAACACACTTGCATGCTCCCTCCACTTGTTCTTCCAACACATACTAAATTTTGCACATTTAAAATGGTTGGCCTCTTTCTTTCTTTTTTTTTTTTAAGTGTATTAGCTTCCTCTGGGAGCTTAATTCCAGATGTGTGTACACAAAGTAATTACACCATGTGGTATAGTGGCCTATTGTCTGGACCCCATGCAGGAATCAGCCCAAATGGCGTCCTGTTGAGTGCAGTACCCCCTAGAAGGTCGCTACGCGTTTAATTTGTACCTCGTTGCTCATACATCAAGATTGAGTGATATAGTCGCAGACTGATGGCTCCGTATTTACCCGGTGACCCCTCCGGCTGGGACCTGCTGGGCCAGGTCTGGAAATAACAGCATCCTTTTATGTGTACTAATAATTAGCATGGCACACACGGCCATCCATCAACCGCCAATGAGCCATGGCTGCTTTGTCAACATGTTCAAGCACATAGCGCTGTTTGTGTTGGCCTCAAGTACGAAATACACAATAATATATTAATAGCGGAGAGCGTGTGTTTGTGTGTGTATGCTTGATGTTCCGTCTGGTTTGGCTGATGTGTCTGAAAGTGTTTATGTGTGTGTTTTGTTTTTATTTTTAAGGAGAGAATCAGAACACATTCCTCATTGTCAGGACCGGTTTTGGATCCTCTGGTGAACCCTAAAACATTCAGTAAGCGTTAAAATAATAGCTTTGATCTCCAGGAAATGCAGCTCTGTTAGACTTCCCTTTCGTACGGCACAATCTGCCAGTTGTCCGCCGCTAAATCTTGACTGCGCAACATGCGAGCCCCCAGGAGTCTGAGCCTCGGTGCAAAGCCGCGCTTGGCCCATCAGAGGTCAAGTGCTCAGGGGTCACGTGAAAATAGTTTTTATCACATTTCATTCTCATAATCCTCTTTGAAATGTCACACACAACTATGATCAGACGGAATGTGAACTGTCGGAGCCTCCGCATGAAGCCGGCCGTGGTGTGAAAATGACGGAGCACAGGCCCGGAGAGCCTATTTTAGCACATAGACACCAAGTTGGAGCTTTTACAACTCGAGGAGCTGCGACTATTTGGTTTTGTTAAGAGTTTTTTTTTTTTCTTTTTTTCTTGAGAGTCAACTTTGTGGTTCTTAAATCCCAAGTAAATCCTGTTCCGGCAGTTTCAGTCGTAGCTTGAAGTGAAGCCACCCAGAGAAACCTCAGCTGAAAACAATCGAGCTGAAGTGCTGAAGTCACTCCGGTCGGCCGAGGATCAAAGGCCGCCTTTCATCCCCGTTTGTTTGGGCTAGACTTGGGTTTGCTTTGTTGGCTAATGCTCATAAATGTATCTGGAATCATCAGCTGTGCGAAACTATATTAAAACTAACATTTTAAGTCTTGGTCAACACTCTTTTTTTTTCTCTTTTGTTTTGCAGTGGAGGTGGAAAGTGTCAAGAATTTAGACTCAGAAAATTGAGGAAGGAAAAAAAAAATAGCGGGGCATTAAGTTCACATTCCGTTCAGCCGTTTATGTTACACTCATTAGCAGTTTATTTTCAGATCAAGCATTTGGTTTGTGTTCCAAGTAAGTTATCTAATAAAAACACTACATTTTCTGTCCTATTGCAGCGTAATGTCCCATCAATTTGGGCTCATTCCGAAATCTATCAGCTCCATCTACAAATACAGAGACTTCAAAACTTGTCTCCAAAGAAATAATAAGATGTGAATGAACTGAATAATGAATAATATAGGTTTAATCTTGACATTGTACATTCTTTTGCTGTCTGTTATCAACCTCCATCAAAATAATTTATTGCACACACACACTGTGATGGATTCTGCTTGTAAAATAAGTACTTAAACAACAGATGTTGTAAGAGATGTGGAATATCTGCACAGGGGCCGTGTTGACGTTGCTTTGAGCTAAATGTTTCGGTTTCTGCTTTTAAGCCTCTGGTTAGCTCGGGTTAGAGCGGGTCTCTCTGTTGCGGAGTGTCGTTGCAGCTCCATCCAGTGGGCTCAAAGTATTTCTGACCGGAGCGTTTCCCCGTTCCCCTCCTGAATCTCTCTCCCCGTTTCTCTCTCTGTCTCTCTCTCTCTGTGCTGGAAGGATCCATTCAGGGTTTGGCAACAGGATCCGATTAAAGACATAATCATGTGCTACCCAAGTGAAAGTTTATCCTGAGTTAATTCACATTGAAAATAAGCAAACAAGGTCACAAAAATAACACACACACACACACATTTATATATGTGTGTGTGTATAGAATGGATTTTTTTAACCAGGTTTTTTTCTGGCTATGGTGTATGCCTCTAAGTCTGGAGAAGCATTCACCTGACAAAACGTCAGATTTCACAGATGACGTTTTGACATGACACAGCTGGAAAAGTGTGTGTGGATGGTAAGAAAGGAATGAGGGCTGAATTCCATTTCGCTGCTTCAGTTTCAGGCTTCTGGCATTGTGCATGCTGCCCCACTGTCACATCATCCCAGCTGACGGGGACACTTGAATGCAACACGACCATTGTTACTGTTATCAGTAACACTTTTCCTGCCGTGAGGAGTCAAACTGTCTGCAGTGAAATGAAAGTGAGATGCATCTCATTTCCAGTCTGCTTTAAGATCCACCGAAAAGGAACATTTTTGCGTTAACTGAAACAAAAATAAATCAGAAAGTGTCCATGTTCTTTTAAAATAGAAAATCTGTATATTGCTCTATGTAACTAGTGTTAGGTAATTATTATATGGATAATGCACTCCTCCTGCTGTGAAGTTAAAAGTGAGTGGGCCTTCTGCTTCCTCGCCCTGGGGCATTATAGGTAACCAACCATGTAGAACTGTGAACAAAACAAATATCTGTTTAATTATCAGGCAACAATTATAGGGAATAAAAAAAGCAGCTTGTTTCCCTGTAAGCACCGCAGGTCAGTATTTTATCTAGGGTTCCTTTTACTTTGCTACAGAGATTCATAAGTGATATCTGTTTGAAAATGGAACCAGATCCTTTACATGTTGTGAAGATGTGTCCTCATGAGGAGGTTCCTCCCACAAGTCTGAAGACAAAAACAAACTTGAGGAATGATGATAACATTTGTGAACATTTGTGTGAAATTAAGTTAATTTAGATGTAGTTAAAATGAAAAGCACTTCAGAGAGTGTGCCGACATTAGACATCAGTGCTGGTTCTTGTTCTCACTGTCAGTTGTTCACGTTCTTAAACTTCTTTGAACTGCCCACAGTCACTGAGAACACATGAACTCTATTGTCAAGTGACTTTTCTTTCTTAATAAAACGGCTTCTTTTTGAAGGGAAAAAAAACATCCCTGATAAATGATGCATCATTGTTTTTCTTTCTCTTTTTTCTTTCTTTTTTTTTAACACTGCAGCATGGCGGATATGGTAGACAAACACTCAGCATCTGTTTAAACCCATAATTCATTTTGAAATGTCCTCCATTGAAGTGCTGACTAACAAACACTTCACTTAGAGCTGTTTTCAAAAATATGTTTCTTAAAATGTCAAATCTCTTTACTGGAGTCTTCTTCAAAGCTTTTTTTAATTACACAGCTTCAAACCAGTATTTAGACAACAAATTCACCCTGAGAAAATAATCATTGCATATTAATGTGATCAATAATCCCAACCAAACAGCACTTTTATTTCCAGCCGCGCTGCCTGTTTATCTGAGCTGCACCTCCCTGCAGACAACACACGCCGTTCTGCTGCACAGACAACTTTGTCGATACCGTTTACGTTCTGTTCATATTTACAAAAAAATTAATCTAAATGGGAGCGCAAATATGATTAAGTTGAGAAATTGAAACGGATGTCAACAGTAAACGTTTGCGAACCATCCCAGCAGACCATCAGAGTAAATACCAAGACTATTAGCTTTAGTTAGCTCAGAGTGCCAGGAGGTCTCAAATTCACATTCCTCATTTCAGTGCATGTTGGTCCAGTTGCACGGTCGAGGAGCAGGTGGTCAGCAGTGGTGTTTTAACTGCATTTGTCACAGTGAATGAATTAAAATGTAAAATTAGCCATTAAACACTTCAACACACTGAAAGATATTCTTAAGTAAACACGTCACGCAGGCGGTCTTGTGAAAAACTGGAGAGATTTCCAGTGTTGCGCCAAACTTTTCGGTGACTGTCTGACAGTGCAGAGTAACTCTCCAAATTTTTATCTTGTGAAGTATGATTGCACTTACACATGCAGAGTGGTTTATAATAATCCATAACTGTAGAGCAAAGGTCACCAAAATGGTCTCTCCTTTTCAGCGCTCTGCTTGGAGGTCGTTCAGGAGCTTTTTGTTTTAGTGCAGCTCAGCAAAACATCTGTTTGACAGCAAATTAAGTCGGCAACACATCCAAAGCCGTGGAAAGAGACTTTGCATCCTATTAAAACATTCTGCCACTAACAGGGAGGCCATGTTAGGGTGTAAGTAGCCATGTAAGTAGCCATGTTTCTTGCAGCCATTTTGTCCACAGTTGTCCACATTAGAGAGCTTTATTATATTTCAATGTGTGAAAAGTGAAGACATTTGCAAACACTATAACTGGGATTACACCTGTTAATGATGATGTTGCTTTTGATTGAAATATTATGCACTCCATAAACAGACATCATCTCATCTAACCCTGAAATACTGCTGATGCACAACTAAACTGCAAAAGTGAATATGTTCTGTTTCTTCATTAACATAAAATGGGAATGTCGCTAATGATGATAAACGTTAATACTGAACATGTTTCATTGCATTCTTGCAATGCAATATAAGTTCATCAGAGATAAAGCATTATCAAAATTATTGTGTTAAGCTTTTGGAAAAATGGTAGTCTTTGTTTAACACAGAAAAAGTTGCCTAATCCTGACCACACACAACACTTAGGTCCTGCATTTGTATACCACTATCTCCCCAAACAACCTCCTTACAAGCGGTAGCACAAACAAACTTTCTCAACACAATTAATTGGGACAACAAATTAGTTCTACACAAAAAACATACATTTTTAGGGTCCTCTCCTCTCACCTCATCTCATGTCATGCTACAAATCGTCCCACAATGCATCTCCTTTCGGCGAACAGATAAAAAGACAAACCAGCTTTGCTGTGTGTCCTCTGCAGGTTGGCTGGGTGGGGATTTTTGAAGACTGAGCCTTACAGATTCGGGGCAATCAGACAGAGGGTGAATGTTAATGAAAAAGCAAACAGCCCACCATTGCAATTTGTGCTGGAAAACATGTTTGAGCAATTGCCGCGGCTCTGTACTCTGCTCCACTCGCCCTGCAAACAAGGAACACTTCAGGGAAAATAATTATCTGTCACTTCCAGTGTGAGGGTCAAATGCATTTAGATGCAAATGAAAACAACTTCCGGTTTTGGAATGTTGCTAATGAAATGTAAAAATGCAAATACGGTGCAAAAAACACTTTTACTGTGATCAGAACTATGTGATCACTGGGAGCGTGTTTGGGAAACTAACAGACAACTTTGCACCAAGTTTTGGCTTCTTTGATAGAGAAGTGATCATGTGAACAAACAGGGGTTGACTGATAATGAATAGAAATGACACGGTGAAAACAAAATGCTGTAAAATACGAAATTTCACCTTAATTTTCCCTCAATTATTGAGACATTTGGCAAGAATCATTTAGCAAGATTCCTCCAATGCAAATCCACAAAGAGATTTAAGTGTGGATGAACAGATTAAGCTTTTGAGTCTCTGGTCTAAACCCATACTTTCCAAGGCCAAAAGG
The DNA here is from genome assembly GCA_037176925.1 of Amniataba percoides. NCBI lineage: Eukaryota > Metazoa > Chordata > Actinopteri > Centrarchiformes > Terapontidae > Amniataba > Amniataba percoides. Next base: position 16,410,109 of record JBAJHX010000043.1, on the reverse strand, counting down.
TCAGACCTGACTGAGTGAATTCAGATTTTTGTCCTCAGGGAACATTTTGGTTGTAGGAACTGTGATTTACATAAAATATGGTCAGCAGCTCTCTGTGTGCAGTAATGAAAAAAAACACAGGCTTTCAGAGCTGCACATCAGCCTGATTTGGGTCTGTATTAATACCAAAAACTTTGGCTAAGGCCTGAAAATGACTCTGTTTTTAATACCAAAATGACAGCCTTTAAAGCAATTGTGCCTATAATTACTGAAATTTAGAAAGCTGTGTCAATAATCTGGCAGGTACACATTCAAAGGCAGACAAATATTGTCTGCAAAGAGGGGCCCGCTGACAGAATCAACCATATCGCCTTACAAAATGTGACCTTGTGAGTGAATAGCGATGACTGAACAATTATTACATTCAGTTCAGCCCTTGTATAACTCAAAATGTGCCAAAATGGTAAGAAAGCATTTGTTAAAAGACTGTACTAAAATGATTTGGGTGGGGAGCGAGTCATAGCTTTTTTTCTTAAGTTACTTTAGACCTTCACCTTAAAAAAAACAAAAGCCCCGTACTTGAATAAATGTACTTTTCACCACAAGTGACAAATGACGTTTCTGAAAAATTCAGATACTGATCCCTTTTCAGTCGGTTTCCAAACTAATCAAAAATAATGCAGAAATAATGTTTGATGAAAACATAGCCTGTACCAGTTTATAAATTCATGTAGTAACCACCCACCCCACCCCCTGCTTTTGTCACTTCATGGAGATTCATCACGATCAGCAACAAAATGAGAACGAGTAATGCAACTGGTACAATAAGCACAACACAATGTGTAGCAAATTAATCAGGCTTGGCCCAGGGCACACTCAGGAAAAATGATCTCATTTGACCAGATGGGTCGGGGCTCCGCTCTAGTTATATCACGGTACAACACCATGACTCCTCATTTTTGTTGTGGTCATTAGGAAAATAAAAACAGCAACATCACTGTCAAATTCCAGCCAGTGTAAGCACTGCTGAATACTCACCGTAGTGTAAGACGGGGTGGCTGCTTCAGTGTTCAGTCAGCAGCCAATTCATATGTTTTGATTCATGAATTATGCATATTCTCCCTCTTAATAGAAAACAGATGGATAGTAGAATTAACTTGGACTGGTTATGCTCAGATAATGATTTTATGCAAATGAAGATGTATATTTTCAAAATGGATAATATAATAGTTTGATTACACAAACTGTAAACTAAATAGCACAATGGTTCATTGAGACACTCTTTAGTGTAATTCATGCTGGGGTGATCTTGCATAATTACAAGAAACATACTAACGCACAGTTTGGAAATGAAAAATCACTAAATATACACTTGAATTCAACAGTGCTGTACAAGTATATCACACACTTCTGCATGACCTTGTGACCCTGTGGATGAATCAGAGCCTTTAACTCTACAATGCAATAGTCTCATCTTCAGTCTACTACTGATAGCGGTCCATGTGGCATTATGAAATAAATATGAATATAAATGGGACAACATGCAGTCAAGAAAAACTGAACAATCCCCATGACGGCCCACTGGGGTCATCTCCAGCCATGTAAAATAACAATATGTCACATACACACATCTGACCTCTCACCTTGCAAGGATTTTACTGCCAAAGAGCAATGCCTTCCGGGGGAGCACCCAGACTTCCAGCACATACTCTCTGCACAATGGGTTACTTATCGCTTCCCCTGAAGGTGAAGAATAGGAGAATATTTCATACGATAAAGGCAAATGGGTCTATAAATTGCCTGAGGGAAAGCTAGCTTTCCTGATTGCTACTCATCTCACTGTTTCCCAGATGTTTTATGCTCCTCTGACTGGTAATCAATAGCTACACATGCAGCCTCTCAGCCAGCACTGGTCTTTTATAGTACGCCTAAGGAGTAGTTGTCAGTCAATGGCAGCCTTATAAATAGACTGAGGCTGCATGTGGACAGATGGATGCTTTCCCCGTCAATTGTGCAATGCCACAGTCCAAACAGTCGGCTTTCAGTTTTTTTTCCCACTACAGGCTATTGTATTGTGGATGTTGTTCAGTTCAGCTCTGTAAGGCACTGTGAGACATGTCTACAGAAACAGCGACATGTAGAGAAGAGTCAGTTAAAAAATAGTATTGCTTTACTAGGGCTCGAGTGCTGAGGGCACTGATGGCGGTGTGAGGCCCTATTGTATTTCCAATGGGGGAATTGTTCTCCTAAATAAATTGCATTTTACATGGCCTGAACATGCTCGAAAACTCACAAAAATTAGTGTACTCCCCACAAAGTGGTGTGTAAAATTACGCATTTTATGGGTCCTGGACACGGGCCTCCAAAAATAGCTCTATGGTGCCACCTACATACGTGTTTTCGGAGGGTCTTAATTAATTTATTCAAGCAACGTGATTTGATTGTCTCTGCTCCAATTTTGCTCATGGTTTGTATTTGAATCAGATGCTCGAAATTCATATTTGTCCAGTTCACAGCTGCTTTTGGGTCAGATAAGTTGCTGTCTTCATTAGCATGATGTGTTTATGGGATTTTATACAGGTATCTGCTCATTTTGCAGCATTTATCTTATCATATAAGATTATCATGAAACACCCTGCATTTGTTTTTATGTCTAAATGTAAGGTGTGAAAAGTTAAATGAAAAAAACAAAAACAAATTCTAACCTGATGGGCTCTGCATTTATTTTGAAGGCAAGCTTTAACCTGATGACAAATGAGAGGAAATAAGGACTGATGTGCAGCTGGAACCATGAAATAATTGCGTGTGAGTGTTTATTTTAGTGTTTATTGAACCTTCTGACAAATAATAATAAAATGAAATTGAATAATAAAATGAAAAAAGGCTTATATGATTTT
>JBAJHX010000043.1:16363870-16398326 GCA_037176925.1 Amniataba percoides | reverse complement strand
GAAATTAAATTTATTTCTGTTGTGTAAACTAATTCAAAGCTTACTTTTTTGAAGACTGGCTGTCTTTTATCAAAGCTGTTCTCTGAAAATAAAAGGAAATCATTTCCCTGCAGAAAGTGGACACTGGTGAATTACAAATGATGAAATGACAAGGATGTCTGACAATTGGATGTTTGATGCAGGCTCAAACTGAATGAGAGGCCGTGTGCAGTGGAAAGCAAACACTCTTTGAAGTGCTTTATTTCATGACATGTTGTATTCACTGGTGAATGTACGGCAGCGAATTAATGAGAGATGAAAAATGAAGTATTTTCCTTTAAGCACATCCAAAAATCTTTACAATAAGCATTAACATATTGTGACCTCTGACACCCTCCTTCTTCCACTCAGTCAGCTGGCCTGGTCAGCTTCCTCTGAGAGGGGAAAAGCAGAATTATAGCTGCTAATCAGGATTTTTACATTACCAGCAGATCAAATGACAATATAATGTAAGTATAAAGTGAAAGAGGTTGCTTGCAGTAACAAATGTTGAAATGATTACCGCCCGACTCTGCAGTTCCCTTCAGCTCTACAGAGCATTTTAGATTTTCTTATTCCAACTCATTGTTGTGGTTATAAGGCTCAAAACTTCACTGTTTGATTTGTGATTAGTTTCAGCACTCTCATTAGTGTGAGACTGTTTCCAGTGATACCACTGGTACATAAATACGGTGCTTCGTTCACACGAAAAATGTCCAGGGAAGGGTTACATTTGTCAGCCAAAGTAATTGGGAAAACAATCTAGCACAATATGAACATAATTTCTGTGAGACCAATTTGCTGGATGTGTTAATAAGCAACTGTTTGCTAACAAGTTAAAAGGTGATAATATGCCCGACTTGATTATAACGAGTTAAATGTACTGTACAGATCTCAGTAGATTTTGCTCTGATTCAGAAAACCCTGTGCTTCATCCTTTCCTGTGCCATAGTTATTGTTTATTATTATTTATTGGAACAGCAGATATTACTAGGCTCTGTGAACTTTTAGCCTTGCTCAGAGATAAATTAGAGAAAGCTCATTAGGACATAAAACAGCCCTCGGGGGGTAGGAAAGGAATAAATACTTGCTCACCAGCCTGTGGCAAAAAGTTCAGGAGAAGCAATTTGCTTGAGCAAAACAGTCAAAAAAATGACCAGAATTTAAAGCAGCAGTTTGTCATTTTGGAAAATACACTTCTGCGCTTTCCTTCAGAGAGCTAGATGCGAAGACTGATACCACACTCGTATGTGAACAGTAAATAAGGATTAGCTTAGCTTAGCAAAAAAAAATTAATAAAATTTGATAAAATTCCCATGAGTACAAAAACTAAGTTAAAGTGCTGTTTTCCCAGCACAGATGTGAGAGTGGTATCAACCACCTAAAATAACTTCTGGACAACATGTGAATGTGCATTTCCCAAATTGTTGTACAACTGCTTTAAAAACTGTGTTGTGATTGTCTAATCTCACCTCATAATGTGCTTTAAATTCAAGTCTTGCTCCTCTGCTCTCCTCTGCTCGTTCCCAGCGTGACAACCAACGCCCTCCCTCCCCTCCTCTGTATCAGTTTGACCTGCTGGGGTCCAGCTCTGTCTGCTCCCACACCTGTACACCATTTTACCCCCATAGTTCCCACTCTGGAAACAAGGTGAGTGACAGCTGCACTTCAAAGATCTGCTCGCTCATTCGCTTTCATGGTTATCATCTGTTGTGGGAGCTGTATGGTGGACAGAGAGAAAGAGAGAGAGAGAGAGAGAGAGAGAGAGGAAGGAGGGAGGGAGAGAGAGAAAGAGTCTCAGGCAGCCGGTTGTGTTGTGGGGCCAATTTAGATGATTGGCCTTGAAATGCAAGCTGAAACGGGCTTCCCTGTGTTCCTTTAAAGTGACCCGTGCTCGGCAGTGTAATGTAAAATTATCCTCGCCGTGTTTGTGTTGTGTCAGATGTGGTGACTGGCAGAAACTGTTAGTAATTGTCTAAGTACTCCGGTGTGTCAAAGCTGTCCGTCACTCATCCCAGCCCCCTCCTCCTTAGTTCTGCTTCTCCAGCTTCTCATAATATTTTCACTGAACTGCAGAGGACAAACTACTTTCAGTGATGGAGTTGTCACTTTGGTGCTTTTGCTAGGAAAAATATTTTACCTTGGGAAGAACACACAGCCAACTGACATGTGTTCCTGCTTTTTGGGAGTGAAAAAAATGAGAGAGGCACACTTGTTCTTTCTTTTGCTCTTTGATACTTTTACAAATTCAAGACTATGAGCTTTTCTTGTCATAACTCATTGAAGTCGAAGCGAACTTGAGCGCGGCATTATGAAAATACATTCCTGACTAGATCAGCTCTGAAAGAACGGACACGCGTACATACTCTGTCATGTATACACTTAAAATGGAAACTATCGAGCGCATGCCTGAACAGAACAGTATCATGAAAGCCTGAAGCTGGAGATTCACTGGGTTTTGTTTCAGAGCTTAGAAAGGATTTAAAGACATTTAAACACATCAGTTGCCACACAGTGCACATGCACATAAAAGCTCTGCAGTGTGGAAACATCAAGCTGAAGAGCACGTGTATGCATGTGTGTAAAAAGATTCAGAAAGTGTAAATTCATATGGTTATTCATCTTGTTCCTAGTTTATTTTAAATGTGTTTTATGGACTTCATAATACCTGTGTTGACATCTTTTTCAAACATTTTATTTTAATCAAAATAATTTTGCTGTTAGCTTGTTGACACCTTTTCCAATTCTTTGGACCAAATCCAAAGTGTACAGCCATTTCTCTGTGTACTGCATGTCCCACCACTGGGGAAGATATTGTATCATCATTCAGTTTAGTCCAGTCCAGTTCTCAGACAATGCAGTGATTAAATCCAGAAGCGGTTGGTGACTGTTCACTTGTATAAAGTATGATGTTAGCAGCATACTGCCCTCACAAGTCTCACATTTCACATCTCTGTCATTGAAGCACCAATCCAGGACTTCTCAGGGCTGTGACAAAAATGCATGAAATTCTTGCAAATTTTACTTACTCCATGACTACACACTACTACTCCTTTGGTGCTTAGCATGCCTTAATGTGACCTTTTGAACTCCCATTCCCAGTGATCACTTGTCATAAAACGGTTCAATTGGTGCTCTAATTCCTTTTCATCATGTTGGGTAGTCATGCATTGATACTATGATGTTATATATGGCATAAAGGACTGCAATTTAAAATGAATTTACTACAGCCTGTTTGTCATGAGAGTTAACTTAGGAGAGAAGAGGAGAAAGGCTTCTCCCAGTAGGTTGTCACTGAGGCTAAGACATTATGTTGTTGTTGATGGTGTTGAGCATGTGGAGTATTTTAAAGGCAACTTTGTAATGTTCTGTAGTTACTTTTCCAATGAGCGGCATGACATGTGAGATTGGTTGAATTTATTAAAAACTTACCCAGTATGTTTTTTTTATCTGAATTTCTGTTGGTCTTTGAGACTCTGTTGCACCACTCTGCACTGTGTTGGTGGCTTTTGCTGCTAATAGGGACCTCTCAGGACTTCTTCCAAATAAACTTGTGAAAGCAGGAAAAGGACAAAAAACTAAACAAATGTAAACTTGAAGCGATTATATGTTGAACCAATATGGTGCCATATCAATCAAAAACAGGGAGGCATGTTTATTTATGTGGAAACGCTGGGTATTATTTGTTTAATGTTGCACAGTTTATTGCTTCCTAATACTGTCAAATGCCAACATCATCTTTCAAATTTGTGATTTAATGGGCAGTTTGCTCTGCGCCTTCTAACCCAGGCTGCAGGAGAGAAGCCGGACTCAGGATGTAGGTCTGCCGTGAAGTCACAGCGTGTTAAACCCCCTCCCTTCCCACCTTCCTGTCCAAACACACCTTCTCCGCCTTCCTCTGGGGAGGAGAAAAATCATTCGTTATTTTAATGGGTGTCAAATATGTTTTCCAAATCTACTAAAAGGTTATCGTTGTTACACGCAGACAAGTGCTTATATCTGAATCAATGTTAACTTTGTTACTAGGGAAATTTACTGCCTTCCCGGCCGACCACGGTGCACAAACTTAATCGGCATGTTTTCACAAAGTGCAGCTTGGGGGTGATTTATAAGGCTGAGGTGACTGACTGCTCTTTGATAGAGCGGGAGAAAAAAACACATATCCAAGAGGTGCAATGAAGGCATAAATACCCCTCTCTGTATTTTCATTTGAATGTCTGACACATGAAGATTATGTATTGTTAGTGTTAGAACAGCGGGGGGGTTTGGGAATTAGAAGCGAATGTGGTAATATGAATCAATGACATATGACTCTGCAGACAGCCTCTGGTGGTTTTTATACAGCCAGAAACTTATTCAGACCACCTCAGACCACATCCTATACCTCCTGCTCTCTCATCACCTGACCCTGCGGAGGTCTTGCCCTTCTTACAGTGATTACTGTGTGATGAAATTATGTGTGTAAAGAAAAAAAAAATCATCATTTGCTGAAAAAAAGGTGAGAGGAAGAAAAAGAGACAGAGAAAAGGCAAAGAAAGAACGTGAGTAATGTGGTTATTCCAGAGCCTCGGCGTCACTATTTGTCTTGGGCAAGTTAGTTTTATCTAATAAAGTGTCTTTGTATTAAGATGGATACTTCAAACACTCTTTTGTCTCTATAATCACAGTGAAGGGAGGCAGAACTCACACATTCCTCGCTCAATTTATTATTAATAAGTACATCAGTGGGAGAAAGATATCCTGGGGACCAAAACACCCGCCGAGTGCAACATTCATCAAACGTAAACGAATATCACAATACACAGGATACAGAGGCTCCAATAACAGATAATTGATGAGAAAGGTCTTTGGGTGCACTGGTTCACTGTTGATGGTTATCATTATATAACACCATTTCATGGTTTACACCAAATGATTAACTGTTTGTTGAGGGGAGACATTTTTGCTGCCTTCTGTATGCAATTAAGCGGTCTGTTTGGGGGGAGCGGGGTCATTCTGTGCTCTTGTGATTAAACTGTGGTTAGCGGCATAACTGCGTCCACTCAATACTTCTCTTTTCTCACAAGACCTTAAGCTTTTGAAACCGCAGCAATTACCCTTCTGACAGGATAACAAAACACAAACACAAACAACACGATCACATCCAAGGTTTTTTTTTCCCTTCTTTTTTTTTTAATAATAACCTCTTCATCTTCTGCCGAAATGAGGCTTTGAATCTTGTTTTCTTTTCAAGACGCCGAGTGAAGAATCTGACTTGTAATTTGATGAAAGATGCAAAATAAAATACAAGAACTCAGATGTACAAAGATAATTTAGGGAGATGCTTTTGCCAATATCCCCGCTCTTGTCTGTAAGCGATAATGAGGCTCTATTCCTGCAAGACCCTGACAACAGGAAAGCACTATTTCAGATGACAGATGGGACTGGCTGTGTGACTGTCATAAAAGGCCACTCCCCACCCTGCCACACAACCTGTGCTCCGGTGTTGGGTTTCCGGCAGCCAGTAGCAGCGCAGACACATGTAGCTATAGGACACGTGTCTGAGGGCAGGAATTCAATCAATAAAACTCAGCCCTCGACAAGATATACCGTGTTACAGCGGAGACACCGAGGGGAGAGGGTGAGCCATCTGTTCCTTTCTTTACCACTCTCCCCCTGTCACATGTCAATCTGCGCTGCTAATGTCCAATATATTGAGTTATCATTCATGTGGTCTCAACCACCTTCTCTGGCTTTATGTAATGAAGCCGTAACTCAATTGGTTTTGGTTTACTGTCCCCCGCCGCCCTGCTCTCAAATCGGCTTGCATCTGTCTCCCTCCCCTCGGGGACCGGCGTATCGCTGTGGAGCCGTTGTCACTTTTCAGGTGATACGACATTAGAAAAGCACTTCATTAACAAACTGCATGTATGGCTCATCAGTGAGGCGAGTGGCGGATTAGCTCATTTGATTTTATTTTCCCTTAATTCCCTTTTAATCGTGGCACCCTCTCAGACCGGTTTAAAGATCTGATGGCCAAATTGGTGGCAGGTGGAGGATTGAAACAAACAAACAAAAAAAAAAGACTATTCAAAGCCAAATTTGCTGATTTGTCCCGTTGAGCCCCTGAGGACACTTGTTTGAGAAGAGACTCTACACAATCAGTGCTGCTTTTCAGCTGAATACACTCATCATTTGGTAGACAACCTTCAAGTGCCTTAAAGTCAACCGCCCACATAATGAGAGCATCATTAGTCACATCCCTCCATGATTTGTTGAAGCATAACAACTCAGGAGGTGTTGAGGATGTTGTTGGGGTTTTTTTTTTTTCTCTTCAAATCTTATTTTTGACTAAAATGACATATTACATAGTTTGCATTTACAAGGGGAGCATCATTTCTTTTTTTATAGGCCGTTAGAAGTTTTTTGACATTTCTTAAGTTGTGATGTTTGGCAGAAAATGTTGAAAGAACATGATTCCTGGTTTATAAGCTGAGAGGCAGAATTTGAAATAACACTGCATTTGAGGGATGTTTATGAAACAAAATCTGTCATCTAAGTAAAACAGAAAAAAAGGAGAGCAGCATCATAACCTGAATGCAGTCCAGTGGACTTTCATCTCCATGCAACCTCCGTGCCTCAGCTCATTGAGCCAATTTATCATTCGGGGTATGATAAGGTTCTCCATTGTTTCAGTGGTCTGCATAATTCTGCTCTCATAAGAATATGAATACTTCCCCATCTGTTTGGTGTTAGCTTTCAAACCGCACTTAGCTGCAAACCCACAGCCATGCGAGACATCTACTGTTTAATTAAAAAAAAAGAAAGGGAAAAGTCAGAATAAAATTATACTGCTATAAAAGAGTCTTGCCAACAATAACGTTATCGTTTGACATGCGGCGTGTCAAGGCAAAAAAAAAAAAAAAAGCTTCATATCACAGTAAAGAGAACGACCTTTGAAGAATGCGTGTGGCTGTGTGTGCGCGTGTGAACCGCTGAATTAAGCTTCAAAGATCGCTTTTAGGATACCACAAAAGAATAACCTCTGACACCCAAACAAACAAACATAAGCCACATTTAAATAGCACAAGTTGGGAAAAGTCTGAAAGCTCACTTCTTTGGTACGTGCGTGTCTGTGTGTGTGTGTGTGTGTGTGTGTGTGTGTGTGTGTGCCGTACTGTATGTGTGTGTCATAAAGAGCAGGGACATGTCTATTATGTGCAGTTTGATTAAAGCATGATGGCTGGTGTCCAATCTGCTTTCCAGGGGAGCGCTGTGACAGCCAGCAGCGCGTCTACCTGCTGCCTCCTCTGCGTGTTAGGTGATTTACGGCTGACTCCCTCCGTTTATGTACTGCCTTATTTTCATTTCTACCCCGCTGAGTGCCAGGTTCAGAACTCCTGAAGAAATATTATGCTTTGCTGACAAAATACAGTGACAGCCATCTCCCAGCCTTAAAAGAGTGCCAGAGTGTTTAACAGTACGAGAGCCTGGGAGACAAGGCGAGGTTGAAGGCATCTGTAAGCACGCGGCCCATTGAAACAAGCATTTGATCTAAACCAGCTCTGATTGGGTGGAATGATGTTTATAGCCGAGTTAGAATCTACTTTCAATTAAAAAAATGACACAGGGGGGAAAGGGGAGGTCTGTAAAACAGACGGTAAAATTTATTGAACAACTTTTACTAGGGTCTCGTCTGAGAAACATGTGGCGCACAAATGAAATGTTTGTTTCGACAGACGGGTTCGCCTGCAGACGAGCAGGTAACTTGACGCCAGGGACTTTTTCATTAACCCAGAGTTCAAACCCCGCTGCTGTTTCAGGCTTTTGTGGGGAAGCAACAATTTGATGTAAACGGATGAATATAAATATCACTGTTGTTCAAGCGCCGCCATGTTGCCTATTCATTCCAGCCTGTTTTCTCCTTTACAAGAACCACTCTGAGCTGTAATGAGGTGTTGTAGCGTCCCGAGGCGTTATCATTTGCCGCATTATTATTTCAAAAGCTTCGACAACAGCGCTGTCTCTGATGTAATTCTCATGCATATGGAAGGTGTTCCAGTGACTTGATATCCTGGTTTTGAGGAGAAGACGACCCCTCGCTAAATAAAATGAGTGATCACAAACCTAATGAGGCAAACGAGTGTTTGGAGCAGCCGGGGCCAGGCGTCAGATGGACACACTGGCTGTCGGTAATTAGCCTCTAGCTACGAGAGCGTTGCTTATTTTTATTTAGATTCCGGCAACGAAATCAGCAGCAGTTAATACGAATCTGACGCTACAAAAAAACCCACCCACCTCCCTGCATCTGAGACCGACTATAAATAAAGATTGTCATTGTAACCTAATCAAATTATGAGACGTATTTTGGTTGGCTTGTCAGTTGTCTAGCGCTCTATCTCTCTCTCTCTCCCTCTCTCCTCTCTCCCCCTCTCTTTCTCAGCAGACGAGGCGAAGCAAAGTGAATCCCCTGAGGTCCTCTCATCTCTCTTCAGGAGCTGCCGACTCTCTTCTCTTTATGGCACACCCAGAAGGATTAAGCACAAATGGCATTCACATGATTTCAATAAGCTCAGGGAGACAAGAACCAGCCTTTCAGCACATTAGCTTTTCGCTGCGGAGGACACAAAGCAGACACTGAGCAACTGCAGGGAGAAGAAAGGGAAAAAAAAAGAACACACAGTTAATAATGATCATAATAATAGACCAGTCTGGCACTGCTGAAATGGAATTCCACTGGCCTGAAAATGGCCCCCCTAAGTGGTGATGTCACCAATAATGCCCCCGATTGGTTTAGACGTGAACCCGAGGTGACACTGCCGTAAAAAAAGTAACCCCTCGTGGCAAAGTCAGACTTGTGGCCTTTCAGAAACGGCAATGAAAAGTGTTACCTGGAGAAAGTCAACATCCATGACAGCTCAGCCTTAAGCGCTTGTTTAAAGGCACAATCAGTGATCAGAAAATAAACAAAAGGGCCCCTTCACCACTAATATTCAAAAACATGAATGGACTCTGCCAACCTTCCCAAAGTTAATTAAAATAACTAATAGCTTTCAGTGAAGTTAGTGCTTCAGATGTCTTTAAAACAGGACCTATAATTTCAGTTATCGGTAATTAAAGCGGCTAAAGTTATATTTTTGTATTAATGATAGATCGAATGACTCTGTGTGATGGTGTGACATGGAAAGCTCATGGTAACATGCAGAAAATGATTATCATAGAGAATTAACTCCGCCTTTCTACCTTAGCTGTTTGGAGTCTTTCAATTTCTTTGAGTTTGTTGTTTTGGTTTCGGTCCACGATTTTGTTTTCAGCCATGGTGGGCTGCTGTTTTTGTCGAAGTTCGGATAAACCCATTACGTACGCTAACTGCCAAGCATCAAACAGCGGACAAAAAAAAGGTCAATGACTAGCTGACAAAGACAGTGGAGAATCTAGAAGCCAGATGCTTCTCTCAGGAGGTGGTGGAGACCAAAACAGAGCGAAACGTTCGTCAAGTAACTCCACATGAATGCTAATGTTGCTCCATGACTCATCAGTGTGTACAGTTTGTTATATCAACTTTATATGGTGATAATATATTAATTTTGAGTTTAGAACCTGTTTCTGCCATCTTTCTGCAAGATTGTGTGCAAAGACTGATTCTACCTTTTGGGCCCTTCTGTTATATAAATAAGCTTAATATCAAAAGTTACACTCATAGAGAACACGTCTTTGTCACCTCATTAGAGCAATTTCAACTGTTAGCTTGTCAGTATGGACTCTTACTTTGCAACTTCCTGCCTTTTGCTTTTTCTACTGTTTTTCTCATTTTAGTTTTGCTTGATGTCCTCTCTCTCTCTCTACGGTGTTCTCCTTGTCTACCTCTTTCCGTCTCCCCTGTGAATGTTACTAATCGCCTAGCTTGGCGAAGGTAGAATGGCTCTAGGTCTCCTCCTTCCTCCCCTCCCTCCACCCCTCCACGCGCTCCACTCCTGCACTGTCAGTAATTTTTCATCGCCCTTGTTGGGGCCGTTTTATGCATTGTTTCCCTGATGCAGTGATTGATGTCAGGGGCTGGTAATCTGGGGGAATGAGAGGCTGGATGGTGGCCGCCGAGTCCCCTCTGTCTCTGACACGTGTCGAGTGAGCGGAGGTGCGCCGTGCCGCGCTGGGGCCCCCGTTTGGCCGCGGCCACTGCTGAGGCTGCTCACTTCGCTCACTCAGCCAGCCCTCATTTCCATTTCAATCTCAACCTCATGAATGCAAAAACTCTGGCCGAAAATTAATAACACCACACAGGGGAAAAGTGGGCGCAAAGGAGAGGGATGGAAAGACAGAGAGAGATGGAGAGGAGAGTAAGAAAAGAGAATGTAGAGCCGGGGTCTTTTTCACCCCTTTTGTTCCTCCAAAAGCGCCCCTTATTTTATTCCCCTCTCTCTTTCACCAGGATCCTCCAATGAATGGGATTACAGACAATGCCATATCCAGAGTGACATAAATTTATTTCGGTTGCAGCACCATAGTGTATTTCCACAGAACCAGGGGCGATTTGTCTGGGGACAATTTGGTTTCCATAAAGGATTTAAATGGTTTCTGTGGAGATAGTGGGGTGAAATTTAATTTGTTTCTCATTTACTACAGCAGGTATGAAAAGGAGAAAAATTGGACGGCTGATGGGCTAAAAATTGGTGCTGTCCCTCTGCTGTATCCCCAAAGGACCGAGGCCCTGCATCATATAGATTGAGTTCGACCCCCCCAGCCCTCCCAACCACAAGCCAAGCCAACACGCACACACACACACACACACACACACACACACATGCACACACACACACACAGCCTGCCTCCAGCCTGGAGAGAGCTGTAACCTTAAACCAACTTAAACAGTAACCTTTGGGGAGGCTGCCAATCACTCCTAAAACAACGTTTCCATCGATCGGCCTGTCTGCGTGATTTATGGCCTCATTTTACACTAATTGAGAATTAGAGGGCGGATTAGTGGGCCTCAACACTTCGGCCTGATATGCACTCTGAGCAGTGTAATCTGTCACGCCGGGATGTCCGACACTCTCTTACTCACAAAGGAGGAGAGGAGGGAGGGGAGCGAGGGGGGTCCTTTCTAATTGAATTTCCAGATAACACGGAAATTAATTTGACACCAGTGAAATTTGACTACAGCTCTGGTGCTGTGCTCTCTTGCTCCCCCATTGTGAAATGTATGTTTCTTCTCTTTCTTTCCCTGTATCTTTCTTTATCTCCCTCTCTCTTCGCTCCACTGTTTCTCTCTCTGTGTCTGCTGTGCCTAGCAAACACTATTGATCCAAATCACTTTGAGTAGAGGGCCGTCTGAAGCATGGAATCCCTAAATCATATTTGTGCTCATATTAGGGCAGTTCATCTGCTGCTATCTTCGGCCAGATAAAGAATATTACCTTTCATTTTGTTTGACTGTGTTCAGATTATCTTTTTTTTTTCCTCTCCTCTCTTTTTGTGGAGGGGAATCTCCTTTCCCGCGGCAGGCGAATGCATGCAGGCGAATGCCCAGAGTCAACAGTTGGAATTGAATTAAGGTCCCGGCTCGCCAGGTCCATTGTCTAGGTAATTTGTCGTATAAGTGGCAAAATGAAAGCACTCTCCACGGTTCTCCGAGCACCTGCTGTTGTGTCACTCATCACTGCAGATACACAGAGCGAGAGGAAGAGAGAGAGAGCAAGTGTTTCAAATGGTATCAGGGATCACATGTTAAATTGCTTTGCCATAATCAACTCAGATGTCACCGCGACGCTTTTTGTCATGGACTTACAATGACATCAAAATAATCAACAGCTGTAAAGGGGAATTATTTCACCCTGAAAGATCTGCAATAAAGCACGTGTAGTATGCACGTTGATCCTTTTTCCCACAACGCAAAGTACCAATTGCTCCCCAACTTTCATAATACGATGAAAACACTGCAGTAGATTACAACACCACAATGTAGAGGCTGAAGTATCAAAGGTAAAAAAAAAGTATGCAGAATGGAACCCTTCAGAGGTTTTTATTTGTAATCGCAGCTGTTCAAGTTAAACTAATCTCTACTGCTTTCTTCACATTTTACTGATAATTTCTCTAATCAGGAAAGAAAATGTTACATATATATAGTGTAGTAAAAAAACACAATACTTACACACATAAAAGTAAAAATGGAAGTACTAAAGGCCATTGAAACTGTAGTTAGGTATCTAGTTACCACCCACCACTGATGATTTACAGGTACAAAGTAGTGCTAATAAATAAAACGATCTCACCCTTTTAACTCCATCAGAAACCTTCTCTTTGTTGCTCACATTGTGTGGGAGTTAAGTTTGCACGGGGGCTCTTTAGAGGGCTAAGAGATGCATTTATCTGCGTAATGAACTTTGGACGCTTGCTAACTTAATCCCAGTAATGCCTGCGAGAGTCAATTAGCGCAACTAGATTCAGTGTGGTATTTATCTGATAGAGCAGACCCAGCAACTACACACGCTAGAACACACATGCTGTATTGACCATCTTCATCTTATCTTTCGGCTAATGGGACCAAAGGGCCCATCATCAGCTCCACTCTAAAATACAGCGTTAGGTGTTTTTTTTTTTTTCTTTTGAAAAGCCTGTGGGGAGTTTAGAAATTGAGTAGCTGTTGATTTGCAGCCCTAACAAGTCTTTTAAGAGCTGATTTTTTTCCTCCCCTGATCATTTCGGTTTGAGATCTTATGAGCGTGTTAACCCGGATTCCCCTCAATCAATGTTCGCAGGATAATATCGGTGTCGCGCACAGGTGACAGCATATTACAAGACCTGTAACAGATACCTCTGGGATCTTCATCTCTCCCATGACAGGGTCTACTATCTGGAGCAGGAGCCTGTACAGAGAATAATAAATGACAGGATGTGATAAGACCAGGCTGTTAGCAGGCACGGTCATGGTCTACATTGCCCTTCTTGTCTCTCCAGGGACAAGTGCATGCGTGTGTGTCTTTGTGCATGCGTAAATGTGCGTATGCGTGTGAGCGCTCCAGCTGTGCTCCTACACAGACCTGCTTAACTTTGGCAATAGCGTCAGTGGTGGCCATTGTCTTGTAGCGGGCAGCACACAGTGGGTTACAAAGGTCTCTATCTGCCTGCTTCCTCATTTCTTATTCAGACCCACAGGGACTGAGGGCGAAGAGGGTGGAGGGAAGAAGGGGGGTGAGAGGGGAGGGAGGAGCGGGAGAGGAGGAGGAACAGGGGGATAACTGAGAGGCTGATGGAGACTAGGTGACAGGTTGGAATGGGCCATCAATAGATCCATCAGGCTGGTAATTTGGAGCGCGCTTAACATACATCAGTGGAGTCGTAGGAGCTGGTATCTGTCTTGTCGTGGAATCACAGTAAATAACAGTTAAAGATGGTGTCAGGCCTGACCTGGCTGACCCCCCCCCAACCCCCCCACCCGCGCACACACACACCACCCACACTACTGTGACAGAGCAGCAGTGGATCTGGCACAGATGGGAAGGGATTAACACATAGATTAACAAGATTTACATTCACACATGCAAGCATGCAGCCACAAACAGATGCATTCAGATGCACACATTCTGCAGAAACATCAGTCTTATCTTTTAACCCCTTTCTAAAACTTTCAGCGCTTACTTTTCCCAAAAGGAAAGACTATTGCACAAATAAACTGAAATAAGTCCAGTTGATCATTTTGAAATAAGATAATTTTACTTTCCCATAGTGACTTTCCCTCTTTTTGTAAAAAAAACAACATCAAACAAACATAAAAAATCAGGCTAAATAAAGCAGCTGCACTAAAAAAAGCTCTTGAAAGTAAAATGTCACAATATTGGTAGATATTTATTTGCTATGTATAGACTAAATGGACAAAAATTAAGTTACAATCTTGGTGACACTTAAACTTCATAAACCTACATAATTATTTAGGATAAGCACTATGTAACTGTCTAATAAATGGTTTATAACACTCATGGCCATTTAAAGTATATATGTGGAAGTGTATAAATCTACAGCATTTTTCAGCAGCCACAAACTCTCCTACGAAGACTTATTTCATATTATTGAAAATGTATTTTACTGCGTTATCATTCATGAACTATTTAGCCACCAGCCTCCACTCTCTGAATCGGTGCCCATGGATGTTGAGTTGTTAAGAAATACACAAATAAACATGAAAATCTGCTGACACTCAGCAAGCTTTTATAACACACAGTAATCAAGAGGTAACCATACTCCTGTACTCATAGGCAATACAAATACAGGCAGTCTTTTTCATTTTACAGAGCTATTTGACAGGAAAAATCTTAACTCAAAGAACACACCTGTTTATAAGTTGACAAATAGGCTGCAGCATCTTTCACTGACAGACACTCTCTGAGAAAACAAATGCTGCAGGTGCTTTGAAAACAGTGAATAGCACCAGAGGGCAGGCAGATGAGCCTCATCCCTGTGGAAGACATGTCTCTCTTTGTGCAAAGGTGAGTGCGTGTGAGCGCATGTGCACACTTACAGAGGAGCATGTGACTATGAAAGTGAAGCACCTTAGGCTAACTGCTGTTAGCCTGCCACTCACACTCCCCACTAACCCCTTCGAACACACACCATCCAGTCTTAAAGGTGTCATCTCACATTTGGGGATTGTTTGGTGGGACAATGTAGGGAAGCTTGATGATATTAAGCTGCAATCTATAATACTGATTTATTTCCATTTAGAGTATTCATGATCACTTTTATTGTCATGTTGAATAATTGTGGGTATATTCAAGCTGATGGGCCTTGTGTTCCCAGTTTTCTATGTGCCGGTGAATTTTGAATAGAAATGATCACTGACTTCACGGTATATCTGTAGATAAGTTTGTATCGAGGCAGTGAGGTGAAGGAAATCTTGAAAAGTTAAAGCTAAAAGTTTCAGTGCAGTATATTCTGCTGTTAGACACATTATATTGACTCTCATAAGACTATTGTCAGAAAGATGTTTACAGAAACGCTTGATGTAAACATGTTATTGTCAGTAAGTGCAAGTAGGTCATCTGAGGGTTTGTTTTTTTTTTGGGGGGGGGGTTGGTTTTGCAGGTGGAGGACTTTGTTATCACCCACCTGGCATCACAAATTATTGAAGTTTGACAACTAAAAGTTAAGACATGCCAGCAGATTCACCAATGTCAACAGGCCACGGTGATGAAAACCAATACTGTGTATGTTAATGTCTTTTGCAGCGTCTTTGATATGAGACGCTCAAAGCATTTGATGAGCAGAAAGAGAGTTTCTCTCTGCTTTTTTTTCCAAATCAGTTTTCTCTCCTCACCAAATGTTATGCAGTATTATAGTGAAATAACAGATAAAATGTATGTGTTGGAATGTGTTCCAGTTTTTTTTGCAGTCTTTTAGTGACATCTAAAGTCGTTGCTATTATAAGAAAAGCAGTGAAATATAGCCAGATTCACTGCTGAATAAATCACATAGTGGACTCAACTGAACTTTATTCCTATAGCACTTTATTCCTATAGCACTTTACAACTCAAGAGCGACAGAACTCCCTGAGAGCACAAAACTTTCTCTGCTCATCCCTCCTCAGAATTTCATGTCACAAAAGTCACTTCTTTCTCCTTTTTTTGAGTAGGACAGCTCTTCTTACAGTCAATAAAATGACAGGACATGTGGACAGGTTTAACTACAGACGAGAGAGTAACCATCACTTACAGTGGTTTATATGACCACATACAGCTAATCAACATCAGCGACATCAAAACAAGACGACTAAAGTTGTAATGCTTATATAGTTGTAATCAACACAATCCACTGGCCCGTGGTTGAACATGAGGTGTGTTTTTTCTCATCTTAATTTCTGTTGTAGTTTCCTTTCAGACTAAATTAATTTAGAGAGAAAGGAAATCTGATCACAGCGCTCACTTGAGATGCACTCAAGATTCATTCAGAACTGTGAACGGTGATCTGTTGCAGTTGGATCAGGACACAATCTGGATAAAAGTCAAAGACTTGTGTTCTGAGCAGAAAATACAAAACCAGAGGTTTGTTCCCATCTGGTGCTCTTATTGTGTAGTTTAGATGATTATAATAGCTTTATATGACACATCTCATACATATAAGTTTACAATTGAGAGAGTTACTGTCTTTGTACCCAGGCTATGATTAACTTTTAACCTCACCTCAATACAACAGAATCAGCAACATTAACTAATGTTTTGTTTAATATGTTGATATATTTTGATGCAGTGGTTAGCACCGCCGCCTCTCTGCAAGAGGGTTCTGCAGTCGGACCCACCGGCTGGCTGAGGCCCTTCTGTGTGAAGTTTGCATGTTCACCGTGTGCCTGTGTGGGTGGGATAGGCTCCAGCACCCCTGTCAGTCAGGATAAGCGATGTAGACAATGGATAGATGGACTAATCTGTCACTTAAAAGGGAACTCAAACTCTTATAACAAATATGTCCCAAATGTATCTTCACTGCAATGCATTTTACTCTCAGCAACAATTATGAGTACATGTTAGCCACAATCTCACAGTCAAAAACAGCCAGACAGGGAGCAAGACAAAAAAAAAAAAAAAAAAAAAAAAAACCAGAAAGAGAATACAGAATGTAAGACCACAAAACAAACACTGATGACAACCTGATGAAGTGTGATCCTATTAAAATGAACACACACAACAGGCACACAGACACAAACAGCAACACAAACCAGAACTGAGCGCCGCCTCTGACCTGTTCCTCTGTCTTATTGAACTCGTTACAGTCCTCTTGGCCCTGCTTTAATTAAACCCAATTAGCTAGTCAAGGTTGCACGTGAGCTAATACTGTTACTCTGATGCAATTTGGCCCTCTGCTTTTAGCTTTAAGTGTGTGTAGCTACCTTAATCAAAATTGTCAGTTAAAATGAAACTACAGCTTTAGTAATTAAATTTAATTGGATCTTGTCACTTCCTATGCCGCCGATGTTTTGATCCTTGTTGAGTGTTTGCTGCCTCCGCTCCGCACCGAGCTTTATTACAGCACGTACCCCCGACCTTGCCGGGACTGAACGCACGGAGACCTGGTCGAGGCTGAAAATGCTTTGAGCCCTGATCATCAGATGAGTGCAAAGAAACGGCCCTAATTTGGCATCAGATCATCAGTATTTCTAGATGATATATAATACTCTGAAATACACCTGCCTGAAACTGTTCTAGGCTCCACTGTGGAGGAGTTGGAAACAGGTTACAACAAATCGATAAAACAGCACCTCAAATTGCAGGTAAAACACGGGTCTTTATAATGGAGAATTGTAATCGCGTGGATAATAGCTTGTTCTACCAGTTGACTCTCTGTGAGATGCACTTTGTCTGTGTGTAGGTGGATGAAACACTCTTACTGAGGGGATTTACAATATTATTGCTTTGAACAAATCTGGTATATTTCAAAGACAATTCCCTGAGACAATTGTTGGTGTTTAGCAATAGTTTTTTTCTTAAAGTTAATGCTTCACTGGAAGATAAATTGCCTCTTTCAAACCAAAATCATGTGACCTTTTTTTTAAAGCTTGTTTTTCAGAAAACCATTTCCACTTGGCTATATCTTCAGAAAACTCTGATTTGATGGGTCATGAAGGAGATAAGAATGACTGCTGATGTCTCCATACATTGTGCTTAACGCAGAGCTATGGAAAGCCAAAGGTGGAATAGCTTTCCTGGTGCGCTGGCTTCGCGGCCAGGTATTTGTGTTGCCAGAGGAATGAAAACTCTAAATGAAGTGGTCAGGATGGGCTTGGCAGCATTGGAGTGACCTCTGAACCTCCAGACTTGGGAGAATATGGAGGAATTCAACATGCGGCCACGCTACCTGAGGCAGGAGCGGCAAATCTTTATTCACTGAGAGCTGCTTGCTGCTAAAGCACATTCCCTTTCAATCCATTAGAGCTCACCGTCCCCTTCCCCTTCATCACACAGTGCACCCCTTAATTTGACAATGACAAAGAGCCACTTGCAGATTTTAAATTTCATAATTTTAATCTGTCAAGTCTGACATTTAATTAGTGGCTTCCTAACCTGTGTCTGCCTCGCTCTCTGAAGGGCACCGTTTGTTCTGAGAGCGCTGCGCAATCTCTCGGCAGAGGGGAAGAGAGAGTGGATTAATATATATGTACATTACCAGCTGCTGCAAAGACAATACACAGAGAGGGAGGCCATTAGGGCCTAATGCAGACAGATGAGGTTAATAATATTTGGGAAGTGTTGCTCTATTAAGCAGAGCACTGATTAAGACCTGAGTGGGATCCCCCTTCATGAGGCGCTGATTGGGACCGGGGCTGCCTTTTGTTCTCCTGCTCCCAGAAAGAGGAGAGAGGGACAGAGTAGCAGAGGAAGAAAGGACGGGAACAATGTTGTCCGACTTTGTGTTGCGGCTGACAATGAGGATAGGCTTAATGAGAATCTTTACAGACCTGGATGGGGGTTTATAGAAGTCCAACGGCCACTGATAACTTCATTACAACCGCAGAGAAAACAGATGGAGCCAGCTTTGGGAATCTTTCAGGCCTCCCTCTGAAGGAAGAGCTCCATGATTGCTTTTGGTTCATACTTGATTTCTTTCCTTAGTCACTGCAGATAATGTTGCCGGACTGACCTCATTAATTTATTTCCATCATTATATAGCTTGGAGTGTGGAGATTCAGCCCCGGTTGCAGTTTGGTATTCTTTCCTCCAAAAAAAGCGGGTTCTCTGTAACACTATTTCACTCAGACAGCTCTGGTGGAGCTGCTATTGATTTTAAAATCAATAGAAAGTGAAGGGAGATGGGGTGGAAATGGCTTGGAATTGGGCTGGCAGGGAAAGTGTCAGGTGCTGCCGGAGTGTGCATGCGTGCTGGTGTGTGTAGCTGTAGCATGTTTTTTGGCATGAGTCAAATGTCAAAGTCGAGGTTTTACGATCATAAACATTTTAGCTTTTCACTGAGTGAAATTTTTACAAGTTTCTGAAAACTAAACATTTTCTTTTCTTGTTTTCCCAGATTCATTCACGTAAGTTTTGTCAGCAACTCTTTTTTGGGCTTTTAATAAGTTCACATTCAGCACTGCACTAACAAATGAATCAATGAATACCAACTTAACCAAACCCATTGTTGTGTTTTCAAAATCTTTTTAATCACTGGCCATCATCTGCTGCGTCCTTATTGAATTGTCTCTGGCAACAGGCCCTACTGCACCCTCCTACACTGAGGGAGTGTGTCGTTGAGATGGCAAGAGAGGGACAGCGGGAGGGGGAGTCAGTGGAGTTGGGTGGTGAGACGGTGGGAGGAGTGTGGACGACTTCCTGGGGCCCACTAGTGGTTGCTCTGTGCCTCTTCAGCCACTTTGACTGAGGAGTGAAGCAGATGACAGCCACGAGGAGAGGAGAATGATTAAAGGCTCAGAGAGAGAGAGAGAGAGAGAGAGAGAGAGAGACAGAGAGTGTCTCACCACGCTGTCTCTCATTCGGGACCTGGACGGCTCTCGCACCGCGGGGAGAAGAGACAGTGGTGAAAAAAGTCAGACCACCTGTTTGACTCTTTATAATCATGCGTGTGTGTGTGTTGCGAGCATCTGCATGCATTTGTGTGTATCCCTGCATGCACGTGTGCTTTGGTGTGTGTGTGAGTAAATCAGCCCCTTGGCCTAATTGATGGCTGATAACGCGCTCTCATTTCCTGTGAAGGAGGTATATAAATCATTGCGGGCCTGCTGGGTCCCTCTGAGGCTTCGACCGCTACTTGACCAAACCGCTGACTGCAGACCTTATCTGTACCAAAGCTCTCCTTTCCTCTGACTCTCTGTGGCACACTTTGGCTTCACGTTAGCACACACTTTGGCATGCTTGCAGTTCATGTGCATGTGCAACTTGCGCGAAAGTATGTGTGCCTGTTTGCGTTTCACTTGATCGCTGCCATCCCTTGACAGTGCTCATAGAGAGAATTAGAGAGCGGGTGAGATAATCACATGAATAAAATGCAGCCGGTAGCTCATTACAAACCCTATTATTCATTAATTAACATTATTAAAACGTCTAATAGACCACGGCACTCCTCCCAAGCCCCCCTGCCTCTTTTCAACTAGGTCCCTGCTCCTCGGTCCCTCCCGTTTCTCGACATGAAAAGAATAGCACATCAAACGAGGCCTGGTTTCAATGTGTTGGGGATTTGCAGGTGTAGAATCACACTGCGCAGGGGATCTGCTTGTCGGTCGCGCCGCGCTCTATACTCTTCCACTTCGGCCTTGCCGTGACACACGCCGCTCACCCGCACCATAACAAACCCCTCATTAGGACTGGGGAGAGAACTGGGCTGTGCGCTCCCTAATTAGGTCCCCATCTGAAACTTTCTGTCTACCCCTCATCCCTCATCCCCCCCCCCCCCAACTCCTCTCCATCCCTCCCTCCGCGTTCCTTCATCACAGGGAAAAAGAATGCTGACATTTATGGAAGGAAGTTTAATCAACTGAATGCGGAGGGGATATAAGGGAAAGTTTTGATAACAGTTTGTGTCTGTGATACGCTCATGCTAAGGAAACACATCCCTTTAGTGTCGTAAAGAGATTGGGCAATGCTGCCTCCGTCCTGTCAAGACTTCGTGTGGTTTTTGTATGAAAAGTCTGTCACAAATTGCGGGTATGTTTCAAAGGTTTGTCTACTGCTAAGCTGCGGAATATCGTGCATCCCTTCTTTCCCACATCTTACTTTGCAGTCATTTGCTTTTTATGTATATGCATGCATTCAAATGCGGAAATGCAGCCGTGAGAGTCACAGATATTAGCAGATTAATATTGTTACATTGCGGTGACCAATATTCAACTGAGAGAATAATATCTATAATATCAAAAGTTTTTAATTGCATTCCGTGAGAATAGCAGATATATTAAACATGCATAATATATGTGTGTAGCAAGATCAGGAAGAAAAATTCTGTCCCTGAAATGTAATGATTATCATGCATATTCAAATGTCCAAACACTACACCTTAGTTAAACATTAATACCATAATTTAGATACAATCAGTTTAATGTGTCCACGAAAAGAAGCATTATTCCTCATTTTGTTCTCATTATTTTCAAATAAACAGGACACTATGTGTGGAGAGGAGAGGCTGAGCAGACAAATGATGAATATGTAGAAACTCTCACAGATATTAGTGGGGTTTAAACTACATCCTCTGATTACTTTTCTAGTTTTAAATACTTGATGTTCCAGTTGTACTATGACCTTAAACTAGATTTTATTGGAACACAATATCCATACCATTAAGGGAGTCTTTTATCATTCTGAGAGGGACATCGGCTCCTTGAATCCTTTAGTGGAGTCTTTGCACATTAAATTACATTAATATTTCTATTTGTGGCACCACATTCATATGTAACATAATACAGCACATGCATATTGTATAATGCTAAAAACAAATATTTTCTCTTGGGATGTGTGATATTATAATGCAATTTTTAACCGAATTAATTTCTGAAACACAGTCACAGACACACAGATGGATATAGATATATAGAGAGCCGGAGAGAGAAGGGAAAATTTGGGTATTTATCAGAGAAAAGTCTCCTTTATCAAAGCAGCCTTGGAATTATTGGCCATATATTAGTATGGAGACAGCTCGCTCTCGCCTAATCTCTCTCGCTTTCTTCTCACTCTCTCCCTTTCACACAAGCGGAGTGATGCTTCCTGACAAGTAAATCACAAAAGAGGTGGCGTTCCCCCGTGTGGCTGGAGAACCGAGCATCCTTCGCTCAGCCCTCCTCTCTTTCCTCCTTCCCTTTTCTTCTTCCCTCGTCCTCCTCTCCTCTCCTGATTAAATCTGCTGCTCCCTGTAGGATTATTAGGATTCTAATTCAATCTGAATTTCAGGAACTTGTTTGCTTGGTTACCTGTCACAGCATATCAGCTTGTCATATTAGTGGTGATCGTTGGCTCTACCTAATCTGCTTTAAACAATTTCATTGGGTGCTGGTCTATAAATCATTCCGTAATGGGATTGACACGCGCGGGCTTAGCTAGGTAAACAAATCAGCTTTGTTTTATGTTAGGCAGCAATGAACTTGGCTTTATCAACTTCCCATCGATTCACACACACCACAAGGTCAAAATCTCTCTGGCTGCTCATCAGTGGGAGTAGGGGTCAGCACTCAGCAATTAGAATATGTATCACATAGAAGCAGAGGAGCCCATCATATCCTGCTACCACTGTGCCTTTCTCCAAAGCGTTAATTCATTTCTTATCAAAGTGAAGGCATTTCAAAGTACAGCTTTGCAGCATTGGAGGGGAAGTACTCTTTATGGGAATTTGAAAGAGAAAATAAAATGAGTTTGTAGTTTATTGACGGGAAGTCCCAGCGGCTGCTTAAAAACTCATTAACTTTCAAAACTAATTCAAACGTGTTGATTAACATCTGAGGGTTTTTTTTTTCCTTCTATAGATGAGTGAAATATTTTAGGGCCGGTGTTTTTGCATTTTGCAGACATAGTGAAAGTCTTCAATTTGACCTGTTTAGAAAAGTTAATGTAAATATGATTTGGATTAACAACACCAATGCCTCTGCTGGCTCGTTTTGTGAACAGACAGACAGACTGAATCTATATGCTGTTCAATACATAAAAACAAGGAGCAGTCTGGAACATTATTTCCCAAAGCCAAAAACAGTATCCTTTTACATCTTATTAGGAGAACATAACCTTCTGTATATACTGAACCACCAGTTCAAACATCTCACTTGTTTGCAAACTTTAAATGCAATTTTTCCTTGATTTCAGATTGTCAGATCATTGTCAGACTCTGCTGAATCTGGCACACCAACCACAGAGGGGGGGGGGCACTGAATGAATTCTGGGTTAATACTTTGGTCTTTGCAGAATGATTTGTGACTGAGTAACATCAAAAGCAAAATACAATCAGCACTCTGACCAGACAAGGTGTCCCTATTCACAGGCCTGCCAAATGGCAGAAACTTTGGATCCTGTACGTAACAAGGCTTTACAGTCTAGAAAGAAAGCTCATTGTCAGAGTCACATCAACTCTTATGAAGACATTTTTTTGTTCTTTTGTGAGAAATATAAAAAAAATGAATATGCAACTAGTAAGTGATTTGGGCTGAGTGCATTGCCTAAATGAATGTCTCTTCCTGTCACAAACACAAAATGACATTATTATCAATTATATTAATGCTTGTTGTGTATGATGAGTATAAAAATGTGTCATATGCATACTAGTGATGATATTAAGAACTAAAACAAACAAAACAAAAAAAGAAAACCACAAACACTGTAACCAGCTCCACTTACTGCTGTCTCATTTCTATAAATAAAAGTAACATAACTCAATTGCTTTTATACAGTTTATTTGGGACAATCCTACTTCCAAAGTTTTCACAGGCTAGCTCTTTTTCCTTTAATGTTTGAATTATTTTAAGCACTTTGGACAAACGTGTAAATAATATAATATAAATGCATGTTTGCAATTTGTAATTACAGGCACCAAGTGTTACATCTTAGAAGCAACACATTTCTACTTCATTACTGTAAAGATATTTGGTACAATTATCCTTGAACAATACAAGTCACAGATACTGGCATCTTTTAGCAGCGACACTGTACTACACTGCATTATACATCGTACTCCTGGGACAACTGTATAGAGGTGGTTTGCAGAGTGATATCTTTAGCATGCACAACTTACCAAACAAATGCATTAAGCTGCACCATCACAGCAGCATGTTAAACACAAGAACAAGGGACTTTTTTAATGTAACTGGACAACAGTCTAGTCTGAGACATCATAATTTGCTGTAAGATATATGCTGATATCAGTCTTACAGAACTTGGTAACTGCCCCTAATCAATAAAGACCTGATTCATGTAAGGAAACGAATTAAACGATCTTATTACAACTCTTTCTAAAGCAGACGGAGAATGAGCAAGTGGGGGAATGCAAGGAGGAACAAATAGCAGAGAGCTGACCTGTTCGGCAGCATGTCATGGGATCTTTTCACACCAATACATCTCCCTAATGCAGGCAATTTCCTGCAGCTTTTCACCCTAAGAGGGGATTTGACCTCTGTGGGCAACACTTTAAGCGAATTCTAATGTTTGCCAATAAGGAGGGATTAAGTCAGACAGAAACTGCACAGGAGTTTGAATGTGCTCTTTTGCAATTAACAGCCGTAAGTATGTGCATGTAAGAATGTATGAATGGATGTAATGTCGGAGCAAATTGTTTATAAAAAGCTATTCTTGGATGATGTTTGAGATGTATGCACATAAAAGCATGCATTTATGGTAGGTCTTCGCTGTTCTTACCAGGGTGGAGTCGGGGATTGGGGCAGCTAAGACCTCGTATGTGGGGCATGCTCTAAATGCACATAAAATGCTGATGCAGTCTGTCAGGTTAGAAGCTGAGGTAGAGGAGCTTGGATGAATATATATCTGCCAAAGTGGTTGACAAGGCATCTGGAGTAAACACAGACATGTCAAAATCTGTGCATTGATGTTTTTGGGAAAGCCTTTTGTGTTTTGATATTTGTGTGCAATATTTTGGAAGGAAACTTTCACCACTTGAAAACCTCCCAAATCATAGCTGGCATGTTGAGGATAATCTTTTCAATTACCCGTGTCTCTGTTTCTGAGCGTGATAGGCTCTTAGCCTTCTGATTCCCCCTGCACCCAAAAACTGTGTGCCGCTGTTGACAATGAGAGGTAAACAAGAAGGGGGAGAGAACTCACCAAATCCTCCAGAGGCCTGGAGGGGAAGCCACACAGCCCAAACTCCTTTCACTCCTCAGCTGTGAAACAGCAGCTGCCTTTAAGGCTGTGCTCAGGAGAGACTGACAGCAATTACAGCTTTCTCTTTCTCTTTCTTTCCCTCTCTCTCTCAGCAAGGGGAGAGCCACTCGATGGGAAACCACGAGAAAGGAACGAAAACCTCCCCTCCTCCTACATCGTACTTTCTCAGAAAGAGACATTTACCTCCAGCTCTTGGTGAGGCGGTGATTGTTTACTTTGAGTGATGTGCTATTATGACAGTTCAACAAATCAATGTTACACAGGTTTGTGGCAAATGGTGGAATTTTAGAGTAATCCCATGTAAATTATTAATCCTTTCAGGGGAAGTTGCAACACAGAGGCATGCAGCACATCTCTTACACACTCCAACCTGACAGTTGTACTGCTGTGCCAAAACGTTTGACAGCCTGCTCTACTTTAGATTTGTTAAGAAGACATTGGGGCTGAGTGTGAGTCAGATTCAAAAGCTGATCTGAGATCATCGCTATGTCTCTTGCACATCAACTGTAATGGCTGCTTGGCTGGACTGCATGGCAATAAAACACAGAAAAACTCTTTTATCCACTGGATGTTTAATTTACACAGTGTGCATCATAGTGTGCTTAGTGTGTCTCATGCACACTGCACCACATCACTTTCTATTGTATCATATATTATGCGTCTTTACAATCTCAGAGATGATTCCTTTGGCACTTTTATTGGTCGGAGAACGCTGAGAGTCCGTGAAAGCTGATATGAGAAACATGGTAACCGAAAAAATATAAGAATGACTCACTGACAGCTCATAACCATTTTAAAACTAGAAATAGATCCACAGTTACTGCTGAGGTGTATTTGCCTCTATTTTCCTCTACTTTCCCTCCCTCCCTCCCCGCCTCAGCCTCCTCCCCTCCCCTCGGTGGTCAGTGCAAGGATCACGAGGTGAAGCAGAATCAGAGTGGTACACATATTACTCTCTGTCTCCCTCCATTCTCTTCTCCTGTTGGTTGACAGGGCCTGTCTGGCCTAACCTGGGTGGAAAGTGACTCTAATTGTCATCTCCACAGACAAGGTTCTGCAGCCATCCTACAGGCACAGGCAAAATATACTTAGCTACTTTATCATATAGACAGAAACCCGACCACCAAGGCACCTTATTGACATGGACTTTTATGCAAAGATAGACTTTTTGAATTGGCAGGTCACGTCACCCACTGCTTAGCATGCATACATAATGGGAATAAAGCTTTTTAGGCCTTGGCTGAGACACAAGCATCTGACAGGTAAGGTTTGGGAGTTCAAGGGAATGTATATATTCCCTGCCTCATCTCCTGGACCTGGGCTGGTTGTAGCTGATTGTGTTAGCCACAGGTAGAGCATTTTACCAAATGTTCGGTGCTCGATGGCATTAGTCTGAGGCCGATGCTGTGTCATCTCAACTGCAGCGTACACAGTCCTCTCCTAATGGAAGCTATCTGAGCTGAATGTGTGTTTCAGCATCAAAAAGAAGGTAGATATTATGGGAAAACAAAGAAAGGGAGTGTGACAAAAAGGCACACCAACGAAGCCTGACGTCAAAATCAAGATTTTTTTTTTTACTACTAGAGTCTGCTTAATTTAGCATGTTAGCATGCTATCAATTGGTAATTGGACTGAAGAGGAAATTCTAGCTGAGGCCGGTGATGAGGATTTGTCAGGAAATGCCCAAATATAATGTGGGGAGCATGAACGTCAATAACAATTTTCACGGCAATCGAACCTGTAGTTGAGATATTTAATAAAAACAACAGAAATGTCAATGTTGGGGTGACACTGAGGGAAAAATCAAGGGTTCACTGACATTAGGCTTTATCCTCTGGCGATCATGAATGTATGTGCAAAATTGTAGTGGACAGACTGACACTCTCGGGATAAAACAGGTCTGGGCACAACCTCTCAGCATGTACACACAACACGATGAAGCATGAACACATTTGTTTCAGCACCAAACAAATCTTTTGACTGGCTTTGTTTCTTTTATTTTTTCCCCCTTTACTACAGATTTCAGCTGTTGCCCCCCAAAGGTGAAATTACCCTGCTTTTGTATGAGGCACAGTCAGCCTTTGAATACAGCCTGCGAATGCCTGTGGGCCTATAAATGTGCTCGGAGAGGGAAAGAGAAAGTTAAGCTGTCCTATTGAATTGATTGAACATTCATGAAACTAAAGTGTGCCCTCCCTCCCGCCTCCTCACATGTGGAAATGACTTCCAGACATCTCCAACGTCCCGTATGGAACACAGCCGTGAGGATCCCTACCTTCAGTCAGGTGCTGAGCTGTTGCCCTGCAGGCACAATTCAACTGTTAAATCTCTTATGAGTAGAGCAGGAGGGTTCATTTTACCGCTTACAACCCTCCACATGCATGCTTTTGACTTTATTGGAATAATTGCACAATTATTTTACATGGTATCTTATTTTGTAATCATGTTCTTCTCAGCTGTTCATAGTTGCATAAATAGGACCTAAAAGAGCAAAAGTGTTCTGTGGTAAGCAACAAAAAGGTTATTACTCACCCGGCAAAAGAGAAAAAGTAACACACAATTTTAAATTCTTTGTTTCTCTACATCAAGTCCTCATTATTTGGTAATCATTTAGGAATGTTACAGGCACACACAAAATTGACTTATTCTACTTTTATGTGGCTTTCCCCATTGCACTTTCATGTATCTAATCAAAATGCCTTATTACTTTTCCCTGACAATACACTTAAATAGAATGAATTGCAAGGGCTTCTCATTTTATGTCAGTCTGTGTATTGTCAGCCTCAGATGTGGCAATATTGAAAGCAATTTTCTGCGTATTTAGGGGACAGTCAAACCATTTCTGGAAGAAGAACTAATCAAAATGCATGGAGGTGTAATCAATAAAAGTGAGAGAGGTTGTATGATTGGGCTGAAATTATGAATTCGTCTCTCTCCCTTTGTGCAGATATGGTAAAGTGTATGTGTGTCCTTATGGGAGTGTATGCAGTGTGTGTCATCATCGTGCATTATATCACCACAGAGCCCTGTGCACAGCATGCAGTCTACCATCAGACTGCATCGTGTCCCTCTATTAAACCTTGCGACATGTTCCACCCAAGGTTACAGTCACAACCACAAAACAACAACAGCTCAGACAGCCGTGAGACCTAATCATTATTTGGCAGTAGCAGCGAAACCATGTCAGGGTGAAGCCCCCGACATCCTGCTTCCTAGTCACATTTTAATCATCTGCAATTAGTTTTGTTTTAATAACACTCACAATTAAAGGTCCTCCTGTTTGCATAATTCATGACACAGCAGCGCTGATGTCAGAAATCAAATGCAACAAATTAGAAATAACAAGTTTGAGACAGTGTGATTCAATTAAGATCCGGGGAAACATTGGGCCATGCATAATTGAGGGGCCGGCAAGGCAAGACTCATGTCAGGCCTGTCAGCCCTGCTGCAGCTATTGGATTTGGCCTGTCACACACACTCAAATCAGCCCTGTAAAAATTACAGGTTACATTGATTTCTTGTTTTTATTTGTGAGTGCTTGCGAGTGTGTATGCGTGTGCTAATGTGGGGGTGTGGGAGTGTGTGTTTGTGCCTTCTCTGGCGTGTGTGTTGATACAGTTATGTGTGCATATGTGCTTGTGTATGCACTGTCTGTGGGTGTGCTCACATGTGCAGTGCTGTAAGAGCAGGATATAAATCAGGTGTGGGAGACCATGCAGGGGTTAGAGCTGTAGCCACATCTGGAGCGCCAACTTTTTTCTCTTCGGGTCCTTCAGATGTTGAGGCGAGCTGCGGGCGAACACGCGAAGCTCGCAAAACCACATGATCATTCCCAATTATTACTGTTATGGTTATACTAAGATCATCAGTACTAGCACTCACATTCAACTTACAAAATACGTTCTTCTGGACCCATTTGCTTGTACATCTGTGAGCCCGACTGCGAGTGTGTGCACATAATCCCTGGATACAGCATGATTGAGGCTTTGAAGGTACCTTGCACAGAGTGCCTGGTTGCAGATGTTGTGTTTGTTCACCACGTTACACATCAGCTGCAATAACAAACAAATAAGCTGCGGCCCACTGAGGGGCTGACAAAACCCAGCACAGAGTAGATGTGGATTTCTATTAAAAGTTCTCTGTGCTTTGTGTTTCTCACAGTGTCATAATGTACACAGAGATTAATAAAAGACTCATGAGGTGGGTATATTTGTGCTTATAGTAGTGCTTACGTGTCCTCCCTCCTGTCTTTGTCTTTTGTTTTTTACAGTTCTACTCGCAGCTAAAAAAAAAAGTTAACTTAGGTCACTTCAGCAACATCACAACAAATCTAAATAAAATGATTGCAGACCTGCAAAGATTTTATCATGGTCAGACTATATTCTCCATAAACTCTGTGTCTTTGTGCAAAATAAGAGCAAGTGTCAGGCCTTAAATATGCTCTCTGTTATGAAACACTTAGAGGGTTTTAATTATCACACTATTTTCAGGGATTGTTGAAAGCAGAGGAAATGGAATAACTTCTTTATGAGTTTGAAAACACCCCCTAATGCTTATTTAATTAAACAATCGTAACCACATCTCATAAAGTGCTCGGAGTTAATAAGATTTTCTAAGCAAACCCACATTAATGCAGACTGCTGCCATGCTTTTGAAAATCGGCATTCTCAGGATGGTGTTTGGCAAACTGAGGTGGAACTGGGGCAAATTACTCCACAAAGCTCAGTTTCAGATGTGTACTTGGTAATTTAAATAGTGTCCCTGATGTCACACTTCACTTTGAGCTATCAATATTGCCATCTGAAAAAGGGAGGAAATCAAAACCACATAAACATGCCTATCCAAACGCTTCCTGCATGGAGTATTTTCAGATTTGGACCTTGCTAAAAGGATGCAAATGCAGGAAGGAAACATGTGTTTGTAAACTACCAGACTCAGCCACACGTTGCCTTCAGAGTCAGTAATTTCTGACTGAATAATCACTAATGACTGAGGACCAATAGCTCCCCGAAGCATCATCTCAATCTCTCTGGTGACTAGCTAATTGTAGCCAGACACTCTAACCTCCCTGTGGCCTGTGTCCTGGCTGTAACCCTGGCACTTCTCTTTCTCAAATTCAGCTTCTCACTCTTCTCTTCTCTTTCTGTTTTATCAGCCTTCTCCAAATTAGCCTGCTCCTGTTCTCTCCCTCTCATTTTTTTTTTTCGCTTCCCCTCCACCACCCTCACCCCCACCATCTCAGTTCAGCTACGACAACATATGGGAAACTTTTTCAGGCTGATTGCTTCAGTCTGATTAAGGGAAGTTATGTAGCTGCCATTTATCGCTGCTGTTGTGAACCGGCAAGCAGCTGTGACGTTAAGGCCCTCAGTTGAGCACCCTTTTCTCTCGCTGCCTGTTCTGAGTCCAAACTTATCCATTAGATCCTGTTCAGACTTCTCCGATTGTTCTGGCTGCCAAGGCTGCACCATGATTCAAAACCCCTGGCAGATGGACAGATCTCTCCGTAATTGTATGGTTCAAAACAACGCCATGCCCACTTAAAGCGAGAGTGGTTTGTGCTCAGTTAATTTAGAGTCTAACAGAAACACGATGGCTGGGGACGAGGGGAAAAAGTGCTAGAAAAAAGGGAAAGAAAGTGTTCCTGTGAGAGGCAATTTTACATTATATTAATGCAGTTGGTTTGGGTTCAACAAAAGGGGGACTTGGCCTGAGGAGCTGAGCGGAGAGGGGAATTAGAGCATTTAGCCATCTCCAGACACGGGAGAGAAATGAGCCTTGTGGCCTTTGTGTTATCTAATCTCGTTTGCATTTCCTTTCAGCATCATGAAAGAGAAATGTAATAGGGGCCTGATTGTGTTTGTTTGGTGAAATTCTCATTTAGGGCTGCCGTGGCTATGTGCCTCCACGAATAATTCTCTCCTGGCGTTTTTTAAAATGTGCGCACTACTCGCACGGCGGGTGTGTATAGTCTGCTTTGAGATGATGAAAAACAATAGCCTTAAAAACCCAAAGACTACATGTAAGCCAGAAAAATGAGGGTGAATTTATGCAACATCACCGCTCCTTTCTCCGACGTGTGAGCACAGCTCGGTTCATACCTCTGAGTGATTGACTAGCAGAGGGAAAGCGCAGGCCCGATGACAAAAGAGAAGGGAAATGGACGTGGAGTGGATTTGACATGATGAGTGCCAATGCCCCCATTGATCAGTAGCACTGGCATCCCTCCCAGAACCCTGCAAGGTAGGGTTGGAGTAGGCAGGCAGCTGAAGGTCACAGCTCGCTGTCACAGCACTGTCCAATCACATTACACATCATGCCGTCTGAGAAGCTACTCGCCTTCTTCACATGATGGACAGATGACAATCATCGCCGCTCTATTGTTTCACTCAGCCTCCTCATGTCTCGGTTACATGTGTCTGCAATTTTGTACCCATTTATATCTTAAAAAGTGTCAAACTATATTGTTGGTAAAAGTGTCAGGCGATAATATATTCAGTATCAAAACTTTCACGGACTTAATGGTGATTAATGATTGTATTTTGTTTTCCACCATCGCCGATTTTCACTTTCTGGCACTGCGATTGCACAGAGCCGCTGATTTATAGCCCGAGGTCGGTCAGAGAAGGTGTTTGCGTTAGTAGCCAATGGGCTCTTTGTGTTTATGATGAGGGGAGAGGATGGAAAGGTGATTTAGGTAGACAGCAGGTCTGCTTCTTCTCAGCGCAAACCTCCAGTAGACAGGCCATTAACAGAGGTGACAGGGAAAAGCAGTGGCAATCGCTTTGATTCTGATTTACACCCGTGCTGAAAAACCCAAACAAATTAGAGGAACAAAATAATACACAGCGAGAAATAAATCACATTAATGATTAGGCTTTGAACGACAGTCAGACATGAAAGCGAGTGGCGGCGGGGGCATCTGGAGGAGAGGATGGCAGATTATGAGATGATATTAGGAGCTGTCTTCAGAGAAAGGCTGAGAACAATCAGGCACCAGCAGTAACGAGGAGAAGGTCTTTGTTCTTCTCTCCACTCAGTAACTAACATGTTGTTATTCAAGTCAACAGCCACTAGAACCTCGTTAGTAGGCCAAGCAGCTCACTGCTTATGAGCTGACAAAAGGGTGAAATTCATTGACAAGAAATGCAGTAAATGTGGCTCGTGGAGCTTTTTGTTAGTATGCAGAGTACATGAAATGTTGGAATTCATAAAAGCCACGCACAAAAGTGCCGCATAACATAAAGCTCGGACTATAACGTGCTCATTTCATACCATCAGTAATGTTTTGGTTAAGAAATACAGTGCTGTTTTTTAATGTCATCTAAAGAAATTTAGCATGGCCTTTATTTATGTATTATAATTTATACATGACACAGTTAAGCTTTATAAAGCTATATATATGTGTGTGTGTGTTTGTGTGTATGTATAGTTGCTAGAGGCAAGAAAATGCAAAAAATCATATTGTTTTTAATGGTTTTATTCCTAAATTATACTTATACTTATATTATGTCACCCTTTTAATAATATTTTTCTTTCTTTCAAAAAATAATGGCAGGTCACTTGGATGCAATATAAAATGTATAAATTCAATGTTACACCCAGATTGAGATGTGGCACTCATCATATCTAATACTCGGACATACTGGATCAGTGCCTGTGGTCTTTCTGACCTCATTAGTGGACACGCCTGTATCATTAACATTATGTTTTTTAGCCATGCTAGCGGCACCACTCTAATGTGGCAGTTCAATCTTTCTAATATCATAAAAAAATTGACAAACCTTAAAAGAATGTAGGTGTGTGTACATCTTCATTTAGTTAGTAGTAGTGGTTTAGACTGAGAAGTGAATTAAGGAATAAGTCAACATGTTAGTCCCTGTGAGGCCACACTGTGAGTGCTTTGAGCTTAATGCTAACATCATGCTGTGATGTTTACCATATTCACAGTCTTTGCAAATTTCAAAAATATTGGCTGATGGAAATACCATTAGTTCAGCAAGTATTTATTGAACAAATTGAAATTTTAGGGCCCCACCAAAGTTATTGGGCTTCACTCTCTGGAGATCACACATGACTTCAGGTATCAGACTCAGTTCTGGGGAGGAAAGAGAACTAATGCTCCAATAATACCGTAACAGATGCTTCAATCAAAATGTGGCGACTGTGCTGCTCAGAGAGGAGTGCCAACCTCCTGCACATCTGACCCGCTGATAGACTGTTGCTGCTGTAAGCGCTGTGTGCTGCTAAATGAACTGCTGCGAGCCGAGCCGAGCCGCCCGCTGCACTGTGGTCCCACGGTGAATTCCAGATGACAGCACTAATGGATGATCCTGTGATGCAATCATCTCTATCCCTGCTGCCTTGTTCAGCAGATGGGCTGTATTTCCCATTCAGACCTCTGAGATTGAGAGCTCCTTAACACGGACATGCAAAAGTCATTACACTTCTTACATATATACTCCTGCTACAGACATACGATGATTACAGTACATAATTCTATTTAATTTAAGGAAAATAGCCCCCAAATACTTTCCTACAATCACATTTGACAGTTCTTTGACAGGCCTAGAAGGTGCAGCCTAAGATTGTGTTTGTCTCCATCTTTGGAGCCACAGCATGTGCATGCTGATTTAAAGACTTCTGAAAGAGGACTTAGTTATATCACTGTTCTTTATCAATCCCCACTGCAACAACTGTGTAAACAGAATTAGCCACAACACAGCAGAACGACCCAGTAACACAAACCACTAATGAGGTCCTGACGTGTGCTGTACAATTCATTATTGTTTATGACCACGATCCTCAAAGCTTGTCTAAGATGACATTTTCAGAGGCACACGTGTTTAAGGCCTGCTGACCCAACATGTCTCTAAAATGGTGGAGTATATAAATCCTTCAAGGTGAGCTGATTTTTGACAACCTTGAGTGTGTGTCTACACAGTGCAGCGTTTTTTTTCTAACACACACAATCTTGGCAGAGAAAATGCAATTTCCCTGCTTTCTGTCAAGTTGCTTTTGTTCCCAAATCTGTTCTATCTGTTCAGCCAACAACTTTTCTCCAGTGTCTCTTCAAATATCTGTATTTGTTAGCACAGTGAGTCTCACTGAAGGTGGATCGGCTCAAACCGGGGCAGTTCTGCACATTCACAAACTGACTGAATGTCAGTGGCATCCCTACAGTAGCCAACAGTTTTCTTAAAAGTACCAATTTCAGAGAGGCATAGAAGACTGCATTATGGGGCTGCAACTGTATTTTCAGTCTTCTGCTCAGCTAGTCTAACATTTGTCACTCATAAAAACATCATGCTCCACTGACAGACACCACTTTTCATCTACAGGTACTGTTTAAAAAATGGTGTGCAACTGGCAGACACCAATCCTCGAAAGCAGCTGTCAATTCGACAAATAACTTTCAGGTATTTAATATAGCAGGGCTATATTCACTCAGTTGCCAGTTTATTAAGCACACCTCGCTAAAACACTCCAATAATAAATCCAACCTTCACAAGGTTATAATGTGCAGATCTTGTTGAAAGACGTAGTTTTTTAATTTTATGGCGTTATGCGGACAGGTGTTTCACTTATTTTGCCCACAACATTTCAGTGGAGGCAAGCTAAATAAGAGAAGCACCTCTCTTAATAAAGGTAAAACAATTATT
>JBAJHX010000043.1:16342481-16361975 GCA_037176925.1 Amniataba percoides | reverse complement strand
TGTACCAAGAGGGCCACCAGCCAAACAGGAAGCGTGGTTGTGCCCAGAGGAAGTGGACATGCTCAGACGACTAGCAGACCCTCTTAGTGAAACTTCCTACTCTGGGGAGGTTAAAGGTCTTAAAGAAATCCACCTGACACACACTGCAAGACTGTTGCTTTCTATGTTTTATCTATGATGTAGAAAATAATAATTAATCATCATAATAAATAATGCTCAGACCCCACGTCAGACACAGAGCTAACTGTGTCAATGTGCTCGACTCAGGATTCTTCCTGAAAAAAGCTCAGACTGATGCTCTGACTAATCAAACAGCGGCGTCTGTTTTCTCTCTTAGTACTTGGAAAGCGAATTGGGCTCAATGGGGGAGCAGGGAAAATGTTTCCCAGTGTCCCACCTTAACATGTCTGTTGCCAAGCGGTCCAGCTCCTTGTGGTACAGAAAGTTTAGCTCCAAAACGGCCCTCCAAAAATTTTCATGGTCTGTTAATATCATCCCTCAATTAACTCTAACTTAACTCAGACCATACATCACCCTCCTGCCCCCCTCCCTTCCTGGTCTCTTTCACTCTTTCCCTGACTTAAACTACAGCTGCACCTACTGGCAACACAGAGGCACGTTCTGAGTGCAGCCCTGTCTCTGCTGTTCGACCACTGAGCGATATTACGCCCGAGATGACGACGCAACAAAGCCTTCAGTGTAAAACTAATACAGCACTACTGAGGGCATGTCTACCGTTTCATTTAAAAAATTATTCTCCCTTGTGCATATTAAAACATCCATAAAAATCCAAATAAAATCGCACCTTTTGACATGGAAAGCCTCAAGTGTCACACAGCTATCGCATTTCTCCCGGCGCAGCTAACAAGCATCAACTTAACAGCGGCTTTTTCTTCATTTTCCCACTTTCCTGCGCTTTCTTCATCAAACGTAAAAGCCATGTCTTCCTCTGCCACCCATTTTACACTTTGAAATGGTGTGAAGGTCAGGGTTCAAAGGTTAAAGAGAAGTTCTTTTCACACTCCCACGCTTGCCCTGGCTTCACACAGCCACACTACAGGTGCAGGGTGTCTCTGAAACAACTTAACGGCCTCCTGCCTCCGAGGAAAGACCTTTGCGAGGAAAAAAAATACACTCCTAATTGTTCCCTGCTCTGTGCCAATGACCGGCCCAAACACTCCTTGTTATTGCATCTTTGCACAGTATTTTTCCAGTCATAACGGCTGACAGAGGGGTTGGTGTGAGTTCACAGTCCCTCCTCCATGACAGTAACTCCTCCTGTCACCTGCTTTCATATGGCAGGGGTGTTGGTGTATGGTGAGAGACTCCAGCTGACACCTCTGACATGGCTGGACTTAATGAGGACTGATGGGAGCTTGTCAGTGGAGTGACACATTAAGCGGCTTTGTCATAGATCAGCCGTCGAGTTTTATGCAAAACCAGGCCTTTCGTTTACTTGGAGATGACCTTCCGAAGTTCACTAGAAGTGTTGCGAATGCAGAACCAGGTCGAGTTTAATTTCTCAACATTGGGATGCCGAGATTGTTGAGTTGAACACACACACACAGGCATGCATGTATGCATGCAAAGCTGCAAACACAAGTCGCTCTCTCTCTTTCTCTCACACACACACATCTCTAAATTTCACCGGAGAAAGTTCAACTGCAGGGTAAAGCATATTATTTTTAAGTACTGAGTAGTCATTACAGTTTGGACTCAGAAAGCCAGCACTGCTTTTCCCTCTTGCGAATACAAATACTTAAAAACACTGAATGCGAAGTGAGTTTGTTAAGGTAAACAGAAAAGCGATTTGGTTTGCATGAGTAAAAGCTTTGGGTAAAAGCTCTGTGGCCTTGCTGAGGATGTGGGAGTTGGGATGATAAAAAAAAAAAAAAGTCTGCGAGGAAACAACACAAGGAGAAAAGAAAGAGGATGTATGAGGCTGCATTTTGTCTCTGTGGATTTCAGATATATTTTTTATTTACTTTCAAAAAAATAAACAAAAGAATTACATATTCAGCTACTGTCTCTGTCAAGGGAACATGAAAAATAATGTGTGTCTCATAAACATAATGATTTAGCACAGCAACTTTTTTTGTTAAATCTTAAATTTCGCTGAATTATTATATTTTACGTGTGCATTTCCAGTGGCAATATAAGGAGGGGCAACATCTAATAAATCTATAAACAAATTTGAAAATCAAATGTTGATTTGTCAGATACTAAAGTAGCTATTTAGAGTATATTTGAAGCTATTCATCAAGTGCAGATGTTAACTTTTTAAACGCGGGCCTCCTCAGTTTCATGGTAGTCCCTTAACGTCATAATTCTTACGAATCACTCCATTTAAACTGGAAATGAGGGGGCTCCATGCTGTAACTCTCCAAAATGCTCATATATTCCCGTCAAGACTAACATGAAGTTATTTGCTCATTTGTCTGAATTGTTAGAATAATTTGTGTGAATGTGCTTTTATACCTCCCCAGTGGTCCATAAATCACAAACAGCTCTTTGTGGCCCACCAACATAATTTGTTTCCTTTTGTTTATCCCACTTTAGTCACTCAAAGCTTGATTCATAGTGAGACAAATCCTGCTTGCTGAATTTGTCATGTAGTCAGTTTGAATATATTTTGTGCAGTAAATTTCCTTTTAAACTGATTATTCAAAGCTACCACCAGTTGGATTGGAAATTTGATGACTTTGGTAGCGACCTGAGTCCCATGACGGTATTTCACATCAGCTGTACCACTGAGGGGTTCAACACTCATCCACCCATCTAGACTGCGATAAGGAACACAAAAAAACGTTGCGGGGGAAACACTTTATGTGCCATCGTTGTTCTGAGAGAAACTGTCCTCTACGGCAACATTTATTCAGAAAATGGATTCCACTCAGCACCTGATTTTTGTGCTTGGCTCCTGCCAGGTGAGGAGGAAATAATTTACAGCATGACCGCGTTAGTTACATGCTACCTAGCCGGCACAGAGGAAGGAGACAAAGGTCTGCTACATTTCTTGGCAAACAAAACTGAAACCTTTGTTTAATGCCGATTATTCTAAAATTATAGTGGCTTCAACAATAATTTAATCACCTGGCTATATAACACTGTGCTGCAATTGCAGATGTGTGTGTGTGTATGTGTGTGTAAATTGATTTTCCATATAAGGTCGTTATTCAATCCTCTTCTTGGTTTGGATCCTTCTTTGTGCCAATAAATCAGTCTGCACAGTTTGCAGGAAATTCAAATTGCTAACATTTTTGTCGAGCTGCTTTAGTCTACCACAATGCCATAAATATTTATTTGCTAATTTTATACTGCGGTAACAATGCCACACAGGCCACTTTCACTATGCATCTGATAATGAGAAATATCCCAAAATGTACTTATTCTTTTCATGGATTTTCATGGCTGATTTAAAAATTAGGATCAACTGTAAAACTGTAATGTATCATACAATGTATGAATTGGACTGCTGATATAAGTATAACAACAGCTGTCGGACCATATTCAAATGCAAAAAAAAAAAAAGAAGAGGAAGAAAAAAAACTAGAGAATTAAATTTAGAGATTTAGAATAAAAGCCAGAATCATTATTTGGCAACATACATGTTGTCTGGCAAAGAGAATAACATTCTGCCCTCGCTAAAGCCACGCCGACTCAAACCTGTGTTTGGTATTCTGAGAGAGCTCTCGTCTCCAAAGCAGACAGATTTGGATCATCTTTCTGAGCGTGTGCAGTTCTGTGTGTGTGCGAGACATAAAGAGAGAAAACTATTCCGCGTTAGCTGCAGGAGTGGGAAAACAATTGTTCCTGACTGATTTTCCCCTAACCCCATAATGAAGCCCATGTGTACGACTGGCCTTTCAACAAGCTGCAAATCTGTGCCCGGCCCACTCTCCACTTGATTAAAGCAACAGCCACTCACCTGCTCCTCATTAGCCTGGACCAGGAACAGACCCGGCCAAATAAGTTAGCACCTGTATGTTCCAATTCCGCATGCCTTCTACATGTATGTAATATTTGTGTGCATTAAGCTGACAGCCTTATAAATGATGGGACGGACCCGGCCGCGCTGATGTTGCTGCTGTGTGTTGCGAGAGAGATGAAGAGAGATGGATGTGTGGAAGCGAAAGGGCCACGGGTGGAGAAATAGCAGGGACAAGTTCTGTGTTTTGGGTCTGCGGAGATAGATGAGGGACTGAGCTTGGAAACACTCATTAGCCATAATCAGGGTCCCTAAAGGAGAGCAGATGGTGGCACGGGAGAAACAAAATAGGAATTGCCCCACTATAGAGATAAGTGTGCATGCATGAACTCACAAAAAAACACACACACACACACACACACATACAAAAATGACCCAAATATAAAGAATATAGGCTTCAGCAAAAGCATCAGGATGATTCAAAAGTGTCTGCAAGTGTGTGTGTGTGAGGGGGTAAACACAACACAGTTCATATCCAATGTGGATATATGTAGTGTTAAATGTGCTCAGACATGCTGGTCATTACAGAACAACCCTAAAGGGCATTGTGTGGGATGGGATCATCAGAGCGCTGTTGTTTCTGTCTGGTTCCTGCTAACCAGTGACTCCTCTGACCTCTGCCTGCTCTGAATGGAAGCATATTAACACTCCAGGCTCTCAGCAACATTTAACCAATTTGGTAAATTATCTGTGAGGCCACTTTTATAGGGCTTTCTTATTATTCAGAAAAGGAGGGGGTAGAAAGAGAGAGAGCGAAAGAGAGAGAGAGAGATACAGAGACTTGATGAAGGGCTATGGGCACGAAGAGCCTGCTCCCATTTACATACATTACCAGTACTGTGCCTTTCCCAGAGTCCCACAGAGGAAGCACCTGTTAGCCTCTCACAATCGTCCCCCTCTCCCCCCTTTCTCGCTTTTCTTTCATCCCTCCATCAGTGTGGCTTCTCAGCCTCGACCCCCTAGAATCACCCCACAAGCAGGTGTTCCCCGTCAAGCAGCCCGTTCCCCTCACAGCCAGCAGAGAGGGAGAAACCCAAAGAGAGGGAGCTGACCGGGAGGCCAAACTGGGCCCACGCATGCAGAAGGGGAGGACTCGGAGGCCTGGTGCTGGGAGACCCTCCAGCAGGGTAACACCGAGCCCTGCCTGGTCCAGGTGTTTGATACCATCACTTCTTATTTACCACATGTGGACATACAGTTGTTCCTCAGGTCTCGACTCAAAACAAATTGCCGGAGCGGAGGGTTTGTAAAAGAGATGTCTGTTCTGTCGGCGGAGGGGTTAAAGTTAATTTGATCGGGCATGTGTACTCTGGGCGAGGAGCAGAGAACATCTGCATTCAGTGGCATGGCCCCATTTGTTGCAATTTTGGGTCTCATTTCCATTTGCAAGAGAGATAACTGCTCGCATATGGAAGCAATAGATAGAAGAGGTCAATGCAATTTCTTTCACCGGGGGGACGCGGCAGGGAGAAAAACCCTTATGCAGTAATCTCAGTTGGCATAGGAAGAAACAAAAATCTGGGGTTTCGGGGAAAGGAATGTCTTTCAGTGCAGCGATTCCTTGATTCCTTTACCAGCCAATAACATTCCCACACCCCTTCCAGACTCCCGCCAATCACTCCTATTATCGCTGATTGGATCTGGTGACATGATGTTGTAGAGCTCCTACGTGTTCGAGCTCACCCTGGGAAGTAACGATTCAAACGGCATAATGATACAGAGTGTTTTTTGTCATGAAATATAGGAAAAAATGAAAAATCAGACTTTAATGCAAGTTACAAAAAAATAAAACAATTACAATGGAATCATAACTTGTAGATACCACTCTGTCATCTCCAGTTATTCAAATGTATTGGTGCAGATGTTGTAGAGAAAATAATTTATGCACTTTAAAATTACAATAGTAATAGTAATTGTTTAAAATGTAAAACTCTCTCCCTCTCCAGCAACACACTGAACAACACATCCTCCAAATTAAACAACACGCCAGGACAACATTATTTGTCTGTACTCTCCAAAACTGTTACAAATTACTGTTGTAAAATAAAACTGCTTTATGAAGTGATTACACTATGTTTGAGGTTTCCGTATTTTTAGGAACCAAAAAAAGGACTTGGTTAGGTTTTTGAGAAACATCATGGTTTGGGTTAAAATGTCTACTTCCTTAGGGGACCGTCATTGCCATGGTTACAATAATAAACATGTGGTTAAGGTTATGGAACAATCGCGCTCATGCTTTTCAAAAAAAAAAAAAGGGGAGGACGGTCTCTAACTGAGTTATGATACGCCACTTACAATGTCATAAATGTGGTAAATAGGAAGTCTAATTTCAAGCAACAACTCTGTCATTTGTGGTGGATGTTATTTTTTCCCTTTTGAGGTGTGGAACTGATGCATGAGAGTCGGATCGAGCACTGGGAAGGCGGGGGGACTCTATACCGTGCTGGTCAGTCATATGGATTAAACATGCAAGTTGAACACCGTATAAATGCGGCTACGGCATCATAAAATCTCTCAGTAGGCATCTGAAGACTCGCTCTTATTCACTGGGAGC
This sequence comes from Amniataba percoides, assembly GCA_037176925.1. Taxonomy (NCBI): domain Eukaryota; kingdom Metazoa; phylum Chordata; class Actinopteri; order Centrarchiformes; family Terapontidae; genus Amniataba; species Amniataba percoides. Next base: position 16,355,433 of record JBAJHX010000043.1, on the reverse strand, counting down.
CTCCAACCCCTCTCCCCTCCCCTCCGCCCTGAAAATCAGACTAACTAATGGAAAAACTCCGGGCACCAACTCCAGACATCATTATGCTGCAGACGATAACTTCACAACATGACGCACAATAATCAAAACAAGGGCCACTCTAATCTTCATACACTGTCTATGGATGATTCCAATCTTCTCTTTCATACTAGTCAGTCTAAACTCAATACACTCAATCCACGCCGCTCCGAAAATCCCCTAATAAGGCAAGTTAAACCCCGAGCTTGCAACTGGTATGAAGTCACCAGAGAGCAATTACGCTTTAGCTTGATAGTTAGCAAAGGACCAGAGGAATGTCTTTTTTTCCCCCCATAATGCCAGGACTTTGGAGACTAATCTAATTGAGTGTCTTTTTTTGTGTGTGATTATTTATGATTAGAAAGTGTTAGTGGAAAATCTGGAGGAGATATCTGGAAACAGGGGGTGTTTGATGCGGATCAGCATTGCGCCGCTCTCCCTGATTAATTATGTCCGGAACGTCTAATGGCTGCCTCTGCTAGGGAGGGGTCGCCTCTCTCAAAGACAAAAGCGCCCCAATTTTTTTTTTAAGTGTCCTTTGAACTCAAATGTTTTTTGGAGAACTGAGTAGTAATTCCTAGTTGTAAATTTGGAGCAGCACGTTGGGCTGAGACAAACTGATTTATGTCAAGGAATGAAAGAAACTGCAAAGAAAGACAAAGAAAAACGCGTTTCCCTGGCAACTGCTTTGTTTTCTATCAGTGAGCCATTGAATATTATCGTTGGATTCCTTCTTTTAACATCTGCTCTGGGTGTGCAGTGTGTCGGCGGCCCTACATGTGACTCAGCCGCCCGTCTCCGTAGCAGTGCCCCCTTGAAGCCCTCATTTCCTGTTGGGAGTCGGTGGAATTGGATGAAGGACGCGGCTAGGGGCCTCTTGGGGCCCTGCATTAGGGCCTGCTAGAGCACAGTGAGCCAGTCTGGACACATCTCCATCCATCAAAAATCAAACTGACTCAAGGACCCATTCAATCCCAACAGCAGAAAAGGAATAATGTCCCCGCAGCCAAGGCAGGTGCTTTTTATTTTTCTTCAAGGAACATGAGCGCCGCAGTTGGGACAAGGGTTTGGTTAAGGTAATGGTTTCAGCTGTAAGAACATTTTCACCGCAAACAGTGGAACAATGGCACTCCTCCACCGTGTTTTGGGGTTAGTCTGAACCTCGGGGTAGGGACTGTGCCCAAGAGCTGACAGAGAGACGACTGTGTGTGTTGAGAGAGAGCTCATTAAGAGGACCCGTGTGTGTTTAACAGATACCAAGGGCTCTCTTTCTTCCAATAACAACTCATTAATGAAGGTTTGTGTGTGTAAGGGAATTAGAGTGGCTGTAGTCATGAATCATGAGACACATCAGTCTTGTGTTATTGATCAGATCCCAAACACCAGGCTGACAGAGATAAACATGGCAGCAACGTGAGAAGCAGGAGGAACAACAGCTGATATTATACACGTCCACTTATCCAGATGCTTTCATGAATGACTATTGAGTGGCTGTTATGCTTGACTTTCTACCCAATAACCAGATTATCCTGAATAGCTACATAATACATTTAGTATCACCCTTTGAATTAGCTTATTGATGCTAATGTGACAGTGTCATTTCACATGTTGTAAGTCATTTACCTAAAAAAAACTCACTTTACAGTACTGGTTAAGTGCCATTTTTTTCTAAATATACCATGAGTGTTTAAATGCAGATATTCTGTATAATTCTTTTATTGTTAAATCCCAAGAAAAGATGTGTCTTTTAAACAAACTTTCTTAAAAATCGTTATCTTTTTTAGATGTTACTCAGACCAGAGGAATAATGTTGTTTTGGGGTCTGTTTTTGAGCACCTTTGTCCATGTGATCAAGTTAAAAGTTATCATGTTCATTATAATAAAAGAAGAAGTCAATCACTGTCACAAAGCGTGTAGAGTTTTTTGACATATAGTGGAATATAGTATTTTTATATAAGTGTTGTTTTGCCTGTTTTCTCCCATGCAAAATGGCGCACATGCACAATCTCACATTGGGAACACAAAACCCATTCCTGCCAGCATTTTCACACTATTCCACTAAATCTACAGGTGGTGGTAATGCACAGTGAAAATGCACCAATGCGCCAACAAAACCAGGTAGTTGGTTATGGAGGTAAACAATGGTAAAATATTTTAAAACATTAACAAAGAAGAAAATGCACTCAACACTCGTGTTAGATGTCAAGGACATACACTCTGCTGTACCCACTGCACTACTGTAAATAACAAAGTATGCAAACATAACTTTTGTCTGTCTACAAAAGACTCCACATGGCACCTTTAGACCTACATGCTTGAGTTCAGTTTTTAAAAATTGCTTGCTTGTTCCATGGTTATTGGCTCTCCTGATTCCTAAAAACTGGATGTTGGCTATTGAGCGAGTTCCAGCTCCATAGAGGCTGATTTCTGTACGTAACTGAACATAAATTGAAATGACAGCAGTAATGTTAAATATACAGGATTTGTAGTTATTGGGCTAAAACCATCTGCTAAAACATGCAAAGACACAGGTCCTAAAGGAAAAACCCACCCAGAGATTGGAGTTAACACTGACATTCACCCTCCCATTTCATACTTCCAGTGGACACAACACATGCTTCAACACCACCACAACAACAAACTGTACTGATTTGGAGTTGGCGGGTGGGGGATGGAGGGTATCAAATGGATAAACCGCGCAAATGAGAGTAAACATGTGGACGGGGTGGGAGAGAGAGAGAGAGAGAGAGAGAGAAAGCGAAAGAGAAGGAGTTGAGAGTAATCAGTTATCACGGCAGTGATTTATGGCCTGTTTTCACGTTAAACATGTTATGTGTACAATGACAACACCCCAGTTTATTGAAAAATACCTGCCTGCTTAAAATAAAGAAGTGTTCCATTTTTCCCTCTTCAAAGAATCTGGTCTGCTGCAGGGAAGGAAACGCAATTATAGAACAATAATAACATCTAAATGTAAAAAAGGAGGAGAAACGTGGGTTGTTGTGGGGGTGGAGGAGGGGGTGGTGGTTAATGGGCACTCAGCTTGGTATTCCTGTCTGTGAGATTTACATTTGGTTCCCAGTCAATTCCACGGTTCCCCAGCTCATCATGGCCCGTGCAGCTTCCTGTGTGTTATTACCTATCAAAAGGTTCATAGTTTTTTATGAAGTTCTTTACAGAGCGTCGGACAAAGGGAAAAAAATAGTTTAACGGCTTGCTAAGTCAAGGCACGGCCCCACAAGATTCCACTACTTCTCTGAGAATGTCTGGAAATGGGAAACACATGTGCTTTGATGGCACTGATTCCTTTTATTATTAGTTTGTTTTGAATTAGGCTTGTGATTGCAGGATCCTGGGAGGCTTTCACTATCCATTAAAATGTTGATTTGACAGAATACACCACATTTTGGATAGTCGCCTTTTGCGTACCTTAAAAGGCCAGCCATTGTTAATGTTAATGATCAGACTGAAGTAATGTGATACTATATTGACCCTTATTGGGAAATTCTCTTTTTCCCCCCAGATGTTTTACAGGCAGGGCATGGGTCAGCAGCAGAGTGATCGGACTCAGTACAACAAAGAGAAACCAGAATAATCTGGCAGAGTCAGAAATGAACTATAGTAACACCTAAAGATATCCTTAATGGACTGCATTTATATTGCATTTTTACCCAAATACAGCAATTACACCCGCTGAACCACAGCCAATACGTCATTAAGTGTCTCACAGAAAATACAAACTAAAATGTTCAAAGTGCCTTCTCTTAAAGACCATTAAAAGACTATTGTAATTTTAGCATACTGACGTATACGTTACCACCTATAGTCGTCATGTGAACATGTGCTAAAGATGGGACTGAACACTCGCCACCCAAAACTGGCTTACATCATAAATTAACAAGACAAATCTTTCATCCACTCATTCATTTTCTGCACCATTTATTCTGCTCAGAGTCAAAGGGGCACAACTCAAAACATGTAAATGATTCAAACAGACACAAATCATTTTGTCTGTGACTCAGATGGTTAGAGCTCCTTCGTGGATTTTATGAAAGCTAAGCCTCCACTGTTGGACACTCCTCGATCAGCCGGGCAAATTGTGGCACTGTTGCGTCTCATACGCCATCCCACGCACAATAGCAGGTAGCCATTCAAAGTGACAGCATGGTCACAACCAATAAGCTGATGGTGATTGGGCCTCTTGGGGTTGGATTTATTTTAATTCACTAATCCTGTAATGGTGGAGCCGTGTCTCGCCGGCTGTGGGGCTCCTTAGAAAAGGATTGACAGCGCCGAGCCATGGCCAGCCTGTCTCATTGCCTCAACAGAAAACTCACAGAGCCACTAAGCGGTATTTGACTCCTTAAGCTCCTAGAGGACTTAGGTTAGGGGCTGACGGGGGCGCCGGGATAGAGGAAGGATGCAGGGCCATTGCTCGGTGTGCTTTTGGTGGTGGCGGCGTCGAGGCCGGGAGGAGAGAGGAGTGGCCTGGTAGGGACCTAACAGACGAAACATTCACCCAAAAAGTGTATCGCCTGGACTAATGGGGAAATTATTTATGAACTATTTGCAGTGCACCTGAAAATACCTCCAGTGAAATTATGTTTGGCAACCTGAACTGCTTTGAAGTCAATGGAGTGGCAATAAAAATTAGGCCTTCATTAGAGAGCTGGGCCTTTCAAACTGAATTGGCCCAGTCTCGGCGGGTCAGGGGCATTTAGGCAGCGCTCCGCTTCCTTTAGCTCTGGCAGCCGCAGACACATGGAAGCAATTTGCCTGATTCTCTGCTGTTTTTATGATTTTCCCCTTTAATTTCTTTTCTCACCGCACTGCGCTCCTTTTATGTTGCATTTAGGAAATTAACACTAACCGACAAATTACTTAGTAAATAAAAAAGGTAGAGCTTTAGAATTCTGAAACCAGGAGTAGCCCAAGGGCCAGTGTTCTCCCGGCAACAAAGAAATCCTTGATAGCTGTTTAGATATGTCATCCCGCAGCCGGGCTTTATTTTATCAAGTGTATATAATTTTTCAATTGAAATAAATGTAAGGCATTCATCTCCCTTGTGTGCAGCGCTTGTGTGCTGCATGTCCACTCAGAAAATGGTGCACTTAAGGAGAAAAAAAAATCACTCGAAGGGATTTGAGGGTCATTTGCAAACTGCTTTACGCTTTGGTCAAGCACAAATCTCATTCACAAAAAAATGAAGGCAGCCGACTGAAGTGAAACCGTGTAATCTTCAGAAAGCCAGATGCCCCAAAGTCCAGGGGATTGTAATCTTCAGAGATGTAAGCTAATTACTTAATCACTTGCATTTGTAAATCTTATTATTGTAAAAGAAATTGCTGTAGTGATTAAATTACTGATATTTATCTCCTAATAGCGCTGATTAGGAGGTGATGCTAATCTGTCATTCTGAAAGGCTGATATTAACGGCATCAATCTAAGAAAACAATAAACACTTAATGTGAAAGAGATGTTTTGTGCACTCGGGGACCAGATGGCCTGCTTTAGTCTGGAATGTGTAATATTCTGGCCCGCTTGGCTACGCTGCTAATGATGGGAACCACAAACTGTTGACTTATTTAATTGAGTTGTTTTGCCCCATTAACCTGTTGTCTGACATGTCGGACACGTGAGATGGGAATGAGAATGTTTTTACTTTACACCAAAATGGAAACAGTCTCAGATCCTCCTCTGTTGGCTGTGATGTTGTACTTGTTACATACACAAATATCTTGTTAGTTAAATCTTATTTAAGAAATGTCTCACAAATAGTGAGAAATATACCTCACAGAACTGAAACAGTGCTGCAGTGACCTGAGCAGTCGAGCACTGCGAAAGCTTTTCTAAAACGTGCTGAATTTTTATCCTGGTCCTGATTTTTGCATATTTTGTGAACCTTTTTTAAACGCTTTGAAAAATCCCAAACTGTGGTGGTGTGTGAAGCTATTCTCCAGTGCTTGCTCTAATGCTACAGAAGTAGCCATAAATTATGCATCAGGAATATGTATATGTATTGACTTTAATAAGAGCTATTTCCTACATGCCAGCTTTTGTACCTGCAGAAGAATCACTGGGGTGCTTCCTAACAGCAGACACACACGCTTGTTCTCTCACTCACACGCTCCTCTGCTGACTTTCAGCTGGGAGAAATGAAACAAAAAAGGGCATAATTAAAATAATGATAGAGTCTCCTCTTGTTTGTGGGGGGGGGGGCTACAGATACTTTTCACAGTTGCATTTGGCAACATTGGAGGAATCTGCAGGAACTGTCGAGGAGTGTTAGTGTAAATAAGTAAACTCTGCTTTGTTAGATTGTGATACCTAATCAAGTCAGCGCTGACAGGAGTTCTCTCCGTCTCTCTCTCTGTTTTCTTCTTTTTTTTCCCCCGCCTCTTACCTGGATTTCTGACGTGACACTCCATTGAGTGTTGGCGCTGAATACTTAATAACACAGAAAAACAATGATGCCACTCATTTAACGGTGAAACAACAAGCTCCGGGCCCCGCAGTACACACTGAGGCATATTCGCAAGCAAATGTTACTCTGCTTTTCTCATCCACGTCGCCCAGTCTTCCACCTCCTTGTCCCCCTTCCCTGACCCCGAATGAGGTTCACTGTGCGGTGCATGTCATTTGTCCACTTCTCCTTCCTGTTTTCCGCTAGTTGGCCTCCAGTGCTTTTGTGTCTATGAATGCTAACATGTCTTACCTTGCCCTGGGCGAGAAAGAAAGAGAGTATACCTGGTATTTGGCCATTCTGCTCCAGTAGTCTCTCTGGAAACCTCAGACAATAACATTCACAGACTCCCACAAACACGCGCGCACTTAGAAACACACACACTGACAGTCAGGCTGAGGTCTCGCTGGCGCTGGTTGTCAAAACCGAATAACTGCTTGTCCTTTCCGTGTGTGCGCTCGCTGGCCATGTGGTGCCCTTCTTGGTGAGAAGGAGGCTAAAATGGCTGTTGACACGAGAAGACAGCAAACTCACTGCTCCGATGTGGACTCCCAGTCCCTCATGCCATTATAACACAATACACAGCACAATCAACATTCCACATAGTGGCGCTGGCAAAAAGGAAGGAGGTCAATCAGTGGCCTGAACTGTGAAAACCACAAAGAAGATGTCATCAAACAAAAATGCTTAGGTACACATGCTGAAAGATGGATGCTAAACAGAGGGGGCAGGGCACTATTAAGATGACATCAGGGACAACCTCTCAACAGCTGCATGGGAGTGCCGTCTGTTATGGAGGACAGAAAATGGAGGGCAATACAAGGGAACACTGATAGACTAACAGCAACAAGGGGAGGGGAGTCATCACCAGTCTAAGCATGTGCTGATTGAGCCTGGCTCTTTTTAACCAGCAGGCCTTTGGAGACCTGGTAGTTGGCAGCGGGGTCACAAGAGTACCAGCGGAGGCGCAGAGCTTCAAAAAGCTTCTCTGTGCTTTATCGAGCAACTGCGTGTTACGTGGAATGCGTCGCACTGAGACTCACTTAGTCGTGGTGGGACCTGCTCTGATTGAGGTAACAGCTGGGATATGACATCAGCCAGAGTGTTGGCCATGTTTTCACTCACTGGAGCAATTCTGCTCTTAAAAGGCTCCATCAGTACCACTCTGGCGAGTTGCAGAGAGTTGCTTTTCATCTCTTTGGCTGCGCAATCCGCCAGCTGGTCAGAGCGCCCCTTGGTAAGGGGGACAGAGACGCCAGAGTGCTGTACTCATAAGTGTCTCATTGTCTTTAAACGCTCAGAAATGCGCAAGTGAGATGTGAGCACTTGCATACATTAAATAACACATGCACACACATGTATGTAGATATTAATATAAGACAATTTTAACCACCAGGAGATGCATTTTTCCATTTACGACTGCTCGTGAGACTGTAACTGAAACCAAATGGCACCTATATTTCTCGCCTGTGACAAAAATGGATTTCATGTGTGGGAGATGTTTTGGCAGCATTTCCCAAACTTTGGTTTGACCTCTGCGCAGGTACTTGTGAATGAATTTTCATGAGTGGTACTGAGCTGCGCTGCGTTTCGGATTCAGCCTCCAGTCACAGTTTCCAACAGGGGCCTCTTAAAAATACTAAACTCAACCTCCTCAGAGCACACACTGTGATTTAGCACTTGAATATTTCTTACATAAAACTCCCTTTCCCCCCTGTCTTCTGTCCAAGTATCTTTCCACTGTGACACCGAGGGACCAATTGAGACAGAAATCTATTTGCACTGCTCTGTGGTGTGTATAAGTCTATGCTGAGCAGAAAGCACACATCGCCTGGAGTGAGTAAATCACCAGGGTGGAAGAAAAGAATGGTAAAAAAAAAAAAACAGGCAAAACGCAGCTACAAAGCAGCTTATCACATTTAGCATGTGCTTATTAGGCCTCGTGCCTCTGCGCCGGCTGCTGAGAGATTGAGTTGAGCTATTTGAACTGGTTCAGACTGATGGTGAGTCTGGGGTATTCTGATGAAATGCAGTGACATAGTCAAACTCGCAAGGAGGCCTGCTATTTGGGCTGCTCTCTGAGTAAACGGGGAAAAAACAAAACACCTCAGAAAGATGCATATTTTGATGCATATTTACATAGAAGCACTGTGAGCATTTGACTAAAAGCTTGCAGGAGCAGTTAGCAAACTAGATTAACGCTCAGACTGACAATTTCCATATCTCTTCAGCTGTGTAGTATGACCCCCCACCCCCGAGTAACCATTAGCAACGGCTTTTAAAAGGAAAACACAGACAATCTGCCCAGTGGTAAACCAGGAAAAACATTTGAAAAGCATGATTTTACTTTTCTTTTTCTCACCCTATTAATCACACCACATTACCATTTTGTTTTACTTCATCCATTCAGCATGGCACCGTGTTGCTGGGACCATTTAACATTTTCACACTGATCAAACAAATGTCTTAATTTAAGAGTTATTTTTTTACTCAGGTTGTCTAAGACCAGCTTGTGCAGCTGTGACGATGTGCGCGTCTTGCCTTTCCTCAAGCTATTTTATAGCTATGAGGAAAACATTTGTGTCTGACTGGCAGACAGCTGTCTCATAAGGTGCTAAACAGGAAACTGTAAACATTGTACTGGTCAACAGTTCAAACACTAAATTAGTGTACTATGAATACGTCAAGATAACCTCAGTTCCCAGTGCTGTTTAGTCATTTAGGCTGGCATTATTGACATCATGCTTTATAATGTGAGGTATAATGTGTTATTTTTGTAAACACACATTGCAATCACACATTAGAAGCAACTACACTAGTTTGTGCGGCGCAACCTCTTTTATTTGTACAGATGTGTAAACGAGTTAAAGCTTATGTCACATCTGGATTAAGTTTGAACTCACAGACAGCTGTCGAAATCTGCTCCAGGGCTGCAACTGTTGCAAGTTTGTTTTTTATCCACATTTTGACATTTTTATTCAGTTATTTTAAAAATGCTTAAGAATGGATGCATTCAAAAGGAGATTGGGCCTACTATGCGGCAGTCCTCATCATCTACACGTTTCATCATGTGACACAAAAGAACACGAGTTAATGATGCATATTGTCGTCCATATCTGTGATTAGTTAGTTGGGGTTAGTTGTGATAGGTCACAACTAACCCCAAAAGCAAAAGTCTTAGGCGTTTTTTTTTTTTTTTTACCTCAAATCAGTTCACACAGTCATTTGAATCAAATCCTCTCTATTTCTTGACTTTCCAAAGAGAGAGTTGATGCTGTAGATACCGTACAGTAGTTCTGCCCCATCAGCTTTAAAAAGCTATGGCAGGTTCTCACAACATGCTACCCGTCCCCTGAAGCCTAAAGGGAATCAACAGCATTGTGACTGTCTCGGCTAACCTAAGCTTCCCTTTGTTTCCTTGCCAAAATAGGGCTCATAGAGCAGTCGCATGTTGCTCCGGCCCATTCTCACGTCATTGCCCTGTCATACAGAATAAAGAGCTCCGGTAAGAGCTGCAGTGTTGTAGAAAGGTATGAGAAAGTGAGAGAGGGAGTGACAGGGAGAGCATGGGGTATTTAGACCATACAGAAATTTACAGAGGAAGGGAAAAAAAGGGGAATTATTATTGTTTTGTCTTTGGTCTCTGACAGAAGTTACTGTAAACCCTCCAAACACAAACCATTCGGTCTGTCGTAGCTGGAGGTCAGACATCAGTGGTTATTCCTCAGTAAAGAGAAACTGATTGATGTTAATCAGAATAATGGTTTTCTGTTTGCTCTGACAGAATATACAGTCATAAATTACAGTCTCTTCTTCTGACTGCAAAAGAGATTTATTCTTACCCGTACACACACACACGCACGTCTTTTCCTCCTTGTTTCCCATAATTTTCAAATCTCGAAGCTACATCTCAGGCAGACCTAATCTGGAGCTGAAAAATTCCTAAAATGCCCCGCTTCTTCCTCACTTTGATCTGAGGAAAGTTTTGCAAATTCTGTGTGTTGAGAGCAGCTCTCAGCCTGCCCCCCTCTACCCTGCCACCCTCGCACCAGCAGCCTCTGTCAGCCCCCTGGTTCATTAGCCGACCTTTAGCCACCGAACAACAATTAGGCCTGTCGTTCGCTCGCTGGCTTGACTCTGCCAGGCCGACTGTGCAGCAAGCAATAGTCCCTGACTAATGATTGGCTAAAGAGACCTGACAGCATGTTACAGCCACAGCTGTAATTGAATACAAGCTCTAACAAGCCTTTGAACAGGAGGAAGAAATATTTCATAAGCTTGATGCAATTTGGTGGGTGCATGTAATGAAAAAAATGAATGTGATTCCCTCACATTTTTAACTTATAATTGATGTTTTTTTTGTGGTATTTTTTGGAAATAATAAAACAGATCGAGACAGACACAGGGAGTGAATAATTTGAAGATTTTGATCCCCCTTTCGTTTTGGTGTGGCAAAATCATTTCCTTGGCATTTTGTAACTGTTTACATACTAATTTGTTGTTTTCAGCTTTTATAACAAGACTGATGTTTTGCTCTTCGAAACAACCACTGATGCGTTAAACACGGGCTTCTCAACAAGCAGCTTATTATTTCACGGACAGCTCACATCCCTGGCTCAATCCTCCGGATAACATTAATTGTTGTGATCCATGTTGCCTTTCTGTCCGCTCTGATGCCACTGGGAGCCCGGACTGCTTACGGCTTCTCCTGCCCAGCCGGGCAAAGCTCATATGTTTTCTAAGCACACATTCCAAGTATTCCAGCTATTTCTAAAACATGCACCAATCAAAACACACTAAAACAAATATTTATATTATCTAGCTGTGCCCTTATCTTCATTATGTGAATAATTTGTGAATAATTTAGCTATGTCATTTGCAGGGCACTGCAAATATACTCTCTGCAGAATGTGCAAAAGTTGGAACGGAGTGAGCGTAAAGTTTTCTGCACTCTTGCTGTGGCCAAAATTGGGACGAGAAGACAAAGAAATTGGACATCAAAGGCCAACACCATATCAGAGTCCAGTAATCAGGACATCCACATTAGACAAATGTCACAGAGCGAGCAAATGAAAGGCTCAAATGATGAATTGGACCAAATTACACAGAAAAAAACAATCAAATATTAAAAGAGGGCACACCACTTTTCCCCTCTGACATCAAGGGTACACAGCGAGTAATCACACGACTGAAATGTTCATCATTGCCTCCATTTAGTGTAAGCGTAGTAAAAGACATGTCAGAGCTGGGAGAAGAATCCCAGCCTGGCCCCTCATTACCCACAGGGGACAGAGAGACTTTTGGGCCTAATAAGGACATGATTTAAGCAAATTGGGGCCTTATGATAATGTGGCTGCTGATAATAAGGCATTTTTGCTCTTGTTTGTTTTCTTATTTTGTGGCATATTTACCCTACATCGCCACTGAGGGGAAAAAAGGGTGCATCTGATTGGTTCTTTTCTTTGATTTCAATTCTCAGAACAGAGAACCCTTGATGTGTGCTTTGAATTCACCAGGGATGAATCAAGACGGGGTCTGAATTTTTAAACAAGGTCCTCTTTGCAGCTTATTTTATAGGATTATCACTGTCTTTGTGTGGGGGTAGTTCATGGAAGTAATTACCTGGGAGAATTTAAGTTTTCTAAAGTAGGTTAATGCCCAAAAGTTGAAGGCACTCGCTGAAAGTGCAATTGGTTTGACAAGGCAGGTGATGCATTTGGTGCACGTGTGTCTCTGTGTGTTTAATCTATGAGGGGCTTCATAAACAAAGAACAAAGAATAGTGCACTGCTGTGCTGTTACTACACAAGCTATCAACTACAAATCCCTCTTTGAATCTCTTTGTCCGGTTTAAAATGTTTAGTAATGGGATTACTGTGGATGCATTTAAACATAAGTTCAGTCAGGCCGAGTCATGTGGAGTGGCTTTATAATGCGAGCCAAAAGTATGCAGAGTTGATGTTTGGCGTCCAGGCTGTGACCTCGTCAGTCTCTGCAAACTAAGCTCAATGAAGCAGACTCTGGAGAGCCTACAGGTGGATGCTGGAGTACAGTTGGGGCTTATTAAATGCTATATGACCAGCAGCATCAGCAGAACCATCGGTTTGCAGAAAGTTTTTGCTGAAGAGTTTGCAAATGAGCAGCACAGCAGCAGTAATGCAGAAAAAGAAGAGTGCGTAGAATATTGATTGCTTAAAGAGACCACCTTATTGCAAAGGGTTTGTTGGATGTATTCTGCAACCAGAAGAGTTTGTTGTGTAAGTGTAGCAACATCACTTGTGGTACTGCCACAGAAACTGGATGGACTATCATCAACCATGTTTTTCTTTTAAATCCAATGCCAGTTCAGAGTTCAAAGTTTTTACTTTCCATAATATCTGTGCATGGCAATTATGGTATAGTAGACTTAAAATTCACACCCTACTCCTGGGGC
>JBAJHX010000043.1:16313592-16342381 GCA_037176925.1 Amniataba percoides | reverse complement strand
AGTTTTTACTTTCCATAATATCTGTGCATGGCAATTATGGTATAGTAGACTTAAAATTCACACCCTACTCCTGGGGCACATTTTACAGTAGTCAGTATTGATAGTTGGTTAAGGTCAAGGTCATGTTTATAGCAAACAGACTATGCTTAAGGCAAAAAACAGATGCAGTCAAGGTCAGGGATCACTGTTATAGGTAATTAAAACACAAAAGTTAATTACATGGAAGTCAGAGGTCCTACAAACCCATCCAGTATCCTGACCTTTCCTATTTCATACATGAAGCATACACTAAATTATAAGGTGCAGAACTGTCTACTCTGGACATAATTTAAGACTATCCTCCCAAATGGCCCAGACAAGCATTTGTTAATGTTCAACTGACAGAGCCCACAAGCAGCCATGGGAGTTATGACTGCTGTAAGCAGAAGCAAAGGAGGGAGTAATGTGATGTTGCTGTAGTGCCAAAAAAAGATATGAAAGACAACGGTCAAAGTTGGTTCCTACAGTCATTCCTTGTGTTCAACCAAGGGATTAGTATTGTAACTACAACAATACTCTATCCAACATAAAAATATTTTGTAGAGATACATTTTAACAACTAAATATTTTCTTAAAGTAAATTGGAGCTTCATTGTTAACATGAACTGGACTAAATAGTGCATTTGTTATTTTTTTCATTGTTGGCATGTTAGGAAGAGGTAACTGTGAAGTGCTGTTCATTTGAGACATATGCCCAAACAAATACCCTCACGCACCGCTTTCAGGACAACATTTTAGCTTTTTACAGATGTCTAGAATTGACTAATTTCATTCATGTTCCCTTGAGAATGAAAATGGCTCTATGGCCTTTCTTCTTGGACAAACCTCAGGACAAAATTTACTTTGTTTTGAATGTGAAGAATGCAATAAACATGGAAACCATTGTGGGACACTAGTGGAGCTTTTACTGTTTGCACAGACATGGGGAGAGACACAGAGGGAGAACAGGACTGAATAACAGGGAGACACTGCAGCCACTTTGCCAGAGACAAAGGCAGAAGGGAGAGAGGACAGAATTAATTTGACAGTGAATAAGTGACAGCCGTTCCCGTCCTTTAGTGCTGCGCTTTCTTCTCCTCTCCTACCCCATCCCAAGTCACTCTTCTCTCTAATTGCGCGGTGGACATCTCGGCGCACGTTGGGGAATTTCACCCGCGATCTGGCACAGATTAACAGTCCCACTATGCTTTGTTGCTGCTTTATTTGCATGATAATTAGTTGGTGGCAGTGTGTATTCTAATTAATTTATTATTTCACAAATATAGGTACATAGGGAGAGGGAAAGAGTGAGCTACAGAAAGCGAGGGAGTGGAAAATAGAACAATGTGCATTAATTAAAGTGATTAAAGGATTGACTGAACTTTGCCTTGATGTGTTTATTCGATTAATAAGGAGAGTGTCAGATGACTGTTTGACTTTTATAACGATTAATTGTACCGTTTTCGTTAATTTAGGCTCATTCATCTTACACTCATTCTCTTCAACCATCACATCAATCTTTACCCGCGTCCCAGAGAATCCCCCACCTTCATTCCAAAACTTTGACTAAAACTGTGTCTGACTAACACAGCTATAATTCCTGCACACTGAGTTTTACAGCAATATATCAATCAAAGTGTTTGCGATACTCACAGTTCTCATACAGCAGTCGGATTTTTGCAGTGGTCACAGAGATTGACGATGATTTAATATGTATCATGTTTTAAGATGTATGTGCCTTTTTAATGCCCTGATAATCCCTCTCGACTGGAAATAACAGCACATAAATTGCCTCTGCAAAAGATATAAAGAAAATACAAATTATTTGGGTGAGCTAAGATGAGTTATCTAATTTCGAATCGGATCGAATTTGGAAATTCTGTGGACTGGACATCTTATGAGGAGAAGTATGATGCCAATAAAACTAAACACAACAGCTCATCCATATTACAAGGGCAGTGGGAGTCTGTGCTGTATACAAATGACTGCCCATCAGTATAACGGGCACTCATTAAACTCTGCCTCTCTCCCACTTGAGCTCTGCTTTCTCCTCTTGCTTCATAAGTCTGGGACACTGGGCAATGCTACAGCCCCCCCAACCCCCGTCCTCCACCTCCTCTTCACCACCTTTACAAAGGCCTCTCTGAGGGTTTGGATGCCGGGGCGATGGAGCAGTTTGAGTTGAGCGCTTGCAAAATCAAAACACCTCTTTATTGTCCGCCTCTGTATCTGCCTTATTCCCCCTGCATTGTCCGGGGGAACAAAGAGAACCATCTATTTCTCTGCTGGAAGCCAATGGTTGGTAAGAGGTTTGATTTGAGTGTTGAGGATGCTATTTGCCTAGAGAAAGCCTGAGGATGAGGGCTGATCGCGCTGGCAATAGAACCGGGCTGTCAGCTGGCATCTAGCGATAATTGCTTCCCATGGCAGGACCCCGTCGGCCGGGAGAAGAGGAGCGCAGTGTGGAGAGTCGACGCGGGAATCCATTTTCACCGCAGCCCAGTCATAATTGTTTCGTGAGCACGAGGATACTTGTTGCCAATCTGCGTGGGGGCCAAGCTCTGATTGACACCCATTGACCAGAGAGACCAGGGGATGCAGGGAGAGAGAAAGAGAGAGAAAGAGGGAGAGGGAGAGAGAGAGGGGTTTGCAAGGCCTTGAGTATCACCGTGATTGTCACTCAAAGATTAGAAGTGGAGGAGAGAGGGGGCCGATAGGTGAGAGGAAAAAAACAGGAGAGGAAGGGGGGAAAAAAGGACCATGATAATCATAATGCCAATATGTTAGCTGAATTATCCTGTTCCTTTTCTGATTGTCTCCTCTTTCATTATTTATCCTTTCAAAATCCAGCCTTCTCCCCCGTGAATGATCATTTACACAAGTCAATAAAGCAGCAACCCTGAAAACAAGCAGCACGGCCAAATGCAATGATTTTCTCAGCACTTTAATCTACAGGGGCAAATGTATATTTTATCCACTTTAAGCTGCAGGAAAGCTATTGATTAGTAATTGATAAGATCATCTCTTTAAACAGGCACAGATGCCTGTCTGCCTTATCAAAGAGATCCTTAACACTGATTGGTATTACCATATGCTCTATAGCTCAATTTGCTTTCACAGGAACAACTTAATATCTCTGAACCCGCGGCTCCACTCCTCTGTAAGATGGCTTAGATCTATTTGGCGAAAGCACCCAGGGAACTTATCACTCACCTGTCCAAAGCTAATTCCGCCTGGTGTCAAGCATGGAATTGGATTTAAGGACAGAGAAGTTGCGCAGGTCCGTCTGCTGTCAGCAGGTCCCAGTGCCCCTCTCGCGTGTCACTTCAGCACCGGGTGAACATGCTAAATTCCTAACAGGGTAAAGCGCCATCACAGGCTATCTGAGGCCCTGGGCAAATCTCTGATGACATTCTCTATTCCCCATATACCCCACTACTTTGGACCAAGATCCCCAAGTATCTTTAAGCAGAGGGAGCACACTGGAGAGGGAATAGGAAGTCAGTGAAAATCCTGCCCCTGACAGTGATGTCCTATTGTCTGTCAGATGCACACAAGAAAGGTCAGACTAGGACAGAACCCTAAGTGATAACCTGGAGGAAAGATTTTCAGGATTAACTGACAACTGATACTAACCTTTACGAATAAGCAGGTCGTGTTTAAAAACAGACAACTTTTTATTCTCCGTGGCATCAGTTTGGTGCGTTTTACCATTCAGAAAGCGGCCGTTACAGCCATACATCGACAGAGTAATTGCTGTCGTAACAGCGTTGTTTAGAGACAGGTCAGGGTCAAGGGTGAGAGATTACCCTGAAATATTTTTTTCCTGAGAAGAGATGGCTGCCTCAGTCGTCAGCCACGGCCTGCTCACTGCTTAGCCTTGAGGCATTCAAATTGACAGGTCTCATTATGTGTGAACTCCCGATATTCCCCTTCGTATTCCACGGCCTGTCAGTCTCCACCTGCCTGTCCATCTCGCTGCTGCATCGCCTCAGCACCCACTCGCTGACAACCACCATCTCCTCACCAGCTTTTAGGCTGGGAACGAGCTGGAGTGTGTGTGTGTGTGTGCGTGTGTGTATGTGTGCTTTTTGCATGTGCAGCAGTGGTGTGTGGCTGTAGGCAGTGGCAGGCTTCATAGAAAGGGCCCAGCTATCTGCTGACAATCTGACAGGGGTCCTCTTGTAAACAAACTGCAACAACCAGTGTGATCTAACCTATATCATTGTACGGCAAATTAGAAGCGGAGTCAAGCCTCGCATGCATGCACACATACAAGCACATACATATAAATATACGCAGGTGCATATGAGCGCACACACATACACACACACACACACACACACAAGCATGATAGTACCTCAGCAGAATCTTAAGTACCTAATGCAAAGTGTATGTTTGTTGGGGAGGCACAGGCAGAGCACTGATGAGTGGCTCATTATGGCAACACCAGCACTACACACTGGGTATCGCATAATCAAAGCCTGAGGGTACGTATTAATTATCCTTTTGAATAGTGATGAAATTTTAAAAAGCTTCTCCTTAAGGCTCACATCACGGATAGATGAAACAAAGCGCAGCACAGCTTGCGCGCCCAGGCTCACATGTGTTTTTACATCTGTTCAGGATATTTCAATTTGATGCTCAACAAGCTGAGACCGAGATTAAAGGATAATAATGTGTCATCCTCCACACAAGCATCTCTTCCAGAGCGAGTAATAGCACATCAGCAGGCAGGCGGGCGGGCGGGCGGGCGGCTCGGCTTCTGGAGGAAAAGCTAGCTAACAGCCATCACAGGCGAAGTCGATCCAGTCACGCATGTGTCTCCTGCTTGTCTCCAGTCAAGGTTGCTGAGGCACCGTCTCTCTCTTTCCCCCCTCAGTTGACTGGGAGAGGAGAATGCTGGAAGAGATGCAGGAGAGGACGGGTGGGGTGGGGGGGGGGTGGGGGGAGTTGTGTCGAGATTTGCTTGAAAGAAATATTTATGAGCTGATTTATTTATTTTTTTTTGGAAAAAAGAAAGCGTTGTCTTTAATGAACATGTTTAAAGATTGTTTCACCATCTATAATTCATATGGCAGGGCTTCGTCGGGGAAAAAGGGCTACTTTCAGTTTGTACATGTGAATCCCTGCGTGTGACGGTAAAGAGCATCCTGAACATCTGCTTTGCCGGAGAGGTGTGACTGCTTGACACCGCTGTGGCATACAGAGGGACTCGTGGGATACGGAGGCATTGTGAGCACAGAGATATTTGTTGCCAAATTGTGTGAGGAGCTGCTGACTGACACTCATTGACCAGAGAAACGAAGTGATGCAAGGAAAGAGGTTTGGAAGGCCTTGAATATCAGCGTGTTACTGTCACTCAGAGAAGAAAAGCAGTGATGGGAAAGTGAGGGGGAAAGCAGATATGATATCCTGGTAGAGGGATTGTGATTCTGTTTAAGGTGCCTTAAGAGCAACTTTCTCTTATGGTCTATAAGCCCATCAATAAAGGAGTAAGCCTAACAACAGGCAGCACAGGAAAGCCAACTCATTTTTCTCTTTGCTTCTTTTTTTCAGGCAGATGTATTTTATATTTGCTCTGAAATCAGGGCAGCTACTGATTATTAATCACTGATATCACTTTTTAAAGATCTCTCTGCTTTGGGTTTGCATTTTTAACACTGATTATTATTATCACACCATCCATATAATGAAATTGACTACAGTGTCTCTGAAGGGAAACTCAAGGCATTTAGCACTGCACTTCCATATAATTTAGGTAATCACAAGAGACAGATGCACTGTTTTTATGGTGTCAAGCACCAAAAACACTTAAGCCTACATTTACAATAATGCAATTAATTTGACCCTCCCTACCTAATAAATACCCTGAACTGATGTGTTTCATACCTAAAAAATGCTCTCACAGAAGTACATCTTGATCTGATTTCACAGGTAACCAATTTATTAGATATACCTGTGCAGTCTAATTGAATTCCCAATGAGGGGGGCTCGTACTCCAAGCAGTGTTTCTGCAGTAGCCAGGGGGTCTATGTAAGGATATTGAAAGACTTTATTAATTTGAAAAAACATCAGTTACCATTTGAGTTTGTTTGTTTTTATCAATTCACATTCTGAGTCGGCTGTAATGCCTCAACACCACATCTGCAATGCAGAGTGGCATTAGTTAGTATATGTGCAAAAAAACAAAACATTGGTTAAACAGAACAAAGAATGAGTTTAAAGTAATAAATGAGCTATTTAGTTAAAAGCGATGGCTTACAATAGCTGAATGTAATGGATAACTATTGAAAATGCTAAAAGTAATTGTTAAATGGCTCAAAGTTAGTTAACAGGACTGTATTTCTGGCCCAAAATAACCAGTAAACTATTAAAATAATTACCAAATAGCATGGATAACACAGAAAATTTTTATCTAAAACAGCTAAAAGTAATACATGTATAATTATGTAGTGATGGTGTTGAACGACGACATTTTAAAAGCTTTTGTTTTCTGTCTCATATGAAAATTGAGATGAGCTAAATATTAGAAACGACTTTTGATATTACATCGTTGGAAATGTTAGTGATCTGTGGCCAGCGTCTGTATGTGCAGAGAGGATTTGTGAGTTTTTGAGAGATGAGTTTTTCTTTTCCTTAAACGGGGAAATATGGAAGTGCCTTTGCAGTTGAACAATATCAAAAGTCAGGGAGCCAGCCTCCATGACAACATGCATCAGACCTCCTTTGGTTCTGCAGAGCAGCATTTGTCTGGATGTCTCCTTCTATGACCAGAGTGGATGATCTAATCGCCTGCTGCTGCTGCTGCAGATACACCCTCAGTGATGACAGCATGGGTGAGCAGGTGAGGTCACAGCCAATTGTCACTAATAGGAGCGAGATCAGCCGCGGCACCAGCAACTGTGTAAAAACTCTAACCTTATTATTTACAAAGCTGCACCTCGAACCTTATCAGTCTCAAACGGAGGTTTGCCTTCAGCGCGCACGGCTGAGCGAAGATTATCACAGTCAAAAAAAGAAGAGAGGGGAAAACAAGCTATACTGTAGCTGTCAAAATTTCATCCTGTCTGAATTCCTCCTTTACAAGTGCCTCACTATATGTAAACACAAGCACCCACCCACACAAAGACGCCTGCAAATACACAGCCGCTGAAAAGTACACGCCTATGCACACACACACGCTGCAATTCTTCCAGTCAAGGATGTTGGAGAACCTGTCAGACTTTCACAAAGAAAAGCAAATTTATTTATTTATTTGAGTTCAGAGTAATTACAGGCATTACCATGGTGCTTGGCTGTGACATCTCTTTATAAAATCAGGTTCAGAGTGCGCCAAGCAGAGACGTGCCAGGGAGGAAATGTGACTCTTTTCCTTCTCTAATCTCTAATCAAATTAAATAGGTGAACACTTTTTCCTGCTCTCTCTCTCTCTCTCTCTCTCTCTCTCACATACACACACACCCTCCCATCACATGAGAAAGGAGAGGATAAGCTTTGCCTCAAACTGCCAAGTGCAAATCTAGATACCATGAAAAATTCTGCTTGTCAGCACTTCCATAATTTTTGGTCCTGAGGAATTTTTCAATATGACTGCGTGAGTACACATAGCAGCAGCTCAAGGAAAACACTAGAGCCAAGAATCCAATTGAAGGTATTTGTTTCCATTTCCGGCTATTTGGCAAAGATGAGACTAGATAAATATGTTATTCATTCCTGCCGAACGCAGAGGCTTCTGTGGAAATATGTTACTCTTGCCTCTTTTCTTTGACTCTAAATAATTGAACAGAGAGAGAGAAAGGCCTCTGCAGGGTTCATATTGAGTTTTTACTGACTTTCCCCACATCTGTTCCTACTGGCTGTCTTCCTTCACACGCACACACACGCGCACGTATAAAGGCTCACACTCACACAGATCAGATGACAACACGGCCGTCTGAAATTCGCAGCTTTGAGCTTTTGACAAAATAAGCGAGATGACGATGAGCGCAGGTACAATATGGTCAGACTCCGCTGGGTTTGCAGATGCTTACACTCCTCCTCTAGCACGAGCACCACCAGGCGCCCCAGGGCCCTGACAGAGAAGATATGACAAATTTTTAAAAAAACTTGAAAAGAGGAGGGGGGGGAATGAAAACAACTTCCCCCGTGAAGAAAAAAAAACAGGCTGTGTTTTACATCTCTCTCACAGCGACAGCTTCAGGGACAGTTTATGTGCGAGAGACAAAGACACTTTGACACTGTCAGCTTCTGTCACCGACGCCACCAATGGTTGCTGGCGAGGAGCCGCTACAGCAAAGCGGCCTGCTCCTCTTGTGCGCGCGTCGATCTGCGCGTGTGAGAGACTGCGATGGCTGGGTCTTTTGTGTGTGACTGGATGTCTAGAGGCCTTTATGATAATGAACGCTAGGTCTTCCCCCACTAAAACATATCAATAAATAAAACATAGGAACCCCTCCATTGTGGTTGATTCACACACGGAAGAGGCGCAGGCCCCTTTTAGCTCACTGCCACTTTAAGGGAGCGTAGCTTAGCTGTGATACAAATACACCATCATAAACACTTAAGATGAACAATCCACCTGAGACTGGCAAAGCAGCCCTTTTATCCCCGGTGAAGGAGAACTATACATAATTAACAGAGGAAAGTGTAAAGATATAATTGCTATGTTGTTGATAATCTTGATTACCATTATTAAGTAGTTTTTAAAGATACATGACTCTGAGCCATATTTAGAGGACCTAACTTATTAATCAGGCAGCTGTTTGCTGTAGCTCTTCAGAGAAATGCTGAAGAAGAGGTACAGTAAAAACTCAGTGTGTGCAGAGTGAAAATACATTGTTATTTTACCCTAAATTAATAATCTAGTAAGAAAATTAAACTTGAAATTTACTGGACCTGAAAAAGTGATATGTGCACTTGATTAAAAAAAACATTTATGAGGATATAAAAATCACTTTGCAAAGAGAAATGGAGCTGACAACAAGAATTAACACAATCAGATCCCATTATTAATCACTGACTACTACAAACAAAATTTAAGAAATTACTCCACCACAATGGTGAGTACAGACTGCCAGTAGAGTTCCCCTTTATGTCTTAGTAATCTCGGCAAAAGTCTTTGTTTCTTTGTGTTTTTGCTCTGACTGCAGAGGTCATGTTGCGGGTCTTACCTCCAGGTTTGAGGTTCGCTCTCAGGTGCTGTCTGCCGTCCGGGCTCGGCTCACCCCCAACCATCCCCAGGCTCCATCGCTGCTCTTCAAACACTGCTTGAATCAAAACAAAACAAAAAAAAAGTGGTTGAATGAAAAAAGAGGATTAAACATTGATTAGTGAGAAAATACTGGTATATGTTTATTTCCAGAGGCAGAGTATTTGTAAAAGGTAAGAAGAACTTCGAGAGGAAAATCTAAATGAGCCATTAAAAATTGCTTGAATTCAACATGAAAAACATAAAAACATACATATTAGTGTAAAAATTAAGACACATTTTAATATGTGAAATTCTGCTTTTGAACCTTATTGATCCATCAATATTATAATTGGAAAATTCTAGAGAAAATCTTTCTCTCACTCAGGATCAGAGAAAAATGCTTTGAAAAGGGAAAGTAACTTTAGAGCAAATAGACTTAAAGTTTATTAGCAGAGTATAAAAGGCATCCTCACTACAAAACCTGACTGCAATATATTGAGAGGACAAACCACAAAATGTTTTAATTGTTTTTTGACATAACAATCTTACATTGTCCCTCTATTCTTCATTCATCAGTTATAATATAAACTTTTAGGAGTGTCACATCTAAATGGTGAAAGACACTAAAGTCACCATGCAGTTTATATATCATGCACTATACGCACAAACACCAGCTTCTCGGGTGTTGAACAGAGCTTATTTGGGCTTTTAGCCCTTGTGCTGATGCTTGTCATCATAGTCATACTGCCCTCCATTGGTTAAAACTCATATTACAACAACTGTGCCGAGGGTTAATGTCAGTATTGACATTCCAATTTGACTAATAGGAGTTCAGGGTTGTTAGAGTCAAGTGTGATAAAATTATTGACAACGGCGAAAGACTTAAAGTCCACTAATCATTACAAGGTCCAACTTCCAACATCTTGTTACCAACGATACATATAACTCATGTTTGCCAGACTGAGGTACTGTAGCAGGTCTGTTTCTGTTAAAGCTCAAGGTTTTCTGCTCCCTTCATCTCATCTATATTGTTTGCCTCCCTGTAATCCCCTTTTCATCCAATCCCACAGTCTAAAGTAATAATAACTCGGATGTAAATGAGTCAACATTAGATGTGGGTATCATATCAAAATATACTTTTATTCCGTTTGCCAATACTGATGAGTTTTAGCTCATAAAACAGCATGGCTGTGGTTTTGTGCAACCCCTTAGGCAATATTACACTGCACATAGCTGAATGTAGTCATCACTGAAACATCGGTTTCCATTCATTTAAGTCCTGTTCGCCCCTTCCATCTCGTAATATGTGGAAAAACAATGATCGCATTACTGCTGAAACTTGTTGCATTACACACATGGTTGTCATTGAGGGTAAGAGGTTTTAATAAGCGATATATTCCAGCTCATGCTCCTCTAACTATCTGCCTAAGTGCTTTGACACCTAAGGAGGGTGATCAAAGAAAAAGTGGAGCAAGTTTTGTCAGATATTATTATGATGGAAGGAAAAACTGATACACCAATGCCTTCTCTGGTACTTTCTTTTTATTGATCCCCTTCATTAAGATCCTCATTAATCTACTCAGTATGTATTAAGACTAGTGAAGGGGAAAGAGGAGAACAAAGGAAAAGTGGTTCCTTATTCATCTGGTCTATTTTGTCTTAACTATATTCATCTTATTGAAAAATGCAGCACTATGAGCCCTTTCTAAAGAAAATAATGAATTATGTCTAAAGGCCATGTGGCCTTTAAGAGTATTAGGAAAGGAGTATTTTCCCCAATAGCTCCCCATCAGTGTCACAAATGCTCCTTAGACTTATGTTGCACTCGTGGCAGAGGAGCTACTGCACTGTGTCATGTGGGTGCTTCCCATAATACTGTGCACAGCAAGATCAGGGCATTCACAAAGTGAGCCAGATTCTGCTGAATTGCTTTAAAGAGCACGTCTATGACTCTCAGACTGGAGGAGTGCATCGATGTTTTTATCACTTTAAGAAATGATGCCCTATCTTAAAGGCTCTTACACCTACACAGGTGTTCTGACTCACTGTGCCTGATTAGACGTCTTTTTTTTCCGACTGTGTGGGAGCATACAGACTAAGCTTTGATGCTGACACTTAAACTTGCACCTTTATCATCCTGATTGGTGCGTGGAGTTTGATGAGTTTACGTCTTTCCCGGCTCAGCTCCGCCCACCTCCAACCTGGGCAGAGGTCTAATTAATTAGCAGGAGTGAAAACATCTGTGCAGACGTTCAGGGCCTTTTACAGAGATTATACTAAGTAATTCTGAAGAAAACACGTATGCTCAGTCTCTCATACAACATGTACATTGAAGAAAGCCTGCAATCCCATCTGTGCCTACTGCCACATATGCATCTGTGATACACTTCTCATTGATTGTTAGTGGAGGTAAATGCGTGACTTTATGAAAGGATCTGTTAACTGGAGCTACATACAGTAAAGCTGTATGGAAGGACTGGGCTCTAATAGCTGGAATTATCCCTCAGGGCTGCTATCAAGTGGCAACGCCCTCTTGCAGCAGTTAGTAGTGAAGTTTATGGAAAATGTGGTGCTGATTTAACAGTGCATCTGGCATGGTACAGAGGCAGGCATATAGACCATACAGTAGTTTAATTTGTTAATGGTTATTATGCCAAACAATTCATTATAAAATGATGTATTGATGCGTAAAAAGTTATAGTTCCTTTAAACAGGCTGCAGTTTGGAGTTCATATCTCATGTTGTTTAATGCCTTTAACTAACGTGTTTCCTCCCCTCTATTAAAAATGCAAAGAGATACAAGCACATGCACAAGAAAACCAATTAATTCAGTCCCGTGAAGCAGATTCATGCATTTGAAATATGCACTGACATCACACCATCCACATTACAGCTGTCTAAACTTCAGGCACGCGTTCAATATCCTTACTCTGGTGTTTATAGGTCACTGTATCCGGCTCCATACATCTTCTGTCAACTCACAAAATCAAAATATATCAAAGGCTGGCAGATATATGCTACATCATTTTACACATCCTACTTGTGCAGTTTTGGCTGTCATTCCTATTTATTTGTGACATACGATACCAGCACGAGCGATGGCCACATGCTGAACAGGAGACTTGCGTTGTAAAAAAACAGAGCTTGCTGATTTTGTTATAGCACCCAACTGCACACCACCTCCCCACAACTTGATTTGAATTACAAGTGTCAAGTTTCAAGATGTCAACGGTGAGCTGGGTAAGAATTTGGGGATTTGAGTGCGCTGCTGGGTGCAATAACAAAACCAGGAGGGGGTGTCTCAAAAGTCAGATCGCCCCCTAGTTAATCACACACTCAGATGGACCTCTGAAACGTATGCTGGTCATTATTACAGTTACAGTCAGTGCATAGAAGCTAAATTACCTTTTTTTTATGCGTGTGATGACAGTTAGATTCTAGATGTGCATCAATCAAGGTGAGCAGCAAAAATAGTTAAAACAGTGACATTTTCCTTTTTTACTGATACCTAAAAACAGAAAGCCTTTCCTCGGACTCCGGTTCTCTTAAATGACGTCTATAATAAAAATGGGCAACATTATAATGGTGAAAATAGCACGAGAATGAGAGAGAAGCTGAATTCTGTTCAGGTTTTGCTGGTGTAAAAGTTTGACTCTGCGTAGCCGTCGGAGAGGCCTGACTAGAATAATGAGTGCCTAACGACTGGGAGGCAAGCTGAGGGTAGCCGATTCAAGAAACTAGTCATGTTTAGGATATTGCCATGATTGAAACCAGATGGTGCTGAGAAAACACACACACTTTTCATTTTTCATTATGCTCTCATTTGGTGGAAGTCCCTTAGATATAACGTCCCACTCTTTTGAAGACGAGTCTTAAAACCACGCCAAACTGCCTGCAATGATTTTCTCAATGGAATCTATGAGAGCACACTCGAGGCTGCAACCTATCTGCAGCTCTGTCAACAAACGTATATGCCCTGAAAAAAAAACAAAGTCCAATTAATCAGGACAGAGTTTATTCTCCTCATTCACTGCATCAAAGGCCTTGGACATGCAGAGGAACCTACTGTAGCTTGCCTTGAATAAACACTCTAAACCCTCCACGCACCCATGTAATGTGCATACTCGCGCACATACATCCACAGTTTCCCTCAGGGCCAGGAAGATGGTTTGGCAGGGGATCACGAGGAGCAGGTCAACATGAGGAGCGGGGGAAGGCGAGGCAGGCGGAAGAGTCAAAAGAAACCCAGAGAAGTCTTTGAATCCAGTGGAATTCCTCTCCTCCTCCGCGGCTCCTCTGGGAGGCGTCAGGAGCCTGTGGAGAGAGCGAGGTAAGACGGGGACTGTCAGGAACAAAGCTCCAAATTCACATGATATGTTTAGCTAAAAGGGTGAAAGAGAAATGAATCAAAGCTTGGCGGGATCAAAGAAACGCAACAATAAAGTCAAGGCGGTTGCCATGGGACCAGCAGGAGATGCATATCATTTATAAGTTGTTCTCCGGCTCTGTCAGATGTGGAGGGAATTGATTGTTATTGTTTGGAGGATGAACTGCTGCTGGAGGGGGTTAAGAGCAAGGGTTATCATCGCACAGTGAGAGGAATATATCTCCTCACTTGTTTTAAACAGCAGCCGCCTGTGATCTGTGTCAGAGGCCACAGCAGAGGCACCTTCAACTCGGGATAACAGACAACAAGACAGACACAAAGACAACTTTGTCAACCCCATAAATATCTTATCGGCACAAACCATTGATAGGCTAAACATTTGTTTTGGATCTTACACTGTCAGAGGTTATGATCACTGTTACTGTTTGAATGTGAAATCAAATAGACTTAAGCTGTTAAATAGAGACTTTCATTTCCATTCATAGTGTAATTTTCAAACGCACGACTGTGGCAAGGAATATGCTGTCTTTTTTTTTTTCAGTTTTTAATTCTTTAAAGGATAATTTTATCTCAATTATAAAACACTTCTCCCTCAGCCCCAGTGATATCTAACCATGTGGATATATTTTATTTTATCCACCAAGATTTTGAATTATCCACCTCTGAATCTTCTGCTGCTACCTCAACACAATGGAGGTGAATGTTTTTTTTTCTATACTGAAAATATTTAAACCTTCCATAAGATGTTCTAAACTACTTTTCTGTACAAACTCCCAAAACAACATACAAAAAGCCTCAAATGAGAAAAAAATGTTTATGATTGATCATAGAGATATCTCAAAACCTTGACAGATAAAATAATAATAATAAAAAAATAAATCTGAGTCACAATTAAAGATAACTGAGCAGCTGCAGAGGCCTCAGTCACGTTGGTGCAACAGGAGTTTAACTTGCTCATGCTAAGCTTAATAAAACTTAGTAATTTACCAATTACAAATGGTTAAAAATTGTGAGTCCAAAGTTTGTCTTTTTATCTTGTGATTTTGGTTTAATATGATGATTTTTCATTCTGACAAACTTTTCATCATGTTTTTCCCCTTTCATGGCAAAAATGGACCTCCATACAAATTAAATCACATCACATGGAACAAATAACTCCTCTGTTTTGAAATAATCTACTCATGTCTTAATTACTGAGAATTAATGGATTATTCCTTTGCACACATTCCAACAGAAAAACAGCCAATTTGATTGACACGACAGTGAGCATGTCATTAATTTTTTTTTTTTTTTGGTATAGGTGCGTGTCTGTTAGTGTGTGTGTGTGTGTGTGTGTGTGTGTGTGTGTGTGTGTGTGTGTGTGTGTGTGTGTGTGTGTGTGTGTGTGTGCAGATATGAGACCCGTCTGTCTGCTGCTCTCTCAGATTGCACCCATGAGAGATCCCAAAATAACAACAAAGAGCCCTCAGTGGGTCGGATGAAAGCCCTGTCACCAACCATTTCTGCACAGAGAGTCTCCTCCCCTACTGTATCTCTGAGTGACACCTCACACATCACATGAAGACAGGAAGGGGAGACAGTCTCGCGTATTTGACCGCAACAAATATTTCCATATGTTAATGAGCTTGTTGGTGGCTTTTAGCGTGGGGCCAAACTGACTGTCACGGTGGCACGCCTGCTGCTGATGTTCACGTGTTACTGGGTTTCGGTAGTTGGGAGTTATGAGGTGTAAATGTGTAGGCATTTATTCACATGTCCTTCCCTGAAAAAAAAAAGTTAGGCGAAAACACTGACACCACTCTTAAGTATGCCGCTAAAGCCAGGAGGCCGTTAGCTTAGCTTAGCATAAAGACAGGAAACTAGCCTGCCTCTAGCAAGAGTTAAAAAATTACGCTTCTCTGTATATCCAACAATAAAATAAATAAATACAACAAGAAGTAAATACATAATTGAGTGATTACTAGCTGTATTTTTACCTTTAGACAGAGCTGGGCTAGCTGTTTCCCCTTGATTTCGGCCTTTATGCTAAGCTGTTGATCCTTTCTTCATATATATCTCTAGATTAAAAAATATCAAATTAGTATCTTTTCCAAAATGTGGAACAATAACTTGTTTTTCCATCATATGCTATCATCCAAAGCAGAGAAATGTTAAAATTACATGAGGCATTGCAAATACCTGCAACATCAACATTAGGTTACAATGACTTTGTAATGAACTGGTCTGATATACCAACACAAAGCAATGAAAGTAACCTACTCTTTTACCTTTTTGTCCCAAACAGCGGTTAAATCCGCAGTGAAAATCTCTCCATGTTCTACCACTGATGTCAGGCCAAAAACACTACAAACGGCAGAGAAGGACTCCATTGTTATTTCTAACTGGTAGAAGCCCCGAGGTTATTTTTCCTCTGCCTTGAAACAAATCAATGAAGCACAACTCACTTTGAACAATTGCACATTTGCTGAAATCAGATGTGGGTTGAGGAGCCAGCCATCATCGCACTTATTCTGTTTGTTGACAGAGGAGGCCTTTGATAAACAAGCCTGTTCTTTGAAACAGGTGCCTGAGCATGAGTTCAGTTTTGAGAGGGAATTCAGAAAAACTGACTGATTAGAGGCTGTTTGTTATTCTGCGTGCAACCATTTGGATTCTGCGTATCCTTCCCAAAGTCACAGAGATCCTTTCGGTATAAACAACGGCACTATTTATTTTTCCAACTGAGATAACACAAAAGTTTGACACGGATACTTGCAAAATCTCAAACATCTCAGCGATGAAGATTGTCTGTCCTCTCCTGTCACTTTGATGAGAACGTCAACAAACAGCACAACTTGATCAAATCAGCCTGGACGGGGAGGTTTACTTTAGCCAACGTTGCCCCCAAGTGGTGACACTAGAGGTTGCACGAAACCCCACTAACGTACATGTTTACATTTCAAAGCGACTCCCATACTAGATCTAATTAAAGCCTCCACTTTAACAGGCTTTGCTTACGTCACTCTCGTTAAATGTGCAGTCTGCTCTCTCTCTGAAACACTGAAAGAGTCATGACTGAGCCGTGATGTGTTTTCGCTGGCTGTCCGACAACTGTGAACACAACATGCAGTCCGCCCGGTTCACAAACCCAGCTTATCCTCCCTATCAACATATGGAAGTGTTTTCAAATCGCTATCTACTAGCAGCGAATGGTCTTAAATCAGTCATTTTAATATCAAAGCACTTAACACTAGAATGATGATTACTTGCAGGTGGATATCCATGCTGCTTGTCAAGACTGCATTTGAAGAAAATGACTGAGCTCTTATCCGACACGTACAGTACAGCCAGTGTTCAATAGGCAAGATCACATTACAGAAGATTACTTTGGAGTTTCAGCAATTTTCCCAAATTACACTGGCCTTTGGTCTCTGGTAAACTTGATTGACTTGAATGGTTTTCATTAGAAAACCTCGCAGGGGCTTTGCTGTTGATGCCCGTACACAAGAGTCGAGGCATTTGAGGGTGAGTGGGTGCAGATGGGACGCTGGGAGTGAGCGGATATGCAAATCCTTTCATGGATATGCTTCATCATGTTTTAAGGGAAGACAGACGCTGCAGTTTGATTTGTGATGCTCATCTGTGTTTCGCAACCCTGACATTCTCCTACGACACAACCATTTGGTGTCACTTAGCCGCCTCTAAAAAGAGCTGATCGGTAATGCGATGTGTATGAAGTACTGAATTTATTGAATCAATGCAGGCTTGCGCAATGCCTGTGGCAGGAAAGCATTGCTGTGGATGGTATTTTGATGCATTCGCTGTGTGTCCACGATAAAACGAACCTTAGGAGATTTACACTCAGTGTCATATTTGAACTTCAGTCCACCCTCCCCTGTCTCTCCTCATCCAAAGAACAGAATCTGAGTAATGGAAATCAGTTAGATGTCACAGAGAGCCTGAGCCCAGACTGACAAGAAAATAGCCATGAATAACATGACCACCCTTATTACCCTTCAAGAAAAATACTTAGAGAGGGATCCAAAATGAAGAATAATCCGGATACACTTTCAGTGTCACAAAGAATAAGAGCTATTTATCCTGGCCAGAGATATTCCCACATTCCCATCAGCTGTTTGGCTGCTTCACTCGCCGCCCCAAAGCTGAAACCCAAGAGGTGTATCTGTAAGGAATTAAGGGACGCGTCATGTGTCTTGTGCTTCTTCGCATTAAGAGACTATCTGTTCCAGCTTATAGGCATAAAGCACAAATTAATTCCAAAACTTGGCAACATAAATCTTAATTCTGATTGTTCGCTGTCACTTCGCGTTCAGACTGTGTCTACAGCACTCATCTGGCAGCCACTGGAAAGAATTAACAAAAGTAGGAACTGTGTGAACTTCCAGACAACTGCAGGTTTGCGATGCCACCTTGAGGACGTTTACTGACACAGCAGGGCACTGAAGGCCTGTGCAAATGCTTTCAAATGAAAAATAAATATTTGGGTACCATGTCCAGAGTATCCAGTATCAGTCAGGAGGTGAGCTGCTTTAACTGTAAGTCAAGACAAGCAGAGTATTTTCTCTGCAGCTTTAACTTAAGGAGGGATTAACGTCAGAGGACAAGTTGCCAGAGTTTGATCATTGTTTGCAAAAGAGGGCAAAGAGAAATGAAATGGAGCATTAATATGCACTACCAGTCAATGGTTGGGGCACACCTTCACTTTCAATGTTTTTTCTTTATTTTCTTTATTATTTTTGACATTGTAGATGAATACTGAAGACATATAAAATAACATATATGGAATTATGTAGTAAAGGAAAAAGTGTTTTCAGAGAGGCCACCTTTTGATTTGACAGTCTCAAAACACATTAAGAAGGCAAGAAATTCCTCTAATGAATCCTTGGAAAGACACAGCTGTTAAGTGAACACCATTCCAAGTGAATACCTCAAGACTAAGAGAAAGCCAAGAGTGTGTACAAAATAAAGAAAAACTGTCAAATGAGAAGGTGTGTCCAACCTTTAGACTGACAGTGTATGCTGTGGTTAAATAGTGCTTTCATGGATTTGTCTGTTGGTTTGTGAGTCTCTGTGAGTTTCTTTGGGCCGCTAAACCTTAAATAACACTTGCTGGATTATGTGGGTTGTGCACTGAAGTAAGAATCTGCATGCATCCTTTTAAGTAAGTCCAACTTATTATTAAAATTTAGGATTGCTGAGTAAGTCCTACACGATGTGGCTTTTCCTGTCAGATTAAATCAATTACTTTAGCTGCTTTGACCACTAAAAGCTTAATTAAGTTCAGCCACATAAGTTCGTACACATAGTTGTCCATGTAAATTGTTACCTTATTTTCTTTGAGAATGAGTCTTTTCACTTAAGTCAGAATAAATAATACATAGCAATCACAGTTTTTATGATCAAACCGTTCATTATAAAACTCATGTCTAAAGTGCTTATTTGAACCATTTTCTAAACCATCATCTGTGCACGCATGCTCACTTCAAACAATAACTGGACAACATTAAAAATTAAGGCCAGATCAAACCTGTTCCTAATTCCCAAATGGGATTGTCTTTCTAACACCACAGGAAATTCAAGAATTTTAAACGAGAACAACAAATTAGATATTTGCATTGATATTTGCTTTTAAGAGGAAGTTTCCCCTCAAACAAAACAACATATTAAAATTATCAATATATACATCTATTTAAGAATAGCTTCCCTGAAGTGGATCTAGGTCTTTATTTACAGTGCATGTTTAATTTAATGGAAAATGAATAAATACAGAGCTGCAGGTGTTCACAGCCTGTCTTCATGCAGACTGACCTGAAAGCAGATCCTGGCCCAGTTACCCAGCTTTTACCTCACAGAAATGATAACTGCCTGGGCCACACATTAACATTGCTCCGATTTTCAAACCAAAACATCTTCTTTGACCTAAATTGATCCCAGGTTCAGTCACGAATGTCAAATGGCCCATGCACGCAGCTGCTGGTGACCAAAACCTCAGTTAACCTAGTGTGAACTTTAATTTAGAACGTAAAAAAAAAAATTCTCTCACCTTTGTTTCAAGTTCAATCAACGGGCCAAGATGTAATTTCCCTCAAGTTATCAGCACAGAGAGCAGTTTCTTGCTTGCCTGTTTCCTGCTGATAGTTAGTAACTGCACAAATAGTGACTAACCAAGTAACTGAATTGATGTTGGATGCAAACTCTTTCATGGAAGAACAAAGGTGTAACTTTTGTTTTGAATGATGCACTGCAGCTCACTAATTATACAAGTGGTTTTCTATTGTTAAGTAAATACAAAGATATTTGTTAAAAATGATACCCTTATATATTAATGAGACATTACTCTTTGTTTTCATTTGGATGTATTTTCAGTGTTATTCACTAATCCTGTGGATCATCGTCAGCTTTTAAGGTTTGAAAAATGAGGGTCGGCTTATGGAAATGTACTGAACCCATCGCACAGGAACAAGATAAGTGCTCCACCCATGCCTCAAAGTATGTTTGACAGGGCCTCGCTGCAGAAGACGCAGCCTCTCTCATCGCTGGCAATCTTCCTCCTGCCTCCAATAAAGTTCAAGCAAACATGAAGTCATGTCAGCTGGGCAGACACGAAACATCAGTGTGCAAAAATGACATCCTGCATAGGCGCTAACTCTCCTTAGATTTTATTATTTCTCCTTTAATCATCCCTTTCCCGTTGCATCCAGATTGCATCATCATAATATGACACTTCAGTGAGTGTTTAAGAGGCAGGATGCTCTCACCAGCCACAGCCCTCATCCAGCTGACCGCAGCCGAGTGATTTCGGGATGTGAGAGCAACACAGCAAACAATCCCAGAAACGCTTTCTTTGCTTTTAACTATATCAGAGATAAATAATGACCCCTCTTTATAGAAACAATAAAGCCCTGGGCAGGTACAGGCCTGAACAGCTGCTGCCCATATTAAATTCACTGGGCTGTAAAGATCCAGCAACACTACCAGCAGGCAAGTTAGAAGTAAAGTGTCTAATCTGATCCCGCACATGCACATTGTTAAATCAAAGTAAAGTGCCTGGGGTGGGGAAACGTGTGAACAGCATAAAAGCTTTTCCACACCCACCGCAGGGATCAGCTTGCTTTTGGGGGGATGCACAATGCCCCTTTAGTGCTCAGGCATAAGACGAACACAGGTCTCTGTCTGATATTTATTTGCAAGTATAACAGGAAGTGTCTTGTCTTTACTTGCAATTTCTTGCGGTTGTACAACAGAAAAAACAGGACATATAGTGAATAGTTGCAACACATGCAAGATAGTGTTACTAATTCACTTTGCGAACTTTCTCACGGTATCGTAGTTGAGGTGGTTTAAATAGTTTCATTGTGTCACAGTTTCCCTGCTGACCTACTGTACACAGCTGCATTCAACACTAGCTGTGCATTATTTCTATGCTAAGTTTAAACGTGCATTTATGCTATATTAACAATAAACTGAAGAGGGCTGGCTCTGTCACAGACTGCCCTTTGGACTCAGTAGGATGTAGGTGAGAGGACAACATTGGTTATGCTGGTATCAATAATGAACAGCCCCTCTCACCCCCTGCGTGTGACTGTGAGCCTCAACAGCTTTACACCCACAGTGCAGGAAGGAACCTTATCATAGGTCCTTCATCCCTAACCGCAATAACTCTTTAACCCAACACAGCACCACTGTTTACTGTCACCATCTGTCACCTCTGTGAAGTGTCATGCCGTGAAATTTTATGTTGTGAAATAATGACCCTTTATGTGTAGCTTAAGGACATATATAGTGTATTTTATGTTGTTGTATTGTGAATTATTGTGTATTATATGTCTTCTGAATTTTTATATCTATTTTTTGTACTTCATGTTTGTATCACTATTGGGGTCCTTTAACAAGTACAAGTTCATCACATAGGATTAATAATCTTATCTTATCTTATTTAATGGTACAGGCTACTTATCCATCCAGTTCTTATCGTTTCTTGTAAACCTAACTTTTAAACATATAATAAAAGGTAATAAATTTATAATTAATCAATATGTTTACATACTGACACAAGACAGCATGAATAAGTTATTTTGGTGCTTGATTACATTTACCTACTGATTTTTAAGGATTATTTCCACTACCACACAACTAAAGGCCAAAAAGTGGAGACTGTAATTTCTCATCATATGAATTAAAAACCAAGAGTACTTGTGTGCATGACTGACATCCTATATTTTAATGGCAATCAAAGCATCAAGGAAGTTCATAGTGTGAACCACACGTGTGTTCCCAAATCCATGTTTGCTCAGCAAGTCTGCATACTGGCTCTCTGTCCTCTCTGTTCCTTCAACCTGGGCAAGCATGTTCAGAGACTGCAGAGCAGAGTACGGCGTCTGTCCGTCCAGCATGGTCTCAGCGATGAGCACAGCGCATCCTGAGGGCCGACAAAGATGGTTCAAAACCTTCGTCACTGCCTTAACCAGAAAATCCTTAATGTGACATCAAAAACAATATACTCTCAAACAGACAGTTTTTCTCTTAATCTGTCTTTACAAATGAACACCTCCCTGACCTTAGTCCTAGATTTTGGAAAAGGTTACCTGCAGCATTTATTTAAGTCCTTCCATGTAGTGTTGTTGAGGCTGTTGTCAGTCATGCTTTGATGCAGAGCATTGCATCCAGGAGGTTTTCTGTATGCCTGATATGTGCTGTTATAAAACCATGGGTCTTCAAAAGCAGACTGTATTCTGCTGCGCTTCTTTGTTTCCCTTCGCTCATGCTGAGGGCCTGAAGCAGCCCACGACTCGGGCCCCCTCTGTCTTCATCCAGGAAGATCTCACTTAGCAGGAGTCCACAGCCTGGGAGTGTAGCGCAAGTGCACGATGTATATGCAGATTTACAACTTTACAGGAAAATAGTGGTGGTTTTGTAATCCATTATCGCCTTACAATTTTTGCTTTATGCAAAGAATAAAAAAATCAAGAAAAACGATGAGAAAATAGAACTAGCATGATGTTGATATTTCGGCTTGGATTGAAACTCGCTCACTCCTTGCAGCAAAGTTGTTTCACACAGTACAGTAACGTTATCATTCACAGCTTTTTATCACTTGAACAGGTTACATTTAGGTCTCACTGAGTGTGCATGTTTTCTCTGAAACTAAATGAACCACAGATGACTTTATAAATGACTTAACCACAAGATGGGAGCTAATAACTGAAATCAGCTGCTACAATCTCACTGTTGAAACAAAAAAACTGCTGACTTTTGGTTTCACTGGCACAAAGCAGAAAACATTATACTAATCAGAAAAAACATATTTTGTTTATGCCAGCATTCATTGTTTAAAATAAAAAAATATGTAGTTAAAAAAGTTGGAAACAGCTTTAAGAATTTTACCTGGTGTGCACACATCTGCGATTTTACTCAGCAGAAAATGCACTTTCTCGTCAGGCCAGTCGTGGAGAATTCTCGCCAGGATGTACAAGTCTGCTTTGGGCAACTCATCGTTAAAGAAGTCTCCTGTTCATGCAGAAGTGACAAAGCCGTATGTTATGGTCCTGCTGATATCTAGGGCCCACAGAATGAGCTAACTACACTACAAACTGACCTGCTACAAATGATACTCTGTTATCTGTGTGCAGAGGATGGAAATGTTCACTCATCTCCACAACAGCTGGCAAGTCAAACACCGTCACAGACAACCCGGGATGGGCTTTAGTAAACTCATAGGCCATGGCACCAGTGCATCCTGGTAAATAAATAAATAAATAAATAAAATACGAGAGAATAGTTTATAATTCAAGAATGCAATTTTAAACCTTTACGTTCTCTACTTACCTCCAAGGTCGCAGGCAGTTTTAAAACCAGAGAGGTCAAAGGCTGTTGCTACAGCTCTCCCTGTAACTTTAGCAATGCTGTGCATGGCATTCATGAACCTCAGTTTGACTTCTTGACTTGTGTAGAAAGAATCCTTTAAGTAAACAACAAAACAAGAAGCATGTGTTAAATATGTTAAAATGAAATTTTCCCCAAAATGTCATCCATCTGAGGCCAAACCTGCAGATCATCACCTGAAACACATCCTTAGATTTCTTGCCAAAAGCCTTCTCGTGCTGGTTGGCGCCGTCCCGCACGGCACTCTCAAGGTGGGAGAAGAGGGGCCACACTGTGTCGTTACAATGCTGGATGTAGCCCTGCAGCGAAAAAGGAGCACCTGACAGCAAAAAACGTGCAGCCATTGCTGTGTTCTCGTACACTGGCGTCTGGCAAGCTGGGAGTAGAGACACCATAAAATGTGTGAGAGGCTCATTTTAAGTCTTTAACGCTATCTCTGTAAAATGTATGAAAATGGGGATTGTCATGTAATCTTCAACAAAGATGAGTGCCGACTAACTTCTGGTTTTACTTCTTAACAGCCCCAGAGACACACAGGCTTCCAGCAGGCATTCAGTCCCCTTCACAGAGGCTTTGATCTCCTGGGCTATCTGTGCAGCATCCAGCCCTGGCCTGCTTTGTAGAAGGTCGAACACACACATCTTGGATGCGGTAAATAGGGCCTGGAATATTTTGAAAAAGACAGAGTGGTTACAGAAGCAAAGTGCATTATTGTCAGTGATTTATTCTGCCCAGTGCAGGCAGATTGCATAGATCAAAAAAACACTTTCCAAAAAAAAAAATTCATTTAGATTTTCAGACAGACAGGCCAGCCAGTGAAGTTAGGAGAAAGTGCTCAAAGCGCCTCTCCACAGCATCACTCAGTCTACTTCTTTTTTCATTCCTCTTTTTTCATAAAATTATTTATTGATTGCTCTTGTTCTCTTATTACTCATCTTTAATGTAAACTGATGTTTTCTTATTGCTTGGTCATTCGGTTTAGCGCATGTGCAGTGGAGCCAAGCCTCTGCAGGAGCAGGGATTGATGCTCCGTCAGATACTCTGTTCTGATTGGTTCCTTAGGGGTGGTAGATTCTTGTCAAATGGCCTTAGAGGCAGCAGGTGGATCAGAGGAGTCTAATTTTCCTCACAGTTTCTCTGTCTCATGCTACTACTACTGCTGTCAGGACATACTGACAGTGATGTCATCTTTAAATAAGTTGCCTACTTCTACTTTAATGGTTAAATCAGAGTTAGGTGAGAACGTAAACATCATCCTGTCAGTTAATTGAATGAAAAAGTTAAATAAATGAATCAACACTACTAAAGTTAACTTGCTAAAGCCTTATATCTTGTTTATTGTGGTCACCTTTGTAGGTGACAAAGGTTTCTAGGCAACCCGTTTCCAAGAAGTTATTGCACCCACAAAGGAAATGTGCACATAACTTGCCTTATTGTTTTTACACTTTTTTTTGTACAGTGAAATCTAACATATTATTTAGTAAGCTTTAGAGATACTGATACACACTGTTCGTGCAAACTATGCAGCTGTGTGAACTGTACATATTGTCACATCCAACTACCTTCTGTATGGAAAGCAACATGTTTTTAGACACACGCACACTTCTTTATATACAGATGAATGACAAATCCAAAGCTGACATGTTTTGTATCCACTTGTCCCCTTAGAGGAAAGGGTCATAGAAAATCACTACAAAGTTGTTCTGATTGGCCAACTTTAATCATGATGAAACATTTCTATCCTGATGGGACGGGTCTCTTCCAGTAAGACAATGCCTCCATCCATAGAGCATGAGGGGTCACTACATGATTTGATGAGGATGAAAATGATGTGAAGTCACAGTCACCACATCTCAACCTGACTGGACAAGTAGGAGACTTTGGACTGACGTGTTAAAGATCGCTCCCCACCACCATAAAATAAAGAAGAGTGTTCATCCCTCCAGTAGTGTGCAGAGACTTTAAGAATCAATGCCAAGAAGAACTCAGACTGTTCTGGCAGGATGTGGTGGCCTAACATTTTTCTGACACTACTACTTATTTGTCACGCATCTGTATATTTATATACACACCCGCCCACACACACACACACACACACATATATACATATACATAAATATATATATATATATATATGTATGTATACACATAAATAAAGCTGCATATATCTGTTTCTGTGTGCACCTGGTTTCTATGCTCTGCTAGGCTGCTCAATATTTCAGTCTGACTCTCAGCAAGGAAGCAAACAGGTGTATCTCCCACAATATCCTATTTCCTATAAATTGAGCTAAATGCTTCATCGCATGCTCTAGATGTCAACCACAACAGTGACAACCATTTACCGGTAGATCTATTTCGCTATGAAAAAAACATCACAGAGAGCTTTAACAATTTAGAAATATAAAGTGCAATTCATCTCAAATCACCTTTGAGGCTTTGAATCCATCCATCAGTGCAGTGATTTGTTGCAAGTCCTCTTTCTTTGGTTCACTGTCTTCATGCTCTGTCACATTGAGCTCAATCACCTGCCGTCTGTTGGTAATCGCTGGTAATGTTGCATTGTCAGCCTCAGCCTCTCTTTCATCTGTATGTTTAGACAGGCTGTTGACCAGTGTCCAGGAACTTTCACCCACTTCACTTTCACTGCTGATCTTTTTCACCTATGAGGGCAGACTGTGACTTATGAAAAATGACAAAGAGTCAGAGAGACTGCGCGAATAGCATGAGAAGAACTAACCTTATGGATGGGACTGGCTGAAGGACTGGGTGAGGGGTTGTGTTTGGCACTGTGGCTGGTCTGAGCTGGCAGGTCGTGTGGGCTCTGAGTGAGCGTGGAGGCGGTGTGAGAGCCATTGTGACTCAGGCTGACAGGCGTGCTTTCCTGGGCCGTGGAGGAAGTGCAGCAGTTGTAAATAAGGTCCAGCTGTTTGCAAAAATGGTTGAGGGGGAAACCCACAACATTGAGGAAGTCTCCATGGACGTACTCGACCAGCATTCCACCGAGAGCCTGAATACCGTAGCCGCCAGCCTTGTCCCTGACACACAGACAAAAGTGACACATACCCTCTGATTAATACAAAAACACAGACAACACTACAATGATACATTCTTCATATACAGAACAAACAAAACAAAACACCCTCGATGACCCAAGTCCAGATTTTATTTCTTGCTGACATAGTCCCTGTCAAACAGGACAAGGCAAACACAGCTGTAACAAAACTCTGGCATCAAAGTCCAAAAGGCTCATGTGGCTCACATACACTTAGACGACCTGCCTTGATCAAATGCTTGGTTGGCTTACTACGCCAAGGGAAATCAATAGCTGGTACATATGTGACATGTTCAAATGTGCATACTCACATGGGTTCGCCGCTATTGATGTACTCCCACAGCATACTTTCCGAGAGCTCAGCAAACTTCACCTTTGTTTCTTCGTAGAAGTCAATCAACTGGTAATCCACTTCTTGGTCTGGGGTTCAGAGAGGTTGAAAAATAATCCATAACGCTCACTGACAGAAACACTACATTATGTTACACCCTTCATTATGGTGTGGTTTATCTGTACACATATCCTTGCTAAAAATGAATGATAAAAAGCATCATGGAAGTTCTAAAGAAGACACACTGTAAAAGAACCATTATTTATTTGTGACTTACTTTCCTTCTCATGGCAGAGGACAATGGCCACACCAGTGAAGACACTGTGCTCTTTACCACTCAAGCTGGAAGAAAAACAAACTATGAAGAGAGAGACTGTAAACAAGATATGGGTCTGTTTTTTTTCCCAAATGCTAACTTAGTACATCACTCTAACCTTGACAGCATCCTGTAAGCATCATGTTTGTCCACCGGCTTCTCCAGAATCATGCCATCCACAGTCTGTGGAAAAGTAACAGTCAGACTGAATTTAGAAAAAAAAAAAACACACACACACACATTGCAGAGCAGATAAAATGCTGTAATGCCGACTTCCTCTTACCACAATAGTGTCTGCGCCGATAACTATGTCTGGAGTCTTTAGGTGTTTCTACAGCAGATGAATACACAATTTGTTGTCAGTATGGCATTCAACAGGATAATACACACTGTTTACTGTCATACTCACACAATGTTTACTGTCATACTCACAAAGGGCATCCTCCTGGCCACCTCCAGGGCCTTCTGTTTGGCTGTCTCAACAGCATACTCATGAGGTGCTTTGAAAAGCCCCTTGTCAAGAGTTTCTTTGAACCAGGATGGTACAACTTCGAATCTCAAGCCCTGAAATATAGGTGAGAAAAATGCAACAACAACAAAAAAAAGATACTCTAAACCTGTTATTTGAAGCTGATAATGATATTTGAATCATCCCCACCAAGATTTATTAAATAACCAGTACTCTCTACAAATTTGCTACTCATCAGTACTAATCATCATTTTGGTCATTACTGTGAAGACAAAAGAAGAGATGTGACAAATAATTCATTCAGCCCAGAGTTTCTCAGCCTCATTGTTCAGGCTGCACGTGACCTTCCTAGATATACTGATCAAGTCGTGAATATTTTACATTTGGCACATAAAAATCAGTAACACTGGCTTAAGTAGTGTTTGTATGATGCATACCCTCGCATGACAGCTCGACAGCTCTCTTTCTTAATTGCTTAATCAACATCAAGATGTGAAGCTCAACTTTGTGCACACAACTTTATGTGCTCACAATGAAACAAAATGCACAGTTGTCATTTAACCAAAAGGGAAGCTTACCGCATTGCGAAGAATTTCGAGTCTTCTGGGAGAAGCGCTTGCCAGCACGACCAGTTTCCCAGCCAGCTTGGAGATAACAGGGTTCAGCACCATGGTGGCCTTCTTGTCTGACTGCCCTATGAAGTGATGAGTTAAACATTATAGATGTGGCCTAGTTAGTGTAGTGCGTAAAAGCACAGAGTGAGACAACTGCAGGTGTTCAGAGCATCGTCACAGATGACTGGTCCACAATAACAACAACACCATGGAAAAATACCACAAAAAAACAACATATTACATTTGGGGTTTTGAATGGAAAACCATGAATATATATAGATATCACTTTGTGCTCTGGGCACTTTTTTCTACTTTTTTTTTTTACAGGTTATGGACTAAAAGATTCATCCATAATCAAAGTAATCATTAGCTGAAGCCCTGGGACATCATTTCACAAACACACATGAGAGAAAATATGATCCAAAAAAGTCAATGAGCTGCTGTCAGTGCAGCAAATCTGATGCAAGACAAGAGTATGCAACAGTCTGAAATACTCAGGGCAAATCTTAACACACACACACACACAC
>JBAJHX010000043.1:16300545-16311044 GCA_037176925.1 Amniataba percoides | reverse complement strand
ATGTTGGTGTAGAAGACGAGGGTCATGAAACTGTGGGTGAAAGATGGGGAAAGATAAGAAGATGACTGATACTAGTCCCACTAAGTCCGTTCAGTCTAAAGCTGCAGCCAGCATCTGGTTTGCAGCTGACACCAGGCTCTGTCTAAAGATGAAAAATTCCACCTCCCAGCACCTCTAAAGCTTAGTGACTGAGACTTTGTATCTGTTTGATCAGTACAAAATAAATTACGCATAATAAAGACCAGTTTGGTTTTATGTGGGTTTATCCATCCATCCATCCATTATATTCACACAAAGACATGGGGGTGCTGGAACCAGTCCCAGCTGACATTGGGTGGGCGGGGTACAGCCTGGGCATGACACCAGTCACTCACAAGGCTGACATAGACACACAAACACACATTCACACTCACACCTACGGCCAATTTTACAGTCACTGCAGGAGGATGCTGGAGTACCTGGAGAGAACCCAGGCACGGAGAAGATGCAGACTCCACACAGAAGGGCCCAAGGTGACAGTTCTAATCACTGCAATTGATGAGCATTTATGTGCAGCACCATTTCTTAGCTTGTAGCCATTGTTGGTCTTTATGCTAAGATAAAGTGGTAAGTACTATTAGTACTGTGGCACTGCAATTAACAATGAACGGTACCTGCACATACTGGGTCCCAGATTCCAGTTGTATCCTTGGAGCTGGTAGGCGATCTGAAAGGGCAGGGCAGTGCCAAGAGCTAAGTCCGTGAGGGTGAGATTTATCATGAAGATAATGGAAGGGGTCTTGGGAGAGGTGCGGAACAGGAGGAGCCACATTGAGAGGCCATTTCCCACCAGGTTCAAGAGAGTGACGAACATGTAGATGACGGAGATGGCAATGCTGGTTTTTACATCCTGGAACAGGTACAGGGTGGCGTTGTCTAGCTTGGTGGAATTCCCCGACATGATTGGATGGACCCTCGTCACCTGTGTGCCAGAGTTTAGCAGAAGCCTGTGAAGCTTTCGGTGTGCTGATCATTTCACTTACTTAATAGAAATTGAGCAATATCACATACTTCTTCATTTATGCATGTATTTGGTTTGTAGAAATAATTGTTTCACAATATTTGAGTGAAAAAGAACAAAACATCGATGACAAAGTACAGGGGGGAAAAAAAACAAAAAAAATAGCTCTTGTTCAAACTGTTGCATGATAGTGATCTTTTCTTGCAAGACTGATTGATCTGAAGGTGTGAAGCAGCAACTGCTGCATTCATAACAAGATTCTATTATTACAAACTGCTGTTCGCGTGCGAGTCAGACATACATGTTGGGAGGAGTTTTCACACAGGAAAAGGACATGTTTGATTTGTGGTGGAGAGTGCCAACTGCCACTCTGAGCTGCACTTGTACAATCCAGCTGCATACAGACATAAACTTGCACCTGCAAATTACTGTATTATAAGTAGTCTTACACTGAGAGGCAAGACTTTACTGAATTCGTGCCATTTGGTGGTTCAAACTTTCACACAGTTGAGGAATATAGACACAGTCACACTTGGTGCACATAGCTGTGACAGTTGGGGGAATACCACAAACCAAGAGAAGGTGACACTTTACTTGTAAAGAGAAACACACAAGAGCAATGGTAAAAATGGCATTTACGCATGTTAATGGTAACATATAAAATATATATATTTATTTAACTTGAAATGTTTTTGGTTCGTAATGTGTTTTGTCTTCCTTAAAAGTATTTTTGTGATATTTACTTTATCTTTCACCCTGGACAATTAAAAAAAAATCGTAAATATATTTTTTATATTTTAATTATATTTCTAGAACCAAACCAAACCTTTCTCTAACCTTGTTATATTCATACAGTGAAGTTTTACATTATAATTAATCACGGTGCAATTAATTCTTACATCACATGCTATTGTATGACCACTTTAGTCATGTTATAGCTTGGATATGTTTATGTGTTGTGTTAAAAAGCAAAGCAAAACTATTTACAAAGAACCAAACAAGTAAAAATGAAAAAAAAACATTGTGGTAATCTTTTATTCTCTCCTCTGACTACTAACATGTCACTATTTAAAATGTTAACCAAAGTGCTTTTACTGAAGATTAAAGTACAAATAAATTCAAAAAAAGAGTACAAAGATGTTAAGTATTAAACAACTAACGTGCTGGGTTCCTTTCAAGTCAATATGAAAAACAAAACTGGTCACATCGATAGCACCTCTTCCGATAAATCTCAGTAAAAGTCGATTGAACACTCACCTATATGAACACGGAGGCTGGCAGTCAGGCATGTGGGTGCCTGTTGGAGATATACATACAGATATTGTGTCTGCTGAGGAAATGAGGTTTGTTGCAGTTACAGAGCCAGCGAGAAAGAGAGGAAATGGATCATGTGACAGTTTTCATCCTACCAACTGTAGTAAAAACCACCTATTAGATTCAGTATTGGAAATGACACAAACATGATCAGAGCTCGGGGAATGCACACGTTAACTCATCACTTCTGTGATTGCTTAATTTATCACCATGTGGTTCATGAGTTATCTCTAAAACTATACCAACACACGTAGGGAAACTAAACACGACAAAGGGCTTTTGGGAAACCCCAATGGAGAAGTTAGAGGAAAGTGATACATTGTACTATTGAAAGTCTTGAGATGTTGTGGGGTGTTACTTTCAGTTTTACTGATTATCACTCCTATCAGTGCTGTGATTTAAATGGAAAAAAAGCGAGATATCACTTTGAGGTCACATAGGCCTGTGGTATGTATGCAAATGCATGTGGGATTTGAGTTAGGTCATGCAGAATACAGAATAATAAATATTTCTTCTGTAGCACAAAGCAGCTGCTTTCCTCTACAACTGACACGCATGGTGCACACGTACGCACCCAGGTGTTGTATGCCTGTGTTGTTTTCAAGTGAGGCGAGAACACCAGATTTCTTCTCACAAGATTCACGGGATGTGTTCTTTTGCTGCTGGCTTCCTGTTGATTATCATAGTTCTGCTTTATCTGGGTGACAGGGTGATAGATACTGAGAGAGAGATGATTGTAAGTACCACAATAGAGAACACTGAGTAAAGCTTCCAGTCAAA
The DNA here is from genome assembly GCA_037176925.1 of Amniataba percoides. Lineage (NCBI taxonomy): Eukaryota > Metazoa > Chordata > Actinopteri > Centrarchiformes > Terapontidae > Amniataba > Amniataba percoides. The sequence continues at coordinate 16,307,950 of JBAJHX010000043.1, read as the reverse complement.
TATAAAACAGCAACTGCCACATACGTAGCAACATCTGGCCCCATTTTGATCTGGATTAACATTGTGAGAAAAAAAAAAGACTTAAGCTTTATTTCAGTTTTGGCAAATATAACTTCAGACACACAATGAAACAGGGTGTGTCTACACCAACTAATAATACAATCAGACACCGTTATGCATTTACACATTTCTAACTATAACTGACTCATATCTGCCATTCATAAAGATGCTCTACAGGCAGGGCTGTAGATATATGCTGCCTCACCCAAACTGTCAGAGAACTACCACAATGACTGAAACTGTTAGTCTCCTATAGTGGTAGAAGAGCTTTATTTTTGCACAACTCAAACTAAAGAACACAAAAGGTATGACAGACATATGTTAGGTGATGCAAAAATAATATAAGGCTTGTTAAACTACATCTTACTTGATCAATAGTTGTGGATTTCCATTGGATTTATTTGAGGGCATCAATAGAAAACCATGCATGCAGCATAGAAAATTAATCACTATCTTTTATGTGTCATACTTCCCAACTTGCAACTTTACATTGTAGTTCTAGGAAATGCTCTATAGAAATGTAGAGAATTTGTGTTCTTCTTGGCTTGCGGGTTCTTATACAAAGCTCTGCTCACAAAAAAATATTGTCTCTGTTGTATGACACCTTAGAATGAGATGGACCAAAAGTGTTAAGTCACAACATTTTGGAAAAAGCAGTACAATGTTGTCCTTTTTTTATCAGTAATAACTCTCCCCATGTCTTTACACACAAAAATACACACAGGATTTCCTCTGTTCAAGTTTCTACATCCACTTGGTGTAAAATCTACTTACATTATGCTTGTTTCAATAAAATCTGTATGACAATTAAAAACATCCAGTTTCAGCAAAGTCTACAAAGGCTTGGTGACAAGATCATTTGCAGGGGGTGAGGTCATGGTTTCACCAGCAAACTGTTGATGGGTACCAAACGTGAGCTGCCTCGTACAAGGGACGCACTTCAAAAACACGATGAGGAGAAGGGATGAAAGTGCATGAAATATGCCATATAACTGTGAGATATATAGTTAGCTCTTGTGCTATTAGAAAAGTAAGTACTGTTGTTTGCCCGTTGCCTGTATTCTCCCATGGTTAATTCCAAAGATCCAACCTGATGGTATGCTTTGATCGTCCTTTGAATTCTAAACAGTGAAAACATTTACTGTGTACTAAAAATGTTCATACACCAGCAAAACAAAAACACTGAACACCATATGAAGCTTTAAATTTTATGACACCTACTACTGGTGACAATTACTGCCTGCTTTTGAAGTGCCCTTCTCCCTCAGTGGAATATATTATTATTTTGAAAAGCTCACCTATAACCAGTCACACCTGCCACCATCATCTTCGGCTGAAAAGCTGAATAATTTATTTGTATTTTCCACGAGCATCCCTCCTGCTCACTGTTCATCTTTGCTTTTATCGAAGCCCTTCTCCAGTCCCGTCGCCAGAGCGACCACGTCGTAGCAGTGCTCCGCCCCGTGCTCCGGTGAGTGGCCCACGGGGATGCAGTCGTAGCCTTTGCCCGCGGAGCTCATGCGCTTCCTGTTCCGTGCACCTGGCTGATAGAGCTGCATGGCTGGACGGTCCTGCATGGAGACAAAAGAGCAGGGACATGGGAGGGACAAGCAGCACACAATTTGAATGTCCATGTGATACATATGTACATTATACATACATATCCAGTCATTTTCACTTATCATGAGTTACACAGAACTGAGATTTATCCCAGCATGCACTTGACTGGCAGGTAAAGAAAGAAGGTTTGGATTTCTAGGATTGGTTTGAGTGTTATTGTTTTGTATGGCATTTATATTGTATTGCAGTGCGTACCAAGACATGAATCAAGAGAATGTCAAGATTATGGACACATTCATTCTAGTGGTTTTAAATCACGAATCCCTTTGCAGATTTGGCTCACGTTGTTTAGTTTGTTTCATTTTTATCCTAAGCTGAGCGACTATATCGGCATTCAATATGTCTGTCCATAAGTGAATACCTCCTCATTCGTAGGACCCTGCACTTTGGCTCTGCATTTTTACCCTGCACTTTGGTCCTGATTCTGACTCTCTTCAGTTTAACCGCAGCGTGTTAACTCGAGCCGTCATGTTCACTTATTCAGTAAGATTGTTTCTGTGGCTTTTTTGTATTTTTATGTTTGTAAAAAGGAAATGAAATGTGAAATGAGAGCTTGTAAAGGTGCTCTCAGTCACAAGTTAGGAGCTCCACGGCTAATAGTTCTACTGATTCAGTCAGTGATCAAGTAGGATTAGTTCAGTTAGATTGATGGAAGGTTTTCTGAATCCCTTTGTTTAAATACAAATTCCCAAAACAGGTGTTCACTGAGTCATAACCAGTGAGCACTTTAAGGTCTCATATTCACCCAATTTGCACATTTTTGCTCTGTGGGAGGACTCTGCTGCACCTTGAGGAAAATACAGGCAGCCTCCTCACAGAAAGTTTGCCAAGCCAGGACTGTTTTGTGTGTTGCCTTGACCATTTTAACTTACATAAAGTATCTTTGAGTACCTTCAAAAGTGCTTAAATAAAATATAATATTTTTTAAAATCATTAGTATAATGTGTGTGTTGTCCTGACCGATTTAACTTACATAAAGTGTCTTTGAATACCCTCAAAAGTCTTTAGATAAAAATCCTATTTTTTTAAATTATTAGTATAACAGGCATTGTGCAAGAGAGTAATACAAATGCAACAATTTGTCATTTGAACAGCCTTCTCAGTGTTAGCTAAACCTCAAAATAACAAAATTTTCACCAATTTCTGAGGTATTCATCATACGATGGTGTGTACGGTGGCATATGCAGTTTAAACACCACCTTTAAGACCTTCAGTGCAGGGCTGTAAGTAAGTCTGAGACTGTTTCCACGACACAAATACACTGAAAATAAGAATTGTCAATTTCTAGAGCTGATGATAATTATCTGTAAACAAACATGTCAGCATCTGAAACATCTGAAACACAGCTTACATTATGACAAAAAAAGTGAGTAATTGTCACCTCCCCCCATCTCATGCTCACCTTCTCGCTCACCTTGTTTCGCAGGCGTTCCTTCCTGTTACCCAGGTCCTCCCTGTCCTCCTTTCCCAGTTTGTCTCCACCATCTGGGCAGTAAGAGTAGCCGTGATGGTGCCCCTCCTTCTTGGCCCGGTCCTGGCAGTAGCCCTTCCCCCACTTGGTCTCATCTTTGCGACGCATGAACTTGTCAAACTCATAGTGGTGTCGCTGTCGTTTCCTCTCTTCATCTTTCCCCCTGTGCTCCTTGTCTCTCTGTCTGCGGCCATGCTGCTCTCTCTGCTCCTTGTCACTCTCAGGCTGACCTCTAGTGGTCACAGTGGAGAATCGCACAAACACCAGATGCATAGTTGTGACACAGACATAACTTATATTGGGAAAATTCTTTGTAGTACTTAACAGAAAGGTGTATGTTTTTTTTTGTACTGTGAAACACAGACGTATTATGTGAAGTAAGTTTGTGGTTTCTGAATATCAGTTTACTGATTTTTACAACTGCACCTTTTTCAATACTTCATATTTGTACTCTTTATAACTTTGCACTGCAACTGCTGCACACCAGTTTTCCTCTGGATAAGTAAACTCTATCCTATCTTATTCTTTTAAAACTATTTTGCATGTACATAAGTAACATGTATGTTTCAAAGTGGATCTAAAGCTAAAAAGTGGATATTTTCCTCCATGTATATACAAAATTAAGTTTTAACAACATTAAAAACACAATCTCAGATTTGGATACTGTTTGTAGTTTTAGTACATTTACCGGAGCAATCATAAAGAAGAGGATAAAATGACTCCCAGGACACATCCTACATTACACTGTGTTAATGTGTAGTGCTTAATCCCTCCCCTCCTTCGTCAAGCCTCAATAAATGCTTTTGCACAAGACACCCAGGTCTCCAGACACTTCCTCACTCTCGGGTTAACCAACTCTGCAGGATTTCACAATCTCAAACCAGTGTGGTTTTTTCCTTTTGTAATACTTATATCAGTGGCAATTTCACAGCATGTGCCCCTGCAACAGAAAGTTTGATTTGGCAATCCTTACTTTTCTTTGGAGTCCTTTGACTTCATTTGTCCTCCAGCTTTCTCCCATTTGCCTCTGTCTGTCTCCCCAATGTCACTTTTGTCTTTCATTCGGTCTGAATCCACGTCGTCATCCCTGTCACTCTTTTTCAGGAGCTACAGCGTGCAGACGACGCAAGAGACAACAGAATCCATCATTACAATCTACAACACCATCCAAAGAACAAGAATAAACATTTCTGTTGTTTTAGAGATGAAGAGTTACCTTGATTTTGATGTCTTTATCGGATAATTTCTTTTGCTTCTCTGCCTCTTTCCGCTTGCGTCTCTCCTCCTCTCTGCGCTTCCTCTTCTCCTCTTCCCTCTGCCGCTTCTTTTCCAGCTCTCTTCTTCTCCTCTCCTCTCTCTTTTCCTCTCTTATTCTCTGTGAGAGGAGATGCAGCACATTTGAAAATATTCTCCAAACATTTTGGAGCAATGCACTGGTATTTTCTTTCCATCAAAGCATTTTTTTCTTTCTCACCTGTTTCTCAATTTTCTTATTTTTGATGTACTCCAACAGCGGTGTTGTCCGTTTGGCTGAAGCATGAGGAAGCAGAGAGTAGTAAATAAGTGTTATGCATTTATTAAGCATGAACACTACATATATACATATGAATCTTGAAACATATTATAATGGTTCACAGAGGAATGATTATAATGTGCATCTGGTACTGTACCTATGAGCTCTCTGGTCTTGGCCTCTATTTCTCCAAGCAGAGTTTCAGGGTTGGCCATAGACTTCTCCTCATCACAGGAGTAATTCTCCAAGAACCGCTTATACTCTGGGTCTGAGGGTGTTTCAAACTCAAAATCAATCTAAATTCTTGCAACATGTCTTTGATCATAATATTTATAATACAAATAAATAACAGAAATAAATACCATGAACAATAATTTTATTATCTTTGCATCATGTGGGCTGTATATCAGGACAGATTCTAATGATTGCTTCAGCTTTGCATTTCAGTACCTTCTTCGATGCTTCCAGCTTTGGCATCTTTCTTTTTTAGCTTCTTCTTGGAAATTTTCTGGAAGGGGGCAAACTCCACTACTGCAGGATACTCCTGGCCTGAGTAAATATTGAAATAAAAGGCAACTCATCATTTAACAGAACAGCTATCAAATGGTAACAATGGTAACAAAGGCTCTAAAGCCACCTCTCTGTCCATAAAATTCAGCTTGTAGCTGTAAAACAAAAATGTCCTTGTTTGCATTTAATATTGCAGAATGGGCTGCACACTGTGTGTGCACCTTCATCACCACCATACTGGAAACAAGAGTCAAGCTGAGTTTAAATAAAATGATAAAAAATACCCTTGTTGTCGATGAAGACATAACCATCAAATCGGTCCCTGAACAGCAGGATATCTTCAGGGTTTTTAAAATTGATATATGCTCTTGAGAATAGGTGGGGATAAAGACTGTGGAAAGAGTAAAAGAGAAAGAGGAAGAAGTCATAAACAGTCTGGTGTACAGGAAAAAGCCACCGTATTTGGTGTGATGAGCACAAGAAAAGTGTAATTCGTTTGTTCATTGAACAGAGTGCATGATTACCTCTGATCAGCTGGAAAAAACTCAAAATAGTCGTAGGATGGAAGCGGACTGAGCTGTTCCTCCAGCTGGTCCCTTGACAGATTGGGAGGGAGCCTTCGAATCACCACCTGCAATAAACCACTTATATATTATTTCATTAGATCAGCAGGGAGAGCCTGGTTGTACAGGTCCTTGTGGATTTTAAGATCTATTCTGGGCATGTAGGAGGACATAAGAGAGAATGACATGATGGAAGAAGCTCTGCTCTAGCTTAAGGTTAAACTGTGAAAAATGGAGTCAGTTGATAACATTTGAGGAAATAACCCTGGTGATGTCATTAGTAATAATCATTTTGTTTGGGCTGCAACAAGGGCGAACATTTTCACATCAGAAATCAAATCAGAAAAAGTACAGTGACAAAATGAGGATGTGCATTTTTTTTAGGACACCAGCGTTTACCAGCCAGTTTGACCCTGTTGCATTATGGGAAATGCTAGATGCTTTTGAGGTTTCGCTCACTTTGCTTTATGGAAGTGAAACACTTCCTCCCCCAGCTGTCAACAGGCCTGTCACTACAAACTCACCCTGTGGAGTCAAACAGTGCTTTATTTTGAATTCTCATGAAAATATCCCAAAGTTTCCAAAAATGTTTTTGGGGAAAGGTGTATAAAATAAGACACACAGAATATTTAAAAATACTCATCCCCTGGCAAAATAAATAACTAGGCTACTTAAACAAAAGCAAACCAAAAAATACATCACAAAACAAGCTGAAAGTGTGTGTACAGATATGATACCTGCGCGAACCTAATGGGAATTTTTCATTTCATCTTAAGGCCTTAATAATAATTCAACAATGCAACAGACTCAAATGTACTCTGACTAAATAAAGGCCTGCTTTTCTTCTGTGGGACCTGCAGGTGGACAAAGCGTTTGACATTTTACTGCATGACACAGTGTTATAAATACTAACATAGTGAATTCAAAGTGGCACATTGGACACAGCTGAATCACTGAAGAAATGGGGATGTGGGGGCCTAAAACCTCGATCACAGAGCGTCGAACTGCGTGTTTTTAACCGCAGTGGACTGGACATTTTGTTGGGGAGACCTTTCGGATTCAGTGTTTGCTACATTTCAGCCGCCTCCTCTTCGTTTACGTAGAAATGAGCCTCAGGCTGAGCTGAGAGAGAGGTGGAGGGGGTCGCTCCGGGCTGACAGGAGGTCTGAAATGGACCTGTCAGGGTTCGTCGCTGTCCGCGGTGCTGAAACGGTCCCACCTCCCTCCACGCTTCCTTCTCCGCCTCCTCCATGTCTGTTTTCCACAGCGCGTAAACAATGCGACACCCTCCCTCCTCCCCTCGCAGAAGCTCGGCCACCCACCTTGGTGAAAACCTCCTTCTTCTCCTCCCTCTGCTTGAGGTGTCCCGGGGCGCTCTCCTGCTCTTTCGCCGCGTCTCGGAACTGGATTTCGACGACGCTCTTGTCCTTGCCCGCCGTCATTTGGTCCTTTTCAGACCTCATCGCTCTCCATCTCCCTCCCCGCCGCCCCGTACTAAGACGCTGCGCTCTCGCGAGAGTACGCGCGGATCTCGCGAGCGGAGAGAGAGCGAGAGAGACGCTCCTGGACATCAGCATCGGATCTGATTCATTTCATGTTAGTCGATGTTATCAGTCTTTTGCTGTTTTATCTCTGTATCTCATTGTTACTGCTGCCAGGAAATATATA
>JBAJHX010000043.1:16274720-16300445 GCA_037176925.1 Amniataba percoides | reverse complement strand
TGCCAGGAAATATATATATATATATATATATATATATATATATATATATATATATATACATATATATTGAAATAACAAATGTATGTATTCTGCCATCAGATGAAGAAGTAAGTAAGTGTGTTTTATTTGGCAACACCACAGTGTAAAAGTACACAAGTCATACATACAGACAAGACAAGTATAAAGTGTGCAGTACAAAAGCATCAGAATACAGTTAAAATACCAAAAGTGAAGTGAAAAGTCCCCATTATGCAGAATGGCCCATTTAAGGCCAAAGTACATTACATTATTATTGGATAATAGCTATTGATGCATTCACGTGTACATCACTTTAATCCATCCAGTGTTAATGACTGTGTGTTTTGCTGGGTTCCCAAGGAATCAATAAAGTTTTACTTCATCCTCTAATAACGCATCATAATTCATTTATTGATTAGACTTTGTATTATTAATGTAAATTATTAATGTAAAATAGCCAGGTATGTCAGAGAGCTAAATGCAGTAAAAAAAAGTACAATATTTACATGAAACTTACTGGAGTAGACATGTGAAAAAGCAGAACATGATAATACTAAATGAAAATACTTTTATCCAGCGCTGTTTACAACCTGATCACATATTTAGATTTCAAACTCAATTTGCAACACGTCAAACTCAACCCACGCATGCCATTAGGCCCAAACTTCAGCAAATGCGTTTTAACATCACAATCACAAGCTGACCTGCGTCAAAGAGTCTCTTTCATGTAGCCCTGAGAGGAAGCAGCAGCCTGCATGTGACAGAGGTCCGGGTGTGTTCAGGTCTGCGGGTGTGTTCGGGTCTGCGGGTGTGTTCAGGTCTGCGGGTGTGTTCGGGTCTGCGGGTGTGTGCGGGTCTGGGTGTGTTCAGGTCTGCGGGTGTGTTCAGGTCTGCGGGTGTGTTCAGGTCTGCGGGTGTATTCAGGTCTGCGGGTGTGTTCGGGTCTGGGTGTGTTCAGGTCTGCGGGTGTGTTCGGGTCTGGGTGTGTTCAGGTCTGCGTGTCTCCGGGCGGCTCCTCGGCCGGGCTGCGGGGCTTCGCGCTCGGCTGCTCCGCGCTGAAGGAGCCGCCCGCGGAGCTGCACGACTCAGGACAGAGAGACTGGCTCACCGAGCGGCCGTGGACATCTCGGCAGGGGACTGGAGGAGAAAAAAAAGATAAAATGCATCATAAAAGTCCACAAACTTCCGCTGCACCGATTTCCTCACGCGTGATATTCTAAAAACTTGGACGTCGCAGCGCGTAAAAACCTGCATCCATCGTGCACCGCGCGCAGGACGGTCAGTTTAAAGAGCAGCTCACCGCTGAGGAAGGTTTGCCTCCCGCCGCTCTCCGCGCACAGCCGGGGTCTCTCCGGCGTGGACACGGAGCTCTTCATGCTGGGGACAAAGGTGGAGCAGGTGTCCAGGTCCCGGCAGACCTTGTCTTGGGTGTAGATGACGGCAGACTTGGACGGAGTGCAGCCCATCTCTCCATTGGGAAGGAAGGTGAGCGCACGAACACCGTCTCCGGCCCCCGAGTGTCAACAGGAGGGACGGAGAGGAGCTGAGTGTGTTCACCTGAAGACTGCGAGACCTCACTCCTCCCCTAAAGCGGAGCATGACATTTAAAGACGGCCTGAGCTCCGTGTGTTACTGAGGAGGGGCTGAAGTGGTTCATTCATGTAAATTTCTCATGGAGATCAATAAAGTATCTATCTATCTATCTATCATTCACTGCCTTAAGATGCGCGCATTCAGTTCTTTACACCAACTATAAAAGGAGTGTTTTTACTATTCCATAACGAGAAATGAAGGATATTTAATCCTTATAATAATCTTTTTTGTCTTTGGGCAAATATCCGGACAGTCATCACAGCATCTAACTTAACTTTCAAATCAAACTTGCACTGTTCAAATCATCCATCCAACCAATTAATTATTTTACTTATGACCATTTATTTCTGGTTTTATTTTAAAAGTAACTCACCCATTTACACGCCAGAACTATAATCTACAGTATCTCAATGAGGAACCTGAAATTCTTTTGTCAATAAGGCAATAGGCAGAAAATGAACCATTATGGGTAGAATATTAAGATATTAAAAAAACTTTATTTTTATTAACACAAAACACAGATATGCTAAAATCTTTACGGTAAATTCATGATTTATTGTACGAATTACCAAGAACTCTGAACAAAAACTGCTTGTGTTTATCTGGCTCTTTATTCGAGGTGTAAATCCACAGGCTGAGCAACATGGAGGGTCCTGCCATAGGCAGTAATAAGTGACTATAGCTTTGTGATGTGAGGTGTGCGGCTGTTTGCTCTGTTCAATCAAGTGTCAGAGGGCCACATGTTCCCAGGGTCTTCAGGCCAATGCTAAAACCAAGTACTCAACCCCTTAACCAAGGCACATGTTAATTCCCCTTTTAAAGTGCAGTCTTAGAAAATGAATAGGATATACAGCAGGTGCTGCATACAGAGTCAGCCACACTTTTACTCATGTTCATAATGTTCACAATGGCATGTTTTACATTTTGTCACTTACAGAAACAACCATATTTAATGCACAACAGGGGGAATCCACAGGAAACCTTTGGTGGAGGACAGGTGCCAAAGTTTTGGTTTGATAGTCGTCCTTGGGCTTTGATATGTGTACCAATGACAACCTGTTGCTACCACAGTTCCACCTCCTGACAGGACGGGATCACGTGCTGGTGTCGGACAAGGTGTCTAACATCACGTCGCTCTCATACATATCACACTCCAGGGTTAAAGAGAGTCGCAGTGGCGTCTCCAGCATCGTTTTGTCGTGATTTGAAAGTGGCGTTTCCAAGGACGCGATGCTGGTGTCTTCCAGTCTCGGCGTGGCTAGAAGGTCGCCGGGCTCGGACGTGTTCAACATTTTCATCAGCGCCGGCGTGTTCAAGCTGCCTCGCACCTTGTCGTTGATGTCTGTGCCTTAGTTGGAACAAAAGACAGCACATTAAAGTCTGTGGTATGGAGACCGACACAGTGCTGAGTATTTCTGTTACTCCAAATAACACAGCAACATACTATTGAGAATAGTCATGGGCACTTACTAGTCAGTATGAAGTACTTCCAAGAAAAACGGTCAGTAAAAGGATAAGAAAAGGTATAAACAACACCATTGAATTGGCAGTGCAGCCGTATCATACCTATATAGGCGTCTGTGTCACCAATGTACATCTCAATACAGTGGCCAAGCATCGTCACAGAGAAAGTGTCGTCCCTTTTCAGTCCGAGTGCCTGCACAGAAAGAAACCAAAACTTCAACTCAACATTTCTCACAAACACATTTGTTGAAGACTAAAGCCAATCAGCCAGTCACAGGTGATGTTACATCCTTATGTTAATGTTTATAATGATCATTAAAAACAAAAAAACATTAAGTCCCATACCACCAAAACCATCAGTGTATTTAAAACATGTCACAGGATGTACTTGACCTCTGCATTACAAATATCTTTTTCAGTTCAGTTTTTTTCATTCGGACTTTTTTTTACTGCTGTGTTACTTCACTGTACTTGTCAGTGATATTTATTGGTTCTATCCTATGGCTGATCTTATGTTTGTTTTTGTTTTTAAAAGACTGCCAGCTGAGCAACAAATTCATCTTCACAGGCAATCTAATCTCATTGAAGTGTTCTGATTTCAGTAACTCTTAACGTAACTCTTTTTCTTTCTTGCACTCTCAGAAGAGGCTATATAGTTCCTGCTGAATACCCATTACTTCCCATCCAGACCTGTGGAATAGAAAAGGCACTATACCGTATGAAAGTAGTCGATGGCGCTCTCAAAGTCGCCCATGAGGCTGTGCACGTATCCTATGGCTGCGTAGGTGGAGGCGTGCTGAGGGATTAACACCAGCGCCTGACGGTGGTACTCCAGAGCCTGGTCGTACTTTCTGTGGAAGCAGAGCAATATGTACAATCAGAGATTCAAAAAGATTTCATTAGGATGTTTAAAGCTGCTGCTAATGATTTTTTTCCAGTATAGATTAATCTATTGACCGTTTTCTTGATTCACTGATTAGTTGTTTGGTCCATAAAATGTCAGAAAATGGTGAAAAATACTGATTAATATAATTTTATTTAAAGGGTTTTAATGGCATCATCATCCCCAAGTCAGAGAATACTCTTGTCTTGTTTTGTCCACGACCCTAAGATGTTCAGTTTATTGTCAAAGACGTCTGTAGAAACTAAAAAATATTCACGCTTATGAAGCAGAAATAAGAATATGGACACTTCTTAAAAATGACTTGATGCAATTTATCAATTATCAAATTAGTGGGCGATTAGGTTATTGGTTGACAGCTAAAACTGCTGCAGGTGTAATGAAATTTTTCTACACCTTCTAGGACTGCTCAGTAATGAAATGACAACAAAAACATCTTCTACATCTTAAGCAGAGCCACAGTTATAGTGAGAGCATCCAAAGCCAGGCTCAGCCATTTGGAGAACACCAGCAGTTTCAACTCTGCTGCACAACGTGTGCCATCTACAGTCAAGGGGAGTAATACTATCTGTCATTTCAAAAGATGGGCAGTTTCATTATGCTGATGTGTGTTTGTTTGTCTGTTTGAAGTTTACCATTTTAAATTTAACTTCTGAAACGTGTCACTCTGTGGTGCTGCAGCAGCAACTGTCTGCAGGCAGCAACTCTGACATGCAGACATCAGCCAATTGCTGCTGCCATTGCCTGGCCAAAGTTGGTTGGAATTGGTATGTCTAATGTGACGACTACCAAATGAGTGTTCCCTGTGGACCCCTGTCTGCTGCGAGTGACAAAGTAACTGAAAAATATGTAATTTTTTTTCTGACAAAAAAGACAATTAATGCTGGAAAGGGTTCCACGCTGGGGAACAAATTGCAGCTTGCTTTTAAATATAGATTAGATAGTTAATGAAGTATGTTATGATGCTGTGCAATGGTATTCATCTTATTTCAGCAATACTAACATAACTGCAATATAAACTTTTCATATCAGAAAATATACACAACTATGTTTTATTTTCTGTTCATCTTTATTTCAAAACATTAATCTAATTTTAAGGTCTATTTCAAATGGATTTGCTGTGTATTTTTCTACTTACTATGTTCATTTTTATGCACCAACATGTCAAAACAAACCCCCTGTATGTATAAGCACACTTCATAATAAATCTAATTGCTTACATATAAGGAGTGTAAACATTAAGACTATGGACGTATCGATGACGCACCAACAATCTACATGACACTCTCACGTTCTATGTAGGACCCACTTTCTACATAAAAACAATTCATACCTTTCAAAACAACCACTTGTGTGGCACACATTTTGTAAGCCATGATATATCAATAGATATATTGAGTGGTGGCTATGCATAATTCATTAAAGTGTCTTTTCATGAATTCTCAAAGACGCCCCCCCCAATGCTGAATGATTGGAACAGCACAAGTGAGCACATCTCTGAGAACAGTTTATGGCAGACAGGCAAAAGAAAAAGGAGGGGAATGAACAAATTATATGAGAGTGCACTTCAACCAATCTCCTTTAATCATCCACTCCAGACAAATTTAGCCTCCCATAGTGGTACTATATGCGCTAACTTGGAGAAGACCATGAAATTCACAATGCTTTTAGAAAAAAATGAGAGATGCAAATGCAAGCTGCTCTGCCATTGTGAATAGTGAAGACCGTTTTAATTTTAACAGACAATAACATGGGAAAATCGGCTCCATACTTACTTCAGTTTCCGACACACATGACCCAAGTTGTTTAGCAAAGGCTCCCATTTGTCCACAGTGACCTTCAATTTCAAGTAAAACAGCAAAACGCGTACATTTAGAGACTCTGAAAGAAACCCTGTCATGTTATAAGACGATCAACATTCACATATTTAGACTCTTTCACTTTAATACATTGGCAGTTACCTCATTCCCAATGGCTTTGATCTTCTCCATGGCATCGAGAAACAACCTCTCTGCTGTCTTCCAGCTATGGCAGAAGTGAAAAATATAACAGCATTTCTGAATGTTCACGTGTACATTACAGCTTACTTAGTGTTTTCCTAGCTCTAAAAAGGGCCAGTGCCTAGATGTCAGCAAAAAAAAAAAAACACTGCAGATTTTTTACTGTCAGTTAAATCGTTTTTTCCCCACTTACCCGATATAACCTGATAACCTCAAAACAGAATATGAACAGCAGCGGACAGGACTGTATTAACACAAACTATTTAAGTCAAAATAGCTGCACATATCGTTCAGCAAAACAACTACTCACTCAGCCAAGTCATTGCTTGTCTGGTGATTTGGACAGTACACGCAGTTTATATCTTAAAATTTACTTTTTAGTCTGCTAAAATCAGCTTTTACAAATCCCCCGTCAGTGTGCCGACATTTGTTTGTGCTGCTGCCAATAACATTTATACTACCGTTGTCAACCTCCGGGGCTGAGTGTTATTGTGCCTGTTTGTGGCTGCATGACTCACTCTCCATTTTGAAAGGCTACCACCGCCACCTCGTGTATGACAAATGGGTCCTCTGGAGCGATACTAAGAGCCTGGCTGAAGAAACGTTCCGCCAGCTTGGAGTTGTTGGTCAGGCCGTACTCCAGGCCGATGTAGAGCATGGGTAAGTGACACCTGGATGAGAGAGTGCAGGAGTCATGTTGACAAGATGTTTTTCACATAAACCCTGACCTAGTGCAGATAAAAAAAAACAGCCTTTTATAAAAGCATATGCAGTTGAAAACTCCAGAACACGACAGTCATGTACCTACCCTTTCATCAGCTGTGCAGCAGTAAAGTATGCAGCCATGGCTTGGTCGTGCTCACTCTCCACTGCAAATGAATGTCCATAGGCAATCCACGCAGGCCCATATGTCCTCTCCAGTGTGGTGGCTTTGCTGCAGGATGTGAACAATACCCAACGTCAATAACTGAGCAGCCTGTGATGTGGCCTCAGACAGGATGTGCTTCCTTTTGAGTGTGCGAATACATACCTGAGGTATCGCCGAGCGTGTTCATTTTTATGGCCAACCATGAGATAGTAGCACCCAACAGCAAACCAGGACACCTGATAAAAAGTTTTTATGTGGTTCTCAAATCACGGAAATGATGCACACGCAGAAAGAGATGTGTAGTGATGTAGTTGCAACACTTACTGGGTTGTTGGGATACAAATCTACCAGTTTGTGTGAGAGGTAAAACAACTCTGCCAGGAAAAAGAACAAACAAAAGCCTGATGTTAAATAAAATGAACTAATTAACAATTCTACTGAGGGGTAGTCAGCATAATGGTAATCACATCAGAGGTCAAGAATGTAAATCAAGTGATAAAACTAAACATCCTTTTCATGTGAGTGAGTGAGTGGTTGATGTATATTTTACCATTTGCTTTTCCAAGCTCCACTAAAGTTCCTATGTGGACTGGTAAACAGTTGGCATGGAAGGGGTCTTTTACCATCACCCTGAAATACAAAAATAGAGCTTCATTAAAAGGTCCTGCTTTTTTTTTTTTTTTTTTACTACCAAGGTTTAACTTTTCAATTACTCCCATTTAAAACCTATGTGAATATACATAGTTTTTATATGATTATATGGTCTAAGGAGAATTATTTGACTTTTCAGAATTTGACTGTTACACTACGTTAACTCCACAAATGTGTATCAGACCAAAACATGCGGTTGTCATGGTTGAGGGTAGGTATGAATCTTAGGCAAAGTAAGGCAGTAAAGCTGTCTAGACAGCTGAGAATAGTCGCTGCTTCATTTGCAGAACACAAAAGTAAACACAAAAAGTTAGAAGAAACTCGAAAGCACCTACATTGATGTGAGTTTGTAGCACATCTTGAAATCACAGTTATAATAATGCCTCTCAGCAAGAGACACCACCACATCCAAGTTGTCCTGAAGACCATTGACCATCTCTGGAACCACCAAGTCACTGGGCTTGTTATACTGCAGAGGGAAGGAGAAGGAGAGTGTGTGTGCAAAAGGTGGGTGCAGGGTTTAAATGTGAGTGAGAATGGAAGTTGAACAAGGTTATGAAAAAGAAAAGGAAAGGAGATACATGAAAAGGTGTTGGGACAAACAAAAGAGAATGTTACACAAACAAACATTTGCATTTCAATTCATTTTAACCATATAAAAATGAACCTTGAAGCTCAGCAACACTGAAGAGCAGCACTTGGCTGTTAGCTCTTTATGAGCTCAAATTAAAGGTCAAAGCAGGAGAAAAGAAACCATATACAATATATCATGCCTCATTCTTTAATTCATCAATTATTCAATGTGAAAACACAATTTAAATAATTTTCAAAACTGAAAGCAGAGGCCCTACCTTCTTTAACTTATTCTCAAAAAGGAAGTGTAACAGCTCCTCCTCCTCCTCAGTGCACTGTTGACCCAGTGGAAGTGAGTCAAGGAAGTCTTTCTCTATTGAGAAATCAAAAACATTTCTCATAAGTATACTGTTATTTAACAATTTCCATAAATGATTATAAATGACACATATCTGTAGAAAATTGGTACACATCATTGCCACAGATCAGCCTCACCTTCCTGTGCAGTCAACATGTGGTGGGAAGTTAAAAGGTCAAAGGCTTCAAAGCAGTAGACATCCAGTTTCAAAGCCTCTTTGTAGCTGGAGGTGGCAAGTGGTCTGTTGTCCATGGCATCATAGATCTTGCCCCGCAGGAGGCAGATGGAGCTGCTGATCTGAATATTTCAGAAAGGGAGCAGGAGAAAAGAAAGAGGCTCTTGAAATGTCCATAAGATCATGAATAACTTGTTATAACTCTACAGCTCAGTCTACAACATGATCAAGACTGGACCTAAGAATGTATTTAAAACAACATTCACACTTTGACATGTAGGCCAACTTATGTAAATGTTATATGGCATTTAATTTCTTAGCCCACGTCATATCTGCTGCATGCAGCTGTTATTACTTTGCATCAGTGTCTTGAGCACTTCTAAAATAGACTTTATAGGGACTGCATATGTTGGTCTAAAAGTAAATGGGAATGTAAATCCTGGTGTTGGGGAGCATTTCAGGAAGTGCACATGGCTGAGAGGTCAGGACTCTAATACACTGTCACATCACAACTACATATATCCAGTAACAGCCTTCAATAGAAATGATTATTATAATGTAGATAGCGTTGGGTGAGCTGTGTTCCCTCCAAAGCAACATTCGAGAACAATGCTAACAAAAAAAAGACATTTTTCAAAGAAGACAAAATTCATAGCCTAATTGTGGACTATATTCAGTATATTACAGCGTTTCAGCAGCAGCCCACACTTACAGAGGCAGGGGACATGTCCCAATCCTTAGCCGACTCTGGTGTCCCGTTGTCCTCTTTCCCGCTCCTGTCCAGCAGCTTCTTACTAGCTGGCTCTTCTGCATCTAAGATATCCAAGGCCTGCTGGAACTCTTTGGCAGCGTACTAGGCAAAACCAGGCAGAAACAAATGCTGTTAATCTAAACAATACCTGGCAAGCTTATCTAGATGATATTCTTGATGAATTTACAAACATGTAAAACAGGATTTACAACTGGAGCAGCGTGCATTTTGCAGTTACTTACATGGCACCTAGCAGCAAGATACTGACAAGCCCCGTACATCTGTGTGGGAGAAGACAAACGTTGTTTCAAACTGTGGCGTAATTTTAATTCAAACGAATCATCCCATGCTTTATATCACTCTGTTCTTATGTCACACAGCTCATACACATCCCTCTGTTACCTTGTCAAGTTTTCGTGAGCGGAGGGCATGGGAGGCTCTGTGGTACTGTGAGGTCAGATAAAGGCACTGAGCAAGCCAGTAGATGTCCTGCGGATCCTCTGGAGGCCAAACAGACAAGTAAAGACATCAGCTTCTGACATCAACAAGTGGCACACCAACAAATGCAGTTGGTCATCAGCTGTCAACAACATAGTGTAAATACTGATTTCAAAATAAAAGGCCCATGACCCATGATCAATGTTCCCCTCTACATTCATCTTAAAACTAGATACATTTCTTCTTAGCATAGATTATCACCACCTTAGACTGATAACACACCACACATATAGAGCTATATTTATAACTGGGCTTCAGACTGACAGAAATTGGAAAACTTTATTTTACTGATGGCGTTACCCGCCATCTAAAATAAAATATAACTAACATAGAGTTTATTTTGAGCTGAACAGAAGTCAGTCGCGTTGACATTTTCTTTACACCTTCAGGGGGCAGATTAAGCAGGATTTCAATGCTGGCTGGTCATAAACAGCACTCACCGTGAGAAAGGGATGCAATCTTGTCGGCCCAAAACAGAGCACTTTGATACTGTTGCTGCAAACACAAACACAAACACAAACACACACACACACACACACACAAACAAAAAGGCTTGAGTCACTTAAATGTACACACTGATACCTGTGTGTTTGCTGTGTCTGCATGGTCACGGTAAAAGGAGCTTGAAGTTACCCAGAAAGACAAAGTGTGATGGTTTTAGCCAGGTTTGCTCCCCGAGCTAACATGAGTTAGCGCCACAAAAACCATCAAATAAATCCGTACCTGGTCGATGTACTGCCGCACCCGCTTCCGAAGCCTGTCGAGGTTCATGTTGGTTTTTATCTTATTTCGGACTCGTCTATCAAAAGCGTGTCATTCTTAAAAGACAGAGCAGTAAGCTGTACAAACAACAGGACGTGCTAACTCGCTAGCGGCGTAAAAATCAAACCCGCGGCTTCTCTCTGCACAAAGCGTTCCGCATATTTACACCGTAAGGAAACAAACGCTGGATACACAGTTCCGCATGATCGTTTTTTTTTAAACTTTCAGTTTGCATCTACCTGTAAAATATTATAAATATAAAAAACAACACAGTAATTTATTTCTCTAATTTAATCATTAGATAATCAACAAAAAGTGTTATGTTCATGAATCGATGTTTATTTAGCACACAGCCGGTGTAAAATACGACCTACTGCAGCTGCTGCACCGTTTTAGACTAATCCAGTACCAGAGATCACATAAATGGAAAAAACTACTTAGAGTGGCATTCAAATTTATCCCAAGTGGAACTCAAGATTTATTCACAAATACAGACAGTTTAAAATACAAATACAATCATAGAAGTCAGATACATGTGGAATAGGACACACTGAAAATAAGGGTCCAGATACTGCGCAGATTCAGCATTCAAATTTTTATCCCTCTGTAGGACAGGTCGTCTCCTGCTCAGTTGTTTTCTGTGTGTGAGGATTGTGTCCACCAGGAGATGAAGACGTGTCATCAGTGTGGGGGGGTTTATCTTCTGTAATCTGAATGGTGTTGGAAGCACCAGGGTTCCCTTTTGTATCTGGTGGGATGGACTTCTCTGGATTTCCTGCATCATCTGCCTTGCTGGTTTCTGTCTTCTTTTTATTTTTCTCAGGCTCTGCTTTGCCTTTGGCCTTGCTGGTTGCAGGGCTGTGTGTGGTGTCATCAGTGCTAATCTTTACTTCTTTATGGCAGTCCCTGTGCTTGTTGATGGGTTTTTCTTGCCCCTGGTATCGACACATGAAATGAAATGGTACACAGTAAAAGATGATATGATAGGTCCAGTTGATATTACAGCACACACAGCACAGATGTTACAGACTGTACTTCATAAAGGAACTACAGCATTAATATTATTTGATCTAAAAGAGAAGGAAAAAATATAACCTTTTGCTGAGTTGATCTTCCTCGTGGGTAACGTGCAATGCTGTCCATCACCTTGAGAGTTTTGAGCCAGTCCTCATGCCAGATCTGCACATTATAGTGAGGTCTGCACTGGCTCAGACGGAACAGGATCATTTGATTCTCCTTGGTGATACGCAGAAACTCCAGCTGTCGCTTCTCCTTGCCAAGGCTACAATGACAAGTAAAGAGAAGCTTTTCAACTGGGTTTTTAGTTTCAAGGGCCACCTTATTTCTTGGCAGTAACACCTGTTGCCCTGCTTGCAGATATACTTTTACACCGATAATTCTGCCACAACCTCAACTAACCTTTTTCTGTCATAATCATTCCTGTTATCAACTCCTCCAGTTGTCCTCATGATGTGTGATATTTTCTCCATAAGCATATTGTTTTCCCTTTGTATTTTCATTGTCCACTCCTCTTCAAGCTTAATGCAGTAACATACAATTGGACATATAGAGACAGTATTTACATTATAGTGGGTTTTACACTTAAACTCTTTCTTATCTTTACAAAATTTGGAATCGTGCACCTCATTGGATGATTTCAGCACTAGATCATTTGCTGCCACCTGATGAAAATGATGTGAGTTTAAGAACACAAAAGAGAAAACTGTGACCTTTTGTTTCTTCATCCTGAGAGCCAGGTGACCAAAGGTCTTTGGTGGAGTAACGTTTATTGTTGGCTGGGCTGACTTCACCTTGGGAAGAAAAGAAACCGCAAAACATTCAGCTTAATATAGGGCACAGAATATTATTATATTATATGGTTGATTTGTGAGTTATATGCCTAAACATTTGGGAAAACATGAAATTAAAAGTATAAGTAATATTCTTTAAAAACAACTCAAACAACAAATGTAAACAAAAATAATCTCTAACATTAATCACATATGACCCACTTAAAGTGTGTGGTGTTGTCTATATTTACAGATACCCTGTATCGAGACATTTCTGGGTGCTGACTTTTGGACTGTGGTCTGTAGTCCCCAGTCGATTACAGCATGCAGAGTGTGAGTTGCCTGACTCTATAAAAATGTAGCTTTTAGGTGCCAAATTGTAATGACATGAGACCTCCAGAAATGGTGCCCTTTGAGTTTCGGGGAGGAGGGACCAACAAAACACGAAATCCTACTCGCAGTACCTCAAAACAGTAATGGCAAATACAGTCAGTTTATACAATGGCATGTTTCTTCTAACCTTTCTCCTGTGTAAGTCATATGAAGCCTTGTCCCATTTCTGCTGCAGATATTTGCTTCCAGAGGGGAGCAGGGGTTGATATGCCAGATGCGACATCATGGTCCTGTTAAGACAAAACATTCAACACACAAGTTGGAATACTAGAACAAGCCCCTACTAGAATTAATCCCATAAATATGAGCATAGTTAATTCAACTTGTTCTCTAACCCTGGCTTACCTGGCAATCTGTTGCTGCCCTGGTCTCTTGGTATCAC
Organism: Amniataba percoides; assembly: GCA_037176925.1. Lineage (NCBI taxonomy): Eukaryota > Metazoa > Chordata > Actinopteri > Centrarchiformes > Terapontidae > Amniataba > Amniataba percoides. Next base: position 16,287,268 of record JBAJHX010000043.1, on the reverse strand, counting down.
AACTCTTCATCGGCCCACAGGAGTGTGTCCATGCACTGAAGCGTCCAGGTTGACTGGAGCTCAGAGACTGCAGTCTGTTTTCTGCCAGTCATACATGGTTGCCATGACAGCAGCTGGATAGAGCGGGGATGAATGAATGGTTTCAAACGATGTGCTTGTTTAGCAAGTTCCACACAGGGAAACGCACACAGGCATAGAGATGGGCTAATTAGCGGGGAGACTGTGGAGAGAGTGACTGTAAAATGAGCTGCTGTGTGAAGACACCGTTTCGCACGGTTCAAAGCTGCAAATGAACTGGAATACAAACTGCGCTCTCAAAATGTGTTCATGCTGTTTTGAACTGTTCTTTCCTGCAAAGTGAATAAAAAAAGGGAGACTAATTTTTATAACACTGATTAGGCTTTGTGTTAGAGTAAAGTACAAAGGCTGATTGTGGGATGATTAAATGCAGAATGTGGGATTGTAACATTTAATGAAAGGATGTGATGACAGGCTTGACTTATCGAGGTCAAGGGCATACTGTTTTTTCTTTCTCATTGCATGCAGACAATTATAGCCTTGGTAACAGTTACCTGGAAACTAAGGTTATGGCAACTTCAACTCACACACTCAGTGTATAACCACAGTTTCTACAGAGGAAACCCACAGAAAGGCTAATAAACCACACTGTATATTGATCCCTCATAAAAAAAAATACTAGCAATGCAGTTTATTTAAAGTTATAAAACTACATTTAACTGAATTTAATACATACACAGCGTAGCACTGTATCTGATGCCTTAGTATCAGGGGGAATTATTTTACCATGTAAAGCAACCTCTGTATGTTTGGGAGAGTAAAACACGGCAGAGCATATCATCAAAGATTTGTTGAATGAATCTCATTGAGGCGATTTAGCTTCATGAATGAACATCTCTTTAACAACACCTCCCCCTACTGACCACAGCTAGCCATGACGAGTTTTTGGTGCAACTGAGATCAAAACTGTTAATAATTCAAATCCCACGCCAGAATGAACAACCAAAGCACTCATGAAACTATAATAGATTAAAGTGTATTAGATCATTATGTCAGCCCCCTTTTTCATGCACCACCTTAAACACTGCATTACATTAAAGATCCAATGTACTTTTTGGGAACGGCAAGATGAATTCAGAATTAACATGCAATAACTATCTTTGCAGTACCTGTGCAGCCAGCTATCAACGCGCAGGCAACATGCAAGCAAATGATTGCACGTGTGAGTTCACAAGTACATTACAGAATAATACACTTGTGTATAACTGCTGGATTTGCTGTAAAGATGCCGTGGTAATTCTTTACATCTCACATCCCCCTATAGATACCCTCACAAGCCAATCAACCCCCTACCCCACCCCCCATTTGTCACCACCAACCCGCCCAAGCACATTCACATCTCAGTGCATAGGAAGAGCCCTCATGAATGAATTATAGGCAATAAAACGTTTCCAGTCCAATTTGTTACTTTGTTGTATAAGAGGAGACGTGGCGATGGGACAGATGGCAGATACCACGGTGATAAAAAAAAGGGACAGAGAGCTTGGCATTTCTTGAGCTCCCTTTTTCTGTTGTGTTTTAAAAAAAGAAGCTTCCTTGTTAATGTATGTAGAGTCTCAAATGGAGAAAGTCATAACAACTGTGCTTGCAAAATTGATGCATTTATTTTGTATTCATCTGTAAAGTGTTTCATAATAGGAAGAATATGAAGGATAATCTGTGAACTCTGTGTACACTGTGTCAATAGGCCTGCATCTACTACAGATTTCACCAGTTCTTTGTGAACTTCAACCTGTCCAATTGTGTGGGTATACTGTGAGCAAACAGCAGGTTCCTTCCAACAGATTCCCAAACAATAGGTTAAATATATGTATAGTTTTAATTTGACCAAAATGTAAGATTCAGAGTCTCCCACTGGCAAACTCTAGTCCAGATCTGTCTCTTTTAGCTACACATGCTTGAGTTTGCAGGGTGCTGGAGAATATCTCAGCACACACTGGGCAAGAGGTGAGGTACAACCATTCACACATACATTTTACAGCTCTGAAAACAGAATCTCTCTCATGTAGTTCACTTCATCTGCATGTCTATAGAAACTGGTGCACTTGAAGAAAACCCATTTATTTTTATAATAGATTATTGCTACATTGTAATTATGTTTTTCTTTAATTAAAGTGTTTTTTTTCCGATTTATCCATGTGATGCAATAAACCAAACAAGCATTGAAAAATAAACTATTTTTTAAAGGCTCTGTGTTGTGTCATCCTCAATTACGAGGTGAGATAATGATGCATTTAAGATAATGAAGCTTGTTTTCATGTACTGCTCAGAATGGCAGGGGATGCTACCAGTTCCAGGGAAGTCTCACTGGTGGATCTTCCATTGCACTGCTGTGGGAATAAGTGCAAAGAAAGATGGTCTCTTTGGGACCTGGAAGGTACAGGGTCACCACATTCACAAATCACCATAACAGAGACAGCATGCGCACGAACATGTGCATGTAATGTTTTTTCAGATTAAACTCTTCTTAATCTTAAATGCCATCATGTGCAAATCTGATGAAAATGGTGTAAAAACCATCGCTATTGTCAAGGACAAAACTAAGGCAGGTTGATCCAAATCCATCACCATTCCCATTTGATTATTTGAGTAGTAATACATGTATATAGCTATTAGCTAGTACAAGGAATAATGAGAGCTTTGCTTTGACTAGCAATCCAATTCAATAATTTAAGGACATTACAAGGTATTTTGTTGCTGTGTTTATCAGGTTATGGCCACTGAAGAGAAACACTCCCCTGCTGGCCACCCTGTCTCTGCTGATTGAGACAAATACCAGGAGTTCCCTCAGAGCTCATATTTTCTAGTTTATGCCTGTGGCTATAACCACGATGAGATCAGCAGGAGGAGTTTCTGTATTTCCCCAAAGTCGGCATCAAGTTTTTCCTTTAAAAAAAGCGGTGTGATGGAAAGTGACTATGGTAACTGGTCCCGTGAGAGGATCCTGTTTAGAAGTGGCTGCATCACCCTGGCTCTAAGCCTGCTTGTTAGGATTACCGAACAGAAACCTGCAATTACTGAATTCTGTTCAAATAAGAAGACGGCTTTTGCAATTCTGTCTGGTACTCTCCTTGTAAGGTCACACCAGGTATATTGCAGATATGGATATGTTAGAACAATGAAACCTTCCTTTTCTGTTTGTGACTATGTATTCATTCTATTCTGTTTATTTTATTACTTGGCTCAGATTGAACACTTGATTCAAACTTTTCAGATCAACTAGGTTCAAAAGTGATTTGCTGTGCATGGAGCAGGAGGCTTTTGTCAACAGAAGGACTCTCCTCTGCCCTTAAAAACTCTCTCCTCCACACTCAGTGATCAGCTATCAGATTGGTGTTGATGAAGCATTACAAACACGGTCCTGACCTTTTTAAAAATAGAAACAGACATTAGAGACATCTCTATTCACACTACTTGCTTCTTTTGGTTGTGACCCTGTTCTGCCATTATCTCATATGCTGCACATAACATTTGATCATATCAGATAATGTAGAGTATCACACTGACATACCATGTTTAATTATGTTATTATCAACCTTTTCTTTTTTTTACCCTGACCTGCTCCTTTCTTTGCACAAAAACCTAAACCTATACAGTTCCCCTGGTTAACAGTTACAAAAAAAAAACCTTAACTCTAACAAAATCTGAAAACCCTTCACACTTGATTTACAGAAAGTAGTTTTAAAGTCAACACAATTTTCAGCTAATGGATGGTAGAATAGGTAACGACTCTGAGGCACTATACTCTCAGCCCCGCTGCTCCATTAATGCTGCCGAGCTACAGAGGAATGGATGCTTTGACTCGGAAATAGGCTTTATCCCTCTGAAAGTGGCTCTTTTGATGACAGTTTGGCGCACACATGCTGCACTTCCTCCGGAATGCAGGAAGTTTGCCCCATTTTAATACTCAAACCCATACAGGCCTATATCCCAGATAGATCTGTGCTATGAAAGGGTATAAATAATGGAAGATGCAGTCTTTACAAGTTAAAAAAGACCCACAGTGCTGTTACATAACAGTAGAATGTGTTATGCGGATAACAAATTAGGCGGAGTGAGGCCGCGTACTGTAACATGCTGGACTAATCGACGGCAGCAAGCCTACACAAGGTTTATGCTCAGGTTTGTTCTCTTAAATTTAACCCCAGTTTTGTTTGCAACTATAGATGTTCTCTTGTTTCCCTTGGCAACTTTACCTCTTGTGAGCTCTTGGTTACTGCCAAAGCCCCTTGTTCTTGTATGATAGTTTAAAACCTGCACAAACAAACAGTTTCTCTCAGTTATCCCATATCTGATAAGACAGTTGTGATTACTCTGTTGTTTATCTATGAGTTCATGTAATGAGCTTGTTTTTGTGTACTACTCATGACATGGACAAAAACAATATCTGTGTATGTATGTATGTATGTATCTTAGCCTCCAGTTGTCCACCTTTGGGTCTGTATGTACACTATGCAGAATATATCACGTATTCTTTACTAATTATGGCCCACAGTTTCCAAAGCACACTTTACTGTCAACTATACAGACTTTTGAAAATATGTGAAAATGAACTTCAGAGTCTTGAAACAGTCATATTCTGTATATTTTTTGTGTGTGTCAGAAATCTGAAATATGAGGGTTGGCTGCTGGACAGCACTGCTTTAAAGAGCCACAGAGTGCTGTAATGGAAATGATAATGATACTTTCACACACACACATTTCATTTCATTCAAAAATAACAAAAGCTTCATGAACTCATTTGTGACTAAGAGGAATACACCTACTACTGTGTGTAATACAAGCGGTGTCAGGCCATGGCTTCACCTTCAGGCAGCATAACAACAAAATGCATTTAGAATATCATTACCCATCTATGTGCGCTATTGACTACTGCAAATGTACAAAATAAAGCAGTTCAGATCATAACAGGGTTAAAATAAGCCTGGTGAGGCATGATGTGAACTGCTAAATCTTTGTTTATGAAGGAGATCAATGTGAGCCAGGTTCATTATTTCCACACTCGCTGAACCCGGCTGGTCAAGTAGTGTAAAAAAGTGCATCCTGCATTATGGAGAAAAGTAGTTCATGGGGAGACATCGTCCTCATGTCTGACACTCAAAATAACCTGTCATTACTAACACATTTATCGTCCACCTACTTTATGTTGTATTTTATTCTGGTACAAATGGTACAAGATAATGTTTTGTCCTCACTGTTTCAGTGACTTGTACTATCTGTACTAGATGTACAGGATAAAGATAGTGTAGTGAGCAGAGCAGAGCAGAATGGTTCACTACATGGGAGATCAGTGGCTAAAGAGGGAGTGAAATAGCTGAAGTATTGATTATCCTATTGGCACTGCAGGAACCGATCAATCACATGACCGCACATGGCTGTATGTTCGGGTAAACTCTGGCTTCATGAGCTTGACTATGCAGCTGCACTGTTACAGCCATATAGACTAGTGTAGTGCTCTCACTGCTATTAAAACAAAAACATGTTACACAGAAAACAAGAACAATTCCTGAAAAGACAAAGCTGCTAAAAATCAGAGGGCTCAAACTAAACTGTAAAGCAGTAGAAAAGATCTCAGAGTCTAAAAATGGAAAGTGTTTTCCTGATAAGGAAGCGAATATGTTGATTATGACTATTCTCATTGGACAGGAAACTCCCAGAGAGATGATTATAAAAGGGCACGATTTGAGAGTGGGCTTTATTTTGGGCCTTGCGCATCATTAAGACGTGAGTGTGCATGCATATGTGTCGCTTCTGGGTAAAGTTGAGATGAGGGCGTGCGGTAGAAAAGGCCAGAGGAAGGGCCGTGCCAGCGCCGAACGATGCTTGGCATGAGAGTGACCACTGTAGCATTCATTACCGATATCCGCTCACTTGTTCACCGCTCCATTTGACCGCCGGCCCTTCCTCATGCTTTGGGTGACTATTCAGTGAGGCCACTTCCTGCCTCACGCCGAAGTGAAAACCAAGAACATCTACGTTCATCTGTGTTTCAATCACACACCTTTGTGACACGTCTCCAAATATAGACAACATGAGCTTTTGTGGTTTTAGGATAACTTGTCACAAGATTAGAAGAAGTCAGGCCAAACCTGACCACCAATAGATTAATTAAACACTTAAAATCAATGTAAAGTTGATTACATACCCAACCATTTCTGAAAATGGGGTTTATCAAACATTTATGACACTGTCTCAGCACTAAATGAGTCCATTAAATAATGAAAGTCACATGTTTCCCATCTTTGAAAGTGGCTGTCAAGCTGTTTTTTGTGCCTTGCATACTCACATATGGACTTACAAAGTTTCTATACTGCTCTGCTTTGTTAAATAGTGCAGCATGAAACTCATATAGAAGACAGATGAAAGTGAAAATGACATTGTATAAGCTGCAGGCCTCGGATCACCATGACGTGGCCATGACACTGTGGTGGACAGAATTAAACTAACTAGCACTCCATGTTCACTGAATGTGGGCTGGCTCACTGTACAGTGGAGGGTGCCTGAATCCTCACGGGGCCAATGTCAGTGCCCTTATATCTCTGCAATTATGAATATTGTTGGTCACAATGGATTTTAAAGAGGAGTTGGTTATTATGTGTGTGAGATCCCTCAATTTATGCTACTGGTCTTCTGCCCTATTAGTCACAATGTGGGTGCACTGGAGAGGTTTCAGAGCCGGTGTCTAAACATCATATATGGTGTTGCATTTTAAGCAAGTAGCAGTGAGCTGGGAATGAATCAAACCTGGATTTGAAGATGTGTTTAACACATAAGCCGTTCAGGAGGCCTATATTTTTGTATTTCACATTTTGTATGGATAAGAAGTACTAAAATTTGATATCCATCCAGGAAATCGCTGAAAATAGTTTCGTCTAGTAGTTTGAGCCCACTGAAGGAGGGCATTCATAGGCAACGAGCTGAGTGGGAAGCTAGCTGCAAGTTGTTTACAATAAGTGCTTGTGTTTAGGTGTGTGTTAGTGTGTTTGAATCAAGTATTTGGTCATGACTTGGTCTCCCTGCAGCTGTTCATTTGCTTGCAAACACTTGCTCTAAGCGTTGCCAAACAAAGCTCAACCTCCTTCTCTGATTGGTAGACATCTTGGCCGTGGGCATGCTGGGTGAAGGGGGAGCAGATAGTTTTAACACTGTGACTGAACATGGATATGCATGAGACCCCAGCATTGAAATCCCTGAAAGCACTGGCCACATCTAAGACTGATGGACAAGTTGCTAAAATAAACTACAACTTATGAAACATAATGCTTTTTATTATTAACTACAGAATGATATCACTGTGGCCAGATTAAATAGTTTAATTATTATTTTATTACACAGCTACTATTCACACAGCAACCCATTGTTTTATATTTTATTAACAAGAATGTTCAAATCAATCACATAAATATCTTCAGTGTCCTCCATAGTGAGCCTCAGTATTGTCCAACATTAGTGTAGTAGAGTAGTGTACTATATGTGTGTGCACATTGTTATCAAATATATCTGTAAATATTCTTTTGTTTTTCACATTATATCACATAATATGGATCTATATATACCAGTCTCCAAATGATAACACTCAATTTTGCAAATCGTGCAGTCCTCACACTCCCCCGTGTGCGAGCCGTTTAAATGTGTACATTAAAACCACAGAGAGCGTCAGTAAAACGGGAACCAATCCATTTATCTCTGTGCATCTTAAATCAAGTTATTTTTCCCCTTCAGGAGAAAGCAGCCTGTTAAAAACTCACAAGGGAGCCACTTTCTGCCGGCCGCAGCCTAGGCAATCAAAAGGAAGTATTCTAATGATCCCTGACAAAATTGTCAGACGATATCCTCCAGGGTGCGATGATACTTTACATTACAGTAGACAGATCGATAGGGAGGATGACATGAGAGGCCTCTGCAGAGGGAGGAGGCTGGAGAGCCTGCAGTGCACTGCTCCGACTTGTGCTGATTCCACAATGAGTCCATTTGACCTCACAGGACACATGTGGATGTAGTTCTACAGGCACACACTATTATCTTAAATAGCTTAAATAACTCCATTCAGCCCTTGTCTGATGCAGTGGACTGTATATACAGTATGTATGTGGGCGCTCTGAAGCTCTGTGTGTGTGTGTGCACCTGACGAGTGTGTTAGAAGGTACACGACGTGCGCAAACTCCATCAGTAATTGAAAAATTGATTACTCTTGAAAATCAATAAGAAATTCTTTACAGCTGGCCTTTACACAGTGACACGGCAAAATTATAATGCCATGTAAAGACAGTCAATCAGGAAACATTTTGTTTCAAAGTGGCCCACATCCCTGAGGAACCAGTTATCACAGACAACTGACAAGACCTGGGTGCCACAAAACTAGGTCATTAGAGTGGATTAATGCTGTAATTCAGAGATGAACACACAACACAACCCCACTAATGAACCCCTCCAGTCTCTCATCAAGCTTCCTGCGCTGTGGTTAATATTGTTTACACAAACCTCAGCTTTTCCTCACTCAATGTAACGCTGGGTAAAAGAAGCTTTTTATAATACCTCTTCGATGTAGAGTCCCCCCTGTAATTTATAAGCCGGCTCCCACAAAAGGGCATGGTTATGAAAAATAGATGATCTTCAATGGTCAGGCGATACATGTTATACACACATAATGTAAAAGTATTACATGTTGAAGTGACAGATGTTACATGCATGCTGGTTTGGGAGGTAATTTGAAAATGGGAAGTGATTTAATTCAACACATTTTCTCTATAAGTCATAAATCAACCATTTTATTTGAGCTATTTTTTTTTTTTACAGAATATCACCATATAAGCAAGAATACACTACTCATCCTTGACTAATAAATTTACAAATTACAGGACTGAAAGTAAAATCTTCAGTTTCTAAGTAGGTAATTTGTTCTTGCTGGCGCCATAATGCTGGTCATTTGTATTTCTTTGTAGTGCAGCCTAACGTAGAGGGCTTACTGGCAAACACCATCAAACACCTGTGAGCGGGGTCAACACTATATTGAGCAACTAATGGGTCCACTTCCAAACACTGGCAGACAAACTGACTTCTGCCACTTGTGCTGGGAGGGAGTCACGCTGACAGATCTGAGAGTGATTCATTAAATCCCGGAGCTGATGCATGAAAAAAAAAAACAAAACAAAACACATACAACAGAGAGAGCATCAAACTGTGAAAAACGCCACCAGTCCCAAATCCCATTTCAGATGTTTGTGTGTCGAGCAAAGTTCAGTTTCTCCCACCAAAGACAAATCTTTTGTTTCCCCGCAGCCCGAGCCGGGGGAGGGCAGGCATAAACAGGGGAAAACACTGTCTTCTTCTCCCTCAGTCTGTGATGGAAAAGCTTTAAATCCTCAGAGAAAAGAAGTCATACAGTGGAAACAGTCGTCACGAGCAACACTAACTGGCCTTGTGTCCTCAGGGATGAAGCAACAAAACAGAGACACTAAATGTAAACAGATGTAACATTTAAATGGGATAATAATAATAATAATAATAATAATAATAATAATCATCATCATCATAATAATAATAATAATAATAATCTACCCTGTCAGTATCATGTATTTACTAAAAGCCATATTTTCTTATGAGATATTTAAAGCAGCTCTCTGGCACTTTGAATTCATTCTTTGATTTCACATTTCATTCAGCCTGCTGAAGTGTTGCTGATGTGTTGCAGTGCCCTATAGGCTGCTCTGTACTCTGCAGCCCTGCTCCAGTAATGCTCAGATGACTTGACACAAACACAGGGAAGCATCCCAGACCGACCTACCGCAGGTGAGCCGGAGCCCCTGTGACTTGGGAGCTTTTGTGCATAATCTCACGTTTAACACCAATCTGGAGACACAGAGCTGCAACAACTTAGAACAAAAATATATAAAAAAAATAAAAAGAAAGAGAGAGCTGATGACCCGTCAGGCAGAAATGATGCTATAAAGATGAGGGCTGGAAACGTGGACTTGCAGTGCACACATGCCCCTCATGCAGAGAAGCTGCTTCACAGTCGCTGTCATTTCCCAAGAAATCACGGCGGAACGGCTCGGGACAACAGTCTCAGTCGGATCATAAAAATTTTCCGAGAGCATCGCTGAAATGACGGCGTAAAAACCACGTGTTTACGTAATGGAAAGCCAATCTTTCAATTTAACCCCTCCTCCCCTCGTCTATTTCCAACAGAGGTCCGGCGCTGAAGCAGATTCGTGCAAATGTTCCAAAACAGGCGCAGCGCACTTTTGGAGATGCCAGTGGCGTGGCGCTGAGACGGCGTGAGGAAAACACCCCACAGAGAGGAGAAACCTCACACTTCAGGAACCACACACACACTCACACTCACGCAAGCAGGCGCACGCACGCACGCACGCACGCCACGATCCCCGAGCCTGGCTGTGAAGAGAAACGCTGCGGTGTGGGACCGGAGGAGATGCGAACTGAGGTTGGTGTGATCTGACCTCGCCGACCGGAGCCGCTTTCAGGGGGGAGAAGCGAGACTGGACTCGAGCCGGCAATGTGCCGTTTTGTTGGGGCTATCATTGCAGCAGTGTGTGCATAGGATGCATCCTCCCCTGGCGTTTGATGCCGTGCAGATCCACCCTCCTCTCCTCAGAGTGATGAACTAAACAGGCAATGGTTTTCTCCTCGGAAATCCACCGTGCTTTACTGTCCTCACGTTAGTTGTGTTTGTTTACCGGCGGCCCGTCTCCTCCCGGTGCGACACATGCAATTTACAGAGTATATTTTCTATTATCGACTAGTTGGTGGAGGCATCCTTCAGACGCCAGAAGAAGAAAACACACCGCTGCTCCGAAGTGTGACAGATGCTGAATCTTCCGCCACGTGAATGAGAGCGCGGAGGACTTGGATGTACCTGTTTTTCTATGGTCCAACTGGTAGCCTTGTCCTGGAGAACTGATCCAATTGTGTTATTATGCAACCGCAAGGATCTCATCAATATCTGGGTGTTTAAGCCACTGGATTGCTCTTCGCCCAAATCAATGTGGTTTCTTTGGAACATTTTCAGCAAAGGAACGCATATGCTGCAGTGTCTTTGTGGCAAGAGTCTTAAGAAAAACAAGAATCCAAGTGGTAAGCTCGTCACCATTATGCCTGTGCACTCTCCTCCTGCCGGCCGCGAACCGGCGTTGTGCAGCGTGCGTGTGTGTGACAGTGTGTGTGTGTGAGAGACAGACCCTGTGTGTGTGTGTGTGTGTGTGGATCTGCGTCTGTTTGTTGGAACGGTGATAGATCTGCAATCATATTTATGCAGCGGGGGGATCATGCAGAGGCGCAGGGAGGGGGGACAACTTATTCTGTGCAGCTACTATCAGGCGAGCCCAGGTTTTTATTGGGGGGGGGGCAGACACATACACACACACACACACACACAAAAGACCCCCCTCTCCCCTCTCCCCCCCTCCCCGCATCACCACGGCACCATGATGTTCTAACTTTTTAAATAGCGCTCTCTCTCACACAGACACACACGCTCTCTCTCTCTCTTTCTCTCTGTCACACACACGGGGGCTAGGTGTCGTTTCGGAGGATCAGATCCACGCACAGCTCCTCTGTCCAACCTCCACCCTCCCCTAACCAGATTATTTCCATCCTCGGGTTTACCGCAGCAGCATCCCCCCCCCCCTTCCTCTGCAACACACCACTTCTCCATTAAATGGGCTACACTCGCTATGTTTTCAACCAGTCAGCCAGCCAGCCGGGGGGAGGCAGACTAGTCCCCCCTTTTTTCTCCTTTTCCCTGCCTGTCTCTGCTCTATTGCAGCTTAATATCCATCATTTGAAGGCCTGGTGGAATGTGAGGTTTTGATACAGGGGCAGTGGAGTTTTTTTTTTTTTTTTTTGAGTGTGTGTGCTGAAGAAGAAGCAGCAGAGGTGCAAATACAGGGGGTGAGGGGACGGGGAGGGGAGGGGGCATGCATATAGGAAGGAACTGGGCTCCACTGCACTGTTCTAATGCAAATCCTGCACTTGAGCATGTCCAATTCAGATTCTGGACTTTTCTTTGTAGTGTGTGTGTGTGTGTGAAACCACACAAAAAAATCTCTGCGTTCAGCATCCCACATTAGTTTTGTGTTTTGCCAGCTAAAAAGGAAAGGAAGGAGGTTTAAATTTCAACAGGCTGCTGCAGGAGGAGAAGCCCCAGGTGGACAGCATGTAGTGCGGACTACTTGTTACCTCATGTTGTGGGCTGGGAGGTGATGTGCTCAGCAGCAGAAGCAGCAGCGGCAGCAGCACAGTTCCTCGACACTGCAGCTGCAGTATAGTAGATCATCATCATCATCATCACACTGGAGCGGGACTGTTTTGCCTTACTGACACTGCAGGAGGAAAAAAAAACATTGTCTACTATCAACAACAAACACAATCAAATATCTATCTATCTATCTATCTATCTATCTATCTATCTATCTATCTATCTATCTATCTATCTATCTATCTATCTGTCT
>JBAJHX010000043.1:16260161-16274620 GCA_037176925.1 Amniataba percoides | reverse complement strand
TCTATCTATCTATCTATCTATCTATCTATCTATCTATCTATCTATCTATCTGTCTGTCTGTCTGTCTGTCTGTCTATATGAGTGTTTATGTCTCTCATGTATCATTCATATTTTTTTCTTTTTAACACTTTTAGTTTCATGAGCTACAGTCAGAGTGTAGTTTTTCCAGCTAACAAGCTTTAACTTTAAACAGTGTTGTTAGAAAAACACTCAGTACTAATTTGGAGACTGTTTCTCGTCTTCCTAGACTCTCCTGAACTCCGGGGACAAAAATGTTCAGTAGGCTACACAAGAAAGATGATTTAAACTGATGATTTACTTATGTTATATTTACACACAATGTGTAGAGGATTTATATATATTATAACTTCATATAAATTGCTATTGTAGCTAAGAGGTATGTCCTTTCTGGCTGCCATATTTGTTTGGTTTATGGAGGAGCAAGCATTGCACTTTGGAAAGAGACTCAGATGTTTCAGATGTTTAAGGACTCTAAAGTGTCTGTAAGTATCTCCAAAATAGTGCTAAGTGAAGCTACACAAGCTGTGAGCTGTTTTTTAAATCCTAAAGTTTGGCTTCTGTTTATTTCGGAAAAAAAAGAAGAAAGAAAGAAAGAAACGGAGGGCAGAGCAATGTGAATCTGTCTGTGCAAAAGCTTGAAAAGTAAAAATGCTGATTACATGAAAGGCGCTAAGCCACGTTGGGCTCGGGGGTGATAATTGACTGATTGCTGCTCTGTCAAAAAGCTGCAGCAAGACACTAAACTCCCTAACTGGCGCTCAACACCGCGCAGCCGTTCCATCGAAGACGCTGTCGGGTCTCTCAGATTTGAAGCCACGTCCCTTCCCAAAGTGAGGGGAGCCCACATTTACCTTGCTGAGGCTCGTCATTGAACTGTCATAAAGTGATGGCGCGGGCACAGTCATCAGCGTTTGTGCTGAAGCAGCAGATCGAGCCAGTCGTTTACTGGGAAATGAAGTAGGCCAAGGTGCAGACTGTGTCAGTGGGATGCAGCACTGGTTCTTCTGATGAAAAAGCGCTACCTCAGTGACTGTACACTGGCAAACAAATCGCACAACAGATTCCTTTCAGCCACAGAGGTGCTTCAAGCAACCTTAGAGGATTTTCTTGTACTTTTTGTCATAGTAGGACGGAGTATCCTCTGTGTGGCCCTCTGTCAGCAGAGGCAGGTGTTTCCAGTATAGTGCTCACCAGGCCCGAGCTGCAAAGGCCTAGATATAGTGCTCCAGCTCTTTGGCTGTATTTTTAGTAACACAACATAACTGAGCGCACACGCACAGCCCAGGCCAACTGTATCAGTAAGACTCATAAGTTAGCCTTTGTCATCACAGAAACATCTGCCTTGTATTTCAGATGCTGTTATCTGTATCTCTTTCCACACACAAAAGCTGTAAAAGCAAACCTACCTACGTCACAAGTGCATCTAAAGATTGTTGACTTTCAGCGCCACGAGTAGCTTCTGTAGATGGAACTTGCTTTTTGCTGATTGTGGGTTAATGTTTACCTGTCACAAGCAAAGTGTAGGTGAGATCTTTTTGGTATTTTGCATCGATGTATCTGTTGCTAGCATGAGGTCATGTGTGCCTATAGAGGCGCCTGTGTGTGTTTCTGTATTTTTAGTTGCTAAAAATGTAAGGGAGGCACAGCTGTGTCGGTACTCCATGAAAACTGTAACAGATTAAGACTTCTTAATTTTGAACTGCCATTGTTGTTGTCTCACTCACCTCTCATAGGAACATAAGTCCATATAGTATAAGCATGTCAATCATGAGACATATAATGATGAGATATAATTTGAAGTGACGCATCACTGCATAATGATTAGCTGATTTCAGAAGTCATGCTAGTGTCACATGTTCGTGAGCCTATAAAATTCTCCCAACAAAGTGGTAGATATATCAACAAAGTGCAAAACATTTCACTTCTTGATATTTATGTGTGCTAATACTTCCCCGTTCAGTTATTGTTATCATGAAGGTCTATCTGCATCTCTTTCAGTTCTCCTCACACTGTCAAACTCATTTGCTACTCAATCTGCAAAGAGAAGGAAAGCAAATATTCACTCTGTTGCTTCAAATCAAGTGGCAATGCATTGGTCTTCACTGATTTTAAGTGTCAATAAGGTAGATATGTTTGGAGTATTTCTTGAAATAGACCACATGGCTTTGTGTGTAAGCCAGATGCCAGGAATGCAGTGTTTCTGTGTAGCTCAATGGGTAGTGCATGGCATTGGCATTACATGGTTTAAAGCATCTCCTCCTTCTGGAGCCATTCACACTCCAGAAGCTGTCACTTTTACTTAGAAGATAAACCACAGAGAGATGTTGCATTCTGATGCAAATGAAGAAGCTGGATCAAAGTTGGAGCACACAACATACCAACTAGCTTTCTTTCTTAGCTCACATAAGGCAGTTTGCCCTCATGTAAAGACCACGTTTTGCCTTTATAGTAACTGGCCAGTCAGTGTTATTTAAGCCTGACCACTGCTTTCCAGCTAAATCCTTGTTGAATGTATGGTGGATTGTCTTTAGGGTTGGGGGGGCTGCACATATACTGGGCTGTATCAGTGGCCAACCTTTAATGTTCGCTCTCGTGTCCCAGCATGGGAACATGTCTCTAAGCGAACATCCTTCATTAAGTCAATTAAGTAATGAAGTAGATGAGTAGAAGGGATGAAGATACAGTAAGTTCCACCCTGCAGCCTGCGTAGCTTTGATAACTGTGCGAATGACCACAGAGTTGCGGTCTTAAAACTTTGAGGACGTCATTGACCGGATCGTATAGCTACGATGAATGACAGGGGTCTAATGAGGGCATTTGGTGGTAAACGTTTGGGGGAAGGTTATGTCACGAGCTGCCACATGCGATAAAGGCAGAGACTTGATGGGCGCCCGCTGACATTTCCTGGGCTTTGTGGTCCTGTGAAGCGCTGAACGCCGTAAACGTGGAAGACGTATAGCCAGGTTGCTGAAAGAGCAGAACTGCAGTGGATGTGAGGAGTCGGTAGGCGGCTTTTTCAGAGTGGCACCGCAGCGGCTCATTGACAGCGGAGTGACAGTACAGGTCACAGAACACCCAGGCGTCCACGTGAGGACGGTTCATAGCATCAAGGGAGACTCAAGTCTATTGTGTGTGACAGAGCCAGGAAGCCGAACCGATGCTTCAGCACTGTAATTCTACTGCTCGTGTTTGCTCCGTGGGTATACGGGAGCTTTAACTCGAAGCTCTAGCTTGGCCTCACGCATGATGCTGTGACCCAAGATAATTTATTTGAGTCTCTGGCATGGCTAAACATACTGGCTGATGGAAGATTATAACCTTGTAGTGGTGCTGAAAACTGTAAAAAAAAGTTAAGATGTTTTATTTAGGGCACATAAACCAGTCAAATATAAATCTGTGGATGTAAATTTATCGGTCTCATAAAATCATAGTGAATAAGTACGGACACAAATAAACAAAAGACAGTTGTTTGGACAATGGCAACAATTTGATTTAAAGACTTGTGTTTACGCAGTCTCCAGGTATATAAACTGCAGTTGACAGGTTCATGACTAGGCTCTTAATACCTTTCTTACAGGAGGACTGTGTCAGCATATTGAATGACCCTTCAATAAGCTGCACACTCATGTGTCTAAATGCTGTTTGCTGTCATATCATGTTTATGAATTTTTCAGAATAAAGCACTCTTTTTCGCCGCGCACTGTTCTTTGCCGAGCAGAAGCCACCACAGTGTAAACTGAAATTACATATGCATTTTAATAACTCCGATTATGCTGCTGGTGTCTTTTCTCCATCGAATTCTCACCTCAGAGCAAGAGCAATATATCGCAAGTTCAGCTTTTTCCCAAAATCAGGCTTGTTTGAAAATTTAAAAGAGGCCAGGGATTTTATGCAGCTAAAGGACGCTTGATTCATTTGTGCAACATAGCCACACTAGTTTAATTTGTGGTAACAAAAGAAACAGCAGTGTAATTAAAGGGGACGGGAAAGATTCAAACAAGAACTCCTACAATTAGAATAACAGCAGGGTTGGCTAAAAATATCCTCCTCCAACCACCGTGGCATGTTGCTAGGTTTCATACAGAAACATTGCAGTAAGTTTGTAAGTGGCTAAAAGGCTGTAGCTTTTCTGGTAACACACAGGGGCTTCGCAGGCTCCTGGCATATCACAGCTAAGATAAAAAAGAACAGGCTTTACAGTTAACAAGTTTAGGAAATGCTCACACATTTATAAAGGCCATTCTAAAAACTGTACTTCTCTAAAACTACGTGTTACATCGATGATTTTTGTTTCTAAAAATAGTCGCAAGCTGGGGTTCAAGTTCCTGGCTTTTATTCTTCCTCCCTCTGAGAGACGATCAAGTTTATATACAAATCAGCTCGGATGAGGAGAAGGAAATGTATATATAGTGTGTGTAGAGAGAGAGAGAGAAGGGAAAAGAGAGCAAGGAGAGAAAGTAGGCTCTTGAAGGGTAAGATTAGAAACCCTTTAGAAAATATACCTGAATTTATGTGAAATATCTCCCCAGGATGCTCTCAGTGCTTCCCAGGTGCCCATGTTTCTACAGGTGAAAGGAATTATGGGACATGCGTCCAGGCTGGACGACCACAGGATGTTTTTTAATGATTTTTTTAATGTTAGGTTTGGTGAGAGGAATGATGGGACATGCAACCCATAGGTTCTCACTGCTCTCATTAGCATAACTTCCAGTTGCAGCAGGCAGGTGTTTTCGGTTAAGTGCTAAAAACAAACTGTGCACTATCTGCCAGATGTTCCCCTCAGGAATTGGTGGAGACCAAACCAGAGCTAAAGGGATGGTGAATAGTGGACTTGTATTTGTCAAGTAGCCAGACTCCAGATGATTCTCAATATGAATGAATAATATGAATCTGATTTAAATATTACATAAAACAGTGCTCCCAAACTGAAGGGCACAAGTCGGTTTTTAGCTGAGCGAAGTCTGAGCTCCATCATTTAAGAGCTTGCTTTTGACCTGATCTGTGTGGTCTTCAAAGCCAACTTAACTAATGCAATCCACTGTCAGCTTGCGAGAACAGTATTGACTTGCATATCAGATAAAAACACAGTGAAATTGTCAGTCTTTCCAAGTGTAGGTAAAGCATCAGGGACAGATTTGTGTTTCTACCTAATGGCGCAGGGTACCTTTTATTGTAACTTGCACTTAGTAGATCGCAGACATTAGTGATGATATTGTCATTTTGAATAAACCATTGTAGCGCCAGTACTCATTTTAAAAGGTTATATTTTTTATATCTAATGCACATTGCATTTCCCAAAAAATGTATAAAAGCTAAAAAGATGACATTTCTGCTTTTATCAGAATGTTGGTATACAGCATCACTAAACAGGTGTTAGTGTGTAGTGACTGAACACCTGACATATTTGTTGTAAAGGCCAAACAAATATCCTCAGAATTAACATAAGAAAGATGTGAGTGGGGATTATTTGATTGCTTTTGTGACTCATGTCACAGATACCTTTTGCCACCTGCCGTGTAAAAGGCTGCAGCAAGGAACGTCATGCAGCTGAATGAGAATTACAATGTGATTACTGTGAATGATGCTGATTTAGCAAAGTTAGACGGCTTTGCGATGAAGTGCTTTGTATGTATTTTCATTTTAGGATGTCTCCATGCCATCTTCAAAATATAATCAAAGCAGAGATACTGAGGAAATACTCAAAAGCATTTGACACTTTTTTGCCCATAGATTCTGACTCTGGCCGGCTTGGAGTTATGTCCGATACAGAGAAATGAAAATGGCCATTTGTGGATGGGCACTGGCATGGGCCTGTCAGTTTTGAAGGAGTAACGTGAGATAGTGTAATAAATTGTTCTCAATTGTCAGTTTTATGACCTCCCTTGTTCTCAATCATTTTGAGTCATTTAAGGTCAGTGAAAATTCTGGTTTGGCCATGAGTGATGTGTTGAGCATAGTCCTTCAGTGTTTCGCCGAGAACAATGTCTAATCTCAAGTGACCAGGGAAGGCAGTAACAACTTTGAAAACTATTTTAAGTGTAGTACTGTATGAGAATAAGAGCTGGTTTTCAACAACGAGACAGCACAAAATGAGTGAGTGAATTACAAAAAAAAAAAAAGCACTGCACAGGAGTTTGTAGTACTGTCACACCGGATTTCAAGAAAGTTATCACCTTGGCTATTACTTCAGTTATGTTTGTGAGGCAACATGGCGTTCATGTCAATGATCTTTCAGCTGCTCTTACTTGACTGGTCACCACAAACCAAAACCTGCTGGGCCTATGTACAATTACAAAGTCTGTCTGCATGACACACAGACAGATCGTCTGGCTGCTACTCGCCCATACAACTACTTATTGATGGTAACCTCAAATTTAAAATAAATAAATAATTAAATATTACCACATGACATTCACTTCAAGTACTTCCTGATTTCATTGACCTTGGCAGCTTATAAGTGGCTTTACTGAGGACATGCACAATTTTGAAAGCTCTATTTTCTTTTCAGGAACACTGGGAAATTGAGGTGCATCTCAAAATAGTCATCACAGCAGGGTAGTATCGCCTGTGCTTTTCCCCACTTGGTTTTTCTGCCCCGTGTCTTATGGGGGCTCCATAAATCATCTTGTAATTTGGCTCATCCTCTGCCCTTAATAGTAGGAGCTGTGTGACATGTCCCCACTTCCGTGAGCGTCGTGTGTGGAGCAGGGGTGTAACACAACTGGAAGCAGGTTCTCTCGAACGCACAACACATCTTAACGCTCACTACTTCCTGGACCCCAGAGGACTGGACACATGATAGCTGCTGTGATTTTTTTTTTTGTATCCTGGAGCTGCTGAGCTCCTGTGCAGGGCTAATGCACTGCGCTCTGATTCACAATAAAGTGACAAAGTGATGAGAGAGAGAGGGAGAGAAAAAGAGAGGGAGCGAGATGAGGAACAAGAACAATAATGCAGTTAGACTATGAGATTATTGATTTACAGGTCCAGTAGTTTGAACAGCTGTACGCAGCTGTTGTACAACAGAGTTGACATAGATGCATGCAGCTTTTTTGAGGTTCATCATTATTATAAAAAAACAAAAAAAAAGCATGGTGTCAGAAATGCCTCGATGCACAATTGATGTTAACACTGTGAAAGCGAATGAGAACATTTTAATGGCTGTGTGAAGGGCTTTTGTCCCCAGAGAGAGCTTTTGTCTCAGAGTATAGGGTATGAAACTACTGCTGTGAGAGTCGCATGTAATGTGGTCAACACTATCAACCACAGGTAAAAATCAACATACTCAGCAATGATTTGATGCTACTGCAACCAACGTGTCATGTTGCCATGACACATTCTTTTTTCTGTGCTCATAAAGTGAGTGAGTTGTTTGACTTTGTAAAAATCACAAAAGTTTTCATCTTAGTAAGTGCTGTAGTTAATGTTGATTTGTCCTAGATTATGAATAGTGGAATCCAGGAACAAAACTTTTTCAGAGAGACGCATGATAGACCTTCCAAATGGGAGATTGCATTGCAGTCATGTAAGCTGGTGGAACAAAGGCTAACCTGGAGGTGATGTCAGAACTTTGGCTTTCCAAGGACATCCTGTGGAAACTCTATGCTAACAAAGCATCAACATATTGATATGAACTCTGAGCACTGCTGTATTCAACTGTTGAGGAGGCGGTTGTAACTGTGAGTTCATTAGAAAAGGTTTTCTCAAAGAAGGAATTATCTTTTTAATAGCGCAGTTGTACAGTTATTGTGAGGTTTTCCAGTTACAAGAAAGAGGAATAAAATATATAATAAAACATATACTATAAACAGCTCAATCTCAGAAACTCAACACAGCAGATGGCAAGCTTTCCTCCATGTTTGAGATCAGTGACTCACCTACAGGAGTGTGGTCCTTAGAAAAAGGAGAACTAGGTCTTAAATTGGTGCCAGTTCTTGACTCCCGCGCACTTTCTGCTGTTAGTATTTGAACATCATACATATTTCTGTTCCCTTCTGAGAATAAGTACTATAGTTTAATAGTGCTACAGTCTTTTTTTATAAGGCTTGCATTATTTGGAGTGAGACTGTAACAAAATTTCCAAATTCCATTTTTTTTAACCGTTGTACCAAAAGTAATATTTCTATACGAACTCAAGATGTAGTGCTTCCCCTTCAACACCATTCACAAAGAAGTAACAACTTAACTCCTAAATGATCCTATCAGCTACTGACTTTACCGTTTTTGATTGAATGCTGACATGATTATAGTGGAGGTATTTTTTTTAAAGGGAGTATTTATCTCCCACTGAAAGGCACAGTGGAGCGCTATAATTTCAGTCATACAAGTCAGCATAACACGATCTGAGAAAATGCAAAGGCGTGAATGCCTATACGAGGTGCCCTAAGTGGTCATCAGATGCAAAAAGCTGCTCTATAATGACAAGAATGAAGAGCAGGAATTCACCAGCCACCAAGTTCAGCTTGATGCGAGAAAACACTGTTTAACCTCCTCCTAAATGCCAAGCTGCCGTCATTGACTACATAGTTGGTTAGTGATTTAGATGTCAGAATCTACATGTGTTCCCCAAAGCAAAAGACAAGGTAGGCTTTAAAATCCTCCCCCCAGAGAAACCTATAACCTTCGTGCACATTTTTAGATGTTTTGTTTCCCTATTTTTCTTATTCCTTCCAGATCTGGATCCAACCCAAAGTAATGTTGTGGTTTTATAATGTAAGAGGGATGTTTGTAACTGTAGCGCGGTCACATTGATTTATGTTTCGGTTGAAAACAAACAATTTAACAGAATATGAGTGCATCTAATGTCGGTGTTGTTTCCTATGACCAGCAGCTCAACAAAGCCATTGGCACAGCTCCAGTACAGTCACACTGTTGTTCTAATGGAGCTGTTTCTGTTGCAGAGAGGAACACACCATTGTTAACAGTCTAAAAGGTGATGCAGGTACCAAAATCCTCCAGGTAGCACTCAACAATTTATTCTGAGTGATGTCAAGAGTTTCTTGCTAAGAGGCTTTCACCATAGTGTCATCCAGGATGACCATGGCAGCTGCACATACGGAGCCTAAAGTAAATGCGTAGTGCACAGGTGCAATGTACTGCAGTAACTGTACAATCTGTATTTATTTTTCAGAATAGATGTTGAGGATTGCATTTTCATTTAGACATATGTCTTTATAATCTTTAATATGTATTGTATATAAATGAATTCCACCCAATGATGCACAGACGTTAGCTTGGGCAAAAACAGAACAGATTTAAAGGTTTTGTATTTTGCTAAACATGTACAGTATCACACTGAATACATACTGACTCTGACGTCCACTTTAATAAAAGTTGGTTTTCTGTTGTATCTCCTCATGTTTATTAGTGTTACGTTTAGTCTTGTCATGTTCATGTCATGTTTTAAGTTGAAGTCACTTTTGTCTAGTCTCGATTCGCACTTCCTGTTTTATTTTGTACTCACGTCTTCCCTCTCGTTTCAGTTCCCCACCTCCTGCCTTTGTGTGTTTTCCCGCCTGTGAGATTGTCTTCCCCGCCCCTGATTCGTTTCACCTGTTCCCCCTTACCTCATGTATAAATAGTCCTGGTCTTCCTTTGTCCTGTGCCAGTTTGGCTTGTTTCATGTTGGGAGTGCACGTCAGAGTTTTGAATCAGATTTCTTCTGTTTAATGCCTTTTTTCAAATGTTTTCTGATTTGTAGCTCTTTTGTCCTCTAAGTGAGGGATTTTTTTGTTAGTACTTTCATCCTCCCTGTGAGCACTTTTTGTTTATCATTTAAATACCTTTTTTTTGTCACCACATGAACCTGGTCAGTCGTGCTTTTGAGTCCACTCTCCTGTGTCAAGGTTTGTTACATTTTCTTTGTAAATCAAGAAGAAAGGGGAAAGACAAACTAGCAGTGTTACAAAAATTGTAGCAAATTGATCAACTTCTTATGTGTACATGGGACCAATGGATGTTATATTTGAAAAAAAAGCTGCTCTTAAAGCTGCTGAAACCTGCATAAATCAGGGGATAATACTCAAGCAAGTGACAGAAAAGTATTTCAATCTGCTTCCAAATGATCCTTTTTGAAGATGAAATCATAAACAGTCTGCTCAGCTCTGAGAACACGATGCACAGCAGGTACACAGGGTGAGGACTGTCGGCAAACTTCATGCTTGATAGGACTTGATAGAAATACAAAGTAAAGGAAGTGGAAAAAAATATGGGTGCAGATGAGATGAAATAAATACAATAGGGGAAAAAAAACAAGTTTGGTAGAAAATGAATCTGGCAAAGCACTGAAGTGGATTATAGAAACCAGGAATGCAGCAGGGGCAATGGCACGACGAGAAATCAACGTTCAAGGGCATCGTTAGTTTCCAATATTGTAATGTTGATGCAGACAGAAAGATTTAGCTGCACTTTTATAATTAATATGCTAGTAGGGCTTGACGTTTAAGTAAAAAAAAAAATTTAAAAACACCCGTCTCTGGAGGTGTTGTATTATCGGTAGCATTGTTTCCAGGCCGTCATCTCGGAGCAGAGTATGATGCAGTCACATTAGCATGTTGCTGCGCTGCGTGGCGAGAAGGTTGGGTCATGTTCCCTGCGGCTCTGGTGACAGGAATGGAGCGTCTTTAACCTTTATCAAACACAGCAGACTGAACATACTGGCGTGTGTTTGCGTTACTGAGCCACAGTATGTGTTACTACAAATCCTACAGCCAGAGGCACAGTGCTAAAGTGATGACTTGCTGCTGCACTGTTTCAGAGCAGCGAGCGCTGGTGGAGGGAAACAGAGCGAGGTCAGCTGGGTCTGCTTCTTTCCTGTGCTGGAAGTACATTTTAATGATTTGATTAGGATTGATTGCTGATATGATTTCATGACTCACTGTTGGCCTGTAGCTCATTTATTACTGTTGTCCATCATCCGACTGTGTTCCCTGCTGACGGGATAAACTGAGCCGGATGCCCCCCCGCCCCACCCTTCCTGCATGAACATAATTAGGTACGGTATTCCCAAAGCATGTGTATAACGTTTGCAGAGCAGTTAAGAAAACATCAAAAGGCTTGTACACAGGATTTACCTGTTGCATGCAGGTTGCGGGTGATGGTGAGCACTATATAAGAATGGTGAATGGTTAGAAGTAAAAAGAGGAATCGGATTGTGAAGTAGCTTTGCACAGTGTCGTGTGTTGCTCTGCTGGTTTTCCCTCAGGCTGCGACCTGCTCTGACATACTGCGTTTTGCTGCTTCCATGGCGATATCACAATTTGTGAAGTGAATATTGAATTTTGTTGTGGAAGTCTGTTGAGTTTCAGTTTCTAATTGAAGTTTTATTTCGGTAGAGAACTTGGTCATTGTTTCTTTTTACAGGCTGCAGTGGAGCAGCGTTGCTCTGCCTCTTCCTCTTGTTGTCGGCATAGCTGGCTCTGTTTTCTCTGCGTTTGCCAGGTGTGTCTCAGCGGCCAGGTCTCAGAGTCTCAGTTTCTGCCACTTTGCATCGTCTGTTCAGGGTTACCTTGCTGTGAAGTTCGCTTTGCGTCTTTGTGGTAGATATAACAACGGACGGTGCACTTTTCTCTTTCTTTGGCTGAAAATTGGTTGATCTAGATTTCACAAAAAATGTAATCCTGTTTGAATGTGACCAGTTTGTTGACGAAGCAGGGATGCAGATGGAGTTGGCAAAAACAAGCGTCACCCTCTTTTGCTGGATAGAAATGGGACACCTTTCAGCGAGGTGCTGAGTTTGCCAATCAAATAAGTAAAAGTGCACATTCCTGGTAGATTACTTTGTGATTCCATGTTTCTCCAGTTTACTTTGTGGTCATTGCAATGAAAAATAGAATTATTGCTGCTGTGATAACAAGAATTAAAATCCTTCCTTATAGTCTTATAAACCGCTATACAGTGTGTTGCTGTCTGACAGGCCCTGAAACACATGAATCTATTACTGAAATTAGACTTCCTGAATAATATTTTCCTTGTTTGACCAATAACCCCCCCCCAACACACACGCAAACACACTTTCTTTAATGCTGAGCCATTGTCAGTCTGAATGTCCAGAGGAGCTGTGCTTAATGACCAGCTGACTGAGCGAATGAGAAGACCTCTCAACATCTTGTCAAAACAGAGGTTTGAACATCTCAGAGGCAGTGAGACCCAACTGTTACAGAGCCTTTTACTACTCTTTTAAAAAACCTGCGTAAAAGTGAAAATCAGTGTGACTGGCTTAGTTCATTGCACCATCCACTGTTTGTCTTTGGGCTTAGAGGATATTCTTCACATTGTCATGTTGTGTTGTGTTCTACCGTGTTTAATGGATATTTTTCATCCAGTCCTCTTGAGTTGTGATTGACGGGATCGATTCATGTTATTTGTTGAACATCTGAGACAAAGCACACAGTAAAAAAAAGACAGCTTTCTTTCTCTTCATTCTTGTGGTTTCCAGGTTCAGACACGTGCACACACACACACACAGACACACACATGGACAGCGTCTACCTCACTCTGTCTCTATCACTCCTCTCCCTCCGTACAGGGGTCTGTTCTGTGCAGTGCTGGAGGTTGTGTGGTGGCTACGGTATGCTGTGTAGATTTTTGCTGCAGTGCAGCAGGCAGTATTGTGCTGCTGCTGCCTCTGTCTTTCCCCTGCTGTCTCTCTCTCTCTCTCTCCCTCTCTCTCTCTCTCTCGCACGCTCTCCGTTTGCATTCATTTTTGTGTACATTGTTTGGGAGCAGTGGAACACTTCCAAACAGTTTTGCTGTAAAAAAGAAAAAGAAAAAAAATGGCATTAGCCCCGGAGCTTCCGTCTCATTCATCACACCCGGCAAGCCCACCACTTTGTTGCTCCCCCCTTTTTTTTTGTCTTGGGCTCTTACATAGCTTTGTCAACATTTTTTGTGATGACCTTTTGGATGTTCTTATTTTCGTGCTTGTTTTCACCCCTTGCACATCCCTGTCTTGAAGTTCAATTCCCACAGTTTCAAGCTGGTCCCCCCCCGTGGCTGTTGTCCTTTATTCAGACATACAGAGAGAGGGAGAGAGAGAGAGAGAGATGATGGTGCGGGCAGTGACTAAGTAACCTGTTTGTGGTGAGTGCTCGGCTCTCTGCGCAGAAAGGCCAGTTGTTTTCAGTTATGCACACTAGGCTAGAGACGGTGAGGCACTCAGGTACAGTGTGTCAGAAACCGGAGCGATGCAGCACCAGGGGACAGAGTGGAAGCTGAAACACTCCTGTACAACCAACATGTAGCTCAACTCACCAGCTGCACCGTCTTTTTCTTTTTGTTTTGTTTTGGGTCCCAGCGAACGGTCTCACTCGCGGCCACATGCCACGGAGGCGGCATATAAGTTACCATTTCACCAACACCATTTAGCCATGACGTGACAGCACTTGACATTTCTGGCAGGTTACCTCCAGCCAGCTGAGTAAGTGTCAGCGCTATCTGCGGGATGTGGTTATCTGCACGTTGGGAGGCTCTGGTTGGGAGATGGTGGAGGGGTCTTCACAAGTGGGTGAGAGGCGAGGTATGCGCCTATGTGTGTGTGCGTACATGTGAGGAGGTGGCCATGCTCGTGTGATCGGGTTAAAAGGTTGTGTCAAGCTCTGTGGGACATCACGAGGGGTGTCAAAACCCAAGCAGCGGCACAAAGGACATGCTTGGTGGAAATTATACTCCCTTTATCGGCAAAGTTTATTAAGATAAATCACGCCTGATCCAATGCAGGCTTTTGCTGCCAGATATGGAGGCAGCGTCTTTTGCTAAGATTGTGGAACGGCGTGTACGCAAGGCACTAAAGGCTGAAGTAGAGCATGGTGAGTCTCCGCAGAGAGCTTGGCGAGCCTTGATTCTTGACATAATTACATGATTCTCACACTTGTTGCTTTTTCTTTTTTTTTAAAGAAATGGTCCAGCTGTGTAGTCGTCACAACATAACACAGGTTAAACACAACACATACAGTATTTTTTTTCTTCACCAGATCACACCATTCATTTACAGTGTGACTGACACAAATAGTTGGCATATAAAAGTAGCGCAGATGATGAGCGGGGAGAAAGTCTTATCAATGCAGTCTGCTTTCACACCAATAAAACTAATCACTGCATTGCAGATGATCAAACCTGAAGGTCAGACTTTGTAGTGTGTGAGTGTGTGTGTGCGAGTGAGTATGTTTGCATGTGTATGTGTATGTGGTTCACTCTGCCAGTCATTTTTTATGCAGCAGCATGCCAAAGCGGATGAGGTAATTTCATTATGTATGCAATGCTTCTGGAGTTTATTTCGTATTATTTGTCCTGCATAAAATATGAACGTTATTCGAGGCCAAGTAGATTGATGGTGGATCTACAGTGACAGCAAACTCTTCTCTTCTCTCCTCTCCTCTCCTCTCCTCTCTTTCCGTTTCCGGTGAGTGTGAGTGTGAGTGGTGGTGGTGGAAGTGCGAGTG
>JBAJHX010000043.1:16248532-16260061 GCA_037176925.1 Amniataba percoides | reverse complement strand
TCTTCTCTTCTCTTCTCTTCTCTTCTCTTCTCTTCTCTTCTCTTCTCTTCTCTTCTCTTCTCTTCTCTTCTCTTTCCGTTTCTGGTGAGTGTGAGTGGAGGTGGTGGAGGAGCCAGTGGCGCGGTGTTCGAATTGTTTTCTGCTTTTTTTCCATGTTCATCTGTGCACTGTGCGTGATCAGGTAGACTTTCTTTATTCCTTTATTGAGTTTTGGCCGACTGATCAGGGTTTTTGTCAGGGAGGCACTTTCGTCTCTCCGGCAGGGAGTGAGGATGGTCCCGCCGGATGGTGCCTTACTGTGGAGGAGGTCCTGCTGGCTGTTGAGCAGGTGGGACATGATCAGCTGTGTTTTGCATTGAGGATGGTTCCTATATGGTGTATACCAGCTAAGGATGAATGAAATGTTGCGAATGTGGAGATGTGGGACACAAACGCTTTGCCCGTCCACATAAACAGGCAGTTCACTCCACTGATGCGATGGTCGCTGCGCCTGGTGCTGCTTCCGCTGGTGTTGGCGGTTGACGGGTCAGCAGATCCGTGCTCGGGGGCCACTGCTTTTGCTGCCGGGGCTGCAGGCGGTGTTTTTTCGTTCAGATCTAGAGCGTAACGATTCAGACAAGGAGGAACAGTCTGAGAAGAAACAAGCTTTGGTGGCTGCAGTAAATCTGAGCAGCTCTCAATCTGCAGACACTGAAACACAATCACAACCTGCAGAAAATGTTGAGGAAACAGCTGCCACCAGCGTTGTAAATGAAAATCTGACTGCCATCACAGGACAGGGTGGTTTCAGCAGCCAGGGATCACATGAGGGAGATGAGATGAGTCAAACACTATATCCATTTGTGAAACCTTTAACAGGAACACTCTTGCTCTTTAGAGGAAATAAATCAATTTCTTGATGCAACATTTTAAAAATCTGTTAAAGTTTGTGATTACTTTAAGACGCTGACAAGTTCATCAGGTCTATCGACATTCCGGTGGGGCTGGTTGGATTTGACCTCCTAGATCAGGGGTGCCCACACTTTTTCAGCTTGCGAGCTACTTATAAGATGACCAAGTCAAAATGATATACCTACAACAAAAACAAAAAAGCACAATTATTTATTTTATATTATTGTTATTAAATCATTATTATTGCATTATTTGTGCTTTTGGGATAAAGTATTTTTTATTTAATCTGAATTTCATCTATAACACATATTGGTCTGTCTTGCATACTGCATTAACCCACACTGCATGATTAAACTCTGTACATTATTTTTCCTTACCTTACTCTGATGACTTATATTGAATGGCAACATGGTAGCTTGCTAAAGTGGCTTGCGCAGTTAAATGTGCATGTGTAGGGTGGCAACCCGAAGGTGATCAAATGTCAGATCACCAACAGGTGATGAGACATCCAATTGGCCGTCCATTATGTCAATCAAAAGACAAACGTCATGGATGATAGCCAATCACAATTACTCTCAATTTTCTAACTTCATTGGGAGTTTCATGCGATCTACCTGCACTCCTTTTGCGATTGACCAGTAGATTGCGATCAACGTATTGCGCACCCTTGTCCTAGATGAAAAGGAACATTTTTGGTTAAAAAAGCACATCACAGTTCTCAGAAAGGAAACCAAAGGTAAAACAGTGAAAATGTTAAGAAGGTAACATGATCATGTACCACGTGGTGTTTTCCTCTTTTTACTGGTTTCTGCTGGTTTCATCCTGTCTGCCTCTTCACTCCGACCTTTCTATGAGGAGCCTCAGAACAGGGTCTTTGAATATTAACGGTGGCAGGGACAGGCAAAAAAGAGCTTTAATTTCTGAAGTTTCATCTCAGAAAAAGCTTGCTGTATTGTTTTTCCAGGGGATTGCTGGTGGAACAGTGGAAGGACCAGGCGGTACCTCGAGTGGGGAAAGGAGGGACCGAAAGTATTGGGTGTATTTTTGGGAACAGAAGGCTTTCAGAATATGGGTTGCTGCCCCAGTTGTCATTGTAGGGGAAGAGCTCTGGCTGCCGGTATCTTGGTCGCCTCGACTCTTTGGCTCAGACTGACTGCTCTGACACCACAAGGAATCCTGGTTGACTTCGTCTTCTTCCAAATAGCACATAATGCCAATGAGACCCTGGTATGTGGTTGTTTGAGGAGCCTTTGGAGCTGATTGTTAATTTTTTTTGTTGTCAGTTAAGATGTAATCTAAATCTTCTTGCAGTGTTTAATAAAGGGACTAGAAACTTCTCTTCTCTTCTCTTCTCTTCTCTTCTCTTCTCTTCTCTTCTCTTCTCTTCTCTTCTTCCATGTCTGTACAGTCAGAAGTTCGTGTGGTCTTTCAGCAGCTCTGTCTCACATTTGAACAGACAAACTGACATAACAACATGCACATGAGAGCGTCCCGGAGCCCAAAAAACTTGACCGACCTTCACACCTTGCCCAACATGTGATGTGAAATTTGCTTTTAATAATGGCCCAGAGAGTAGTTGCTTTGATAGGCCAGCTCTTATAGCGGCACAGTCACGATCCACGGGTACCAAGGCCAAACCTCACCCCTGCCTTTGTGATGCTCTCAATAGAACTTCTCTTCTCAGACTTCCCTTTATGCTTACTGGTAGAGTTACGCAACCGCTCAAAACCTGTGTTTTAACACGTTACGAGCAGAGAATCACAACATGTGATGTGAGGACAGAGTAATGCCTCTGCTGAGGGGAGACAAGTGGGAAGTGAAATGTTTGTCACCAAACTGGCCAACAGTTTACCATACAGTAGCGTTCTTTCTCCTCTTCTGAACACTCTCCTTGACAATAAAAATAAAATGACAATATTTACTCTGTTTTCTGTCTTGTCACTCTGCAAGTGTTAAAGAAGCTGAAATAAATAGTATGCAGTGGGTTAGATAGAAAAGATAGTTGATCACCTGTAGGCTGGCATGGCAGTACAACCCCTGTTTGTGTATCTTTTGCACTCATGTTTGCAAAGTAGATCATTTTGTTGCATTTTGATTTGAGAAAGAATTATGCAAATAATAGGCGGTGATATGTTAATGGAGGTTGTCTATGCCACTGGACTTACTAAGGTCATGTAATTTGTGATGGTCAGTTTGGCATGGAAGTGTCTCCACCTTTCAGTATCAGGTATAAAAATAGTTCAGATTGGATTTGCACAAGCCACAAAGGAGGAGGTGGTGGGAACATGAAACATGGAATATCCTTTATGCCCAAGAAAAAACCCCTCAATGAACATCAGATAAGAATTTACTTACTTTTATTTAACTATATAGACGTCAAGAGAGATGCTCTGTGCAAGCTGTTACAAATGATGAGTAGAAATAAGACTAATGCAGTACTTATTTATGAGCACAGTATTGGATTATTCTGCCCAAGCACTTTCTGATCTGATTTCACTGTTGGCAGGATAACATTGTTCTGTGACCTCCAGAAGTGCACATTTTTTAAAGGTTTGGTTAAGTTTAAGCACAAAAGCAACTTTATTCAGGGAGAGATCTTGTTTGGGGTTAAAATGGTCACCTCTTTAAAGACAGGGTGATTTGGGGGGGCTTGTTTTTCTTTGTGTTTTCTTGAACTTCAATTTGAACTTGATGCATGTTTGCTCTGCAGTTGTCCTCGCTAATCTTGTTCGGAGTGCTTTCATGGGAGACTCCTCGCTGTAATGGATATTTCTCTCCGCTGCTTCATTAAGGGTTTACATGGCGCTTTAATGATGGCTCCTGAGCCTGTAGCAAGCTCCCTACATGAGGACAGTTTTGCAGTTTGAATGTGGGTGTGTGTTATAACGCTGTAGGTACAGCACAGCGAGTGAGAGAGTGAGAGAAAGGCCTGGCCAAGGTGTTTCACAGTGCCTTGCTCAGGCAGTAACCAAATATGCTGGCTGAAGCTGTGTAAAAATGAAATCACTTTCTGCTGAGTAATTATACTCTCTGACAAACTGTCAGACCTCAGCTTACAGAAATATGTTGCTCATTTTCTTCTTTACTCCTTCCATATCTCCTGGCTCTTGTAAAAGGTCTGATTAACACAATATTGTTATATCGTGTTATGTGACAAATTTATGATTCATTACCAGCGCAGCCAATCTGTGACTGATCAGTCGTATTGATTTTTAAAAAATCTTCTGGAAAAAAAAGCTGCCTGGAACAATATGGATTTTGGTAGGTAGCCTATAAATGCAGGGGAGGAACAGGTGAGCAGTATGTCCAATATATACCGTATATATATTGCTAGTTACAATCATATCATTTGACATAAACCCAAACTGGCTTTTTTTTCTTCTTTTTTTCATTTTTTTTCTTGCCTAGAGTGTGAGTTTTTGTAGTGACTTTGTATGCAATTTTGTGCAGTGGACTTGCTCAATTCACTTCTTTCAGGATCAATATGCAGAGGCTCTAAGAGATGCACCTTCTGCTACAGTGAAGGTTAGCAGTCTGATGTTAGTCTGATGTTAATGTAAAACAAAACAAAAAATCAGAGTAACTTTACTCGCGGTGAAGTTATCGGTAGTTCATGTTTGGTAAGAAGCGTGATTGAGTGAGATGTGAGAGGCTCAGCACAGGCCCATAAACTTCCATCAGCTTGCACAACAGCCACACGGAGTTTGATAGAATCTCATTTCCTTGTTAGTTAAATTGACACTTTTATAACCACGTGTATGACGACATATAGTTTGGTTATACCAGCCTAGATGGGAGACATTAAACAAAGCGACATTCATGACTTCAGCTGAGCTCAGTGTAACTTCAAACCACATGCAGACATATAAAACATCCTCCATGTTTGTCAAAGGCAAAGACTTAGGGTTTGAATAAGAAGAAGGATAGTAAAACTTCTTCAACTATCCCACTGTTTTACCACTATTCTTAGCGGCGGGTTCGTGTATTTACCAATTTACCCTCCACTCAGTATGTGTACATCTGGTGCTGGAATGTAGCAGCGTTACAGAGATGCTGAGATAAAATCCATCCATCCCTCTTAGTACCTCTTATTCACACTGTAATTGAAACTATGTGGTTTGTTTCAGGATCTCTTAAATCCAGAGGGAAACAGAATATAATGTTACAGCGCTGACCTAATTATCTGACCTCCTCGTGCTATTCATCTTTGTGATATAACCTCATCACTATTTCCAAGGCGATCAATAGGGAAGCAACCATTCAAGCGCTCACAGTGGGAATACTATAATATTCTACGCTGGAAGTACTGATCTGTAAGATAAAGTTACCTCATATTGAATATTTCATTCATGGAATAATGTAAATCAAGATGAAAGAATGATGACGTGTACTGCAAGCTGACTGTTGCTTTAAATGTAAAATAATAAAGTACGTTATCCTTATTGCTTGTGTTAAGAGTGTTAAATTTAGAAAAAGAGTGTGGTGTTGGGTTTTCCCATCAGAGACAGAGGAAAGGTGAAGGGTGATTTCCCTGTGCTGCTGCTGAGAACCACACGACCGATTGACAGAAAGAGGAGTCTTTTGTTGATGATCAATGAGACAAAGAGTCAAATTTTCAGTATCTTTCACAGAGGTCACTGCCCTGCTTGTGGTGTAAAGCGAGAGCAGGGTTTAAACCCTGCTATTGATATGGGCTGTGGGCAAATGCGGCTATCACCTGCGCGCTGTTCAAACCCTCTCATAATAAAGTGAAGAGTCCTCCTAAATCGGCAGAGTAAAACAGTGATGGATACGCTGTGGCGAGAAGCGATCACTTGTGAAATGTCATAGAATATGAATGGCTCTGCAGGTAAATTAATGTTGTCACGGGACTGTTTCCCGGAGCTGACAAATCTCTGCGCTCAACATGATAATTGCTTGGCAGAGCTTTGCTTTGCATCATGTGAAAATATATAGTCATGTGTCATTAATCGCCTTTTTGGATCACACTGATCCACTGTAGGTGGGTGTTTTTTGCAATGCGCCAGCCTTCCTCTTCGACAGGGATGAAACTAGGTTGGCCACTTTTTTGTTCGTTATTAATGTTTAAAAGAAAAAAATCACTGGATGGAGCCAACTACATTAAGAATCCTAATTTCTGTTTCACACTTACTCTAAATCCATGTGTTTGTGTTTTTTCTTTCATTTGTTTAGGGTTTTTTTTGTTTTTGTTGGAGTGTAGAGAGGGCAGAAAGGCAGACAGAACGCAGGTTTTCCTCACAAATGTATCTGAATTTTACAGAAACCAACCCACTGTAGTCTAGTTTCAGTATTCATCGGACTTTGGATGGAACACTTGAATGCATCACATGTAATTATCTCTTCTTTCATCCTCTTGTGCTGCTCTCGTAGCACTAAGCTGTAGTCTCCATTGGAAGTACTTGACGGATGGTGGAATGGCAATCTTCCTGCCTCCACACCTTCCCAATGTCAGATCGGGGAGGAAGGGGGGTCGAGGGGGGGGCTGTGTCCGACCATTTGTGTTACTTTCCGAAACCCACAATCTGACATTCACACCTGCTTTATCATCACTGACCAGCTGTGCGAGGTGAGAAAACAGCCATGGTTTGAACATTTCTCTCTAGCTTTCTTTTTTTCTTTTTTTTTTTTTAATTCTTGACACACTATTTATGTTGCTGAGTGCAACACTATGATTGTCTTTCAGGACAGACCATGTGCCCTGCTACCAAATTTAATTGATATCATGTCTCCCCCATCTTTTTGACGACCGTCTTTTCACTCTGCCTTCTTGTGTAGCTGTTCAGAACAACTATAAACACTGGTTTTCTGATGTGGTCGAACAACATGCCGTACATATTAGTTCTGGTCCACCATAACAAGCTGTCTTTTGTTGTGCACGTTTACATGTGCAAAACTAATAAGAAACCCAGTCAACCTTATATGTGACAAGAAATCATCTTTTCCAGGAGAAAGCTTGTAGGGAAAATCCAAATTCTCCAAATTCTATGGAAAAGTGGTTCCTGAATGACATGATGTTTAAGAAATAAGCTTATGTGCAACCAACAAAATATATTGTGTTTACTCATCAGCACTGGAGACATTGGTAGGTGTATTTTTTTTTTACTTAGAAGATAGCAGCCATTTCCCTCTGTTTCCAGTCTGCATGCTGAACTAGGCCAGCCACTTCCATGTTCCAGCTGAGTGCTATAATTGGAAAAAGATACTATACTGTAAATTGGTGTATATTTTAAAACATTTAACTATTCCTTCCAAAAGATGGGATGCAGGATAAAGAGCTAAAGGTCATAAGGAAATAAGGGGTAGCGCACTAGAGGAACTGCAGTGAAATGAATGTCGGACTTCTTTAATGTGATTCTGTGTACCTGGTGGTTCAGTGAAGTGTATGGATCTGCAGTTACACACTCTACTGTAGGCTCTTAACGGTGACACAGAGGGATTAACCTATGACAGCAGTCTCATGAATGGGTCAAACCCAGGTTGAATGTGTGTTCAGTCAAGCGTGTCACATGTGGGTGTCCTGTGTAAAAGGAGCATAATTAATGCAATTATATGGCAACCTGATCCAGATAATATGGTTGTGGTGCCGTGAATTTTACTTTAGTATTTTTCTTTAGCTTTTAACGTGCTTTACTCTTGAACTGCGTTTTATTGGCATCTTGTTTTCTCTAACCAACTCCTGTGATTGATTGATCCGACTGCTGCATCTGTCTCCCCGGGGCATTCAGCATGTTCGTTGTTCACTCGTCTTCCTGCTGCTATAAAACTTGAAGGAGTCGAGGTGTTGACTGTCTACATGCTTGGTTTACGCCACTTAAGGGCTGCATTCTGTACGTTTTTTTTTTTTTTACCAGAGCAAATGTCAACACTATAGATGAAGTCAACCATTAAAGTAAGCTTGTCTTTGTTTCCTGTCCATGTAGTGTGTAAGCTCCGGTGTGTTGCACATTTGCAGTTGACTGTAGCGTTGGGTATTTGAATGCTACCTTGAGACCATTCCTCGCCTTTTTAAGCCAACCGTCTAATCCTCTGCAGCCTCCGCGGTGGGCTTCTTATCTCCCTCTTATCTGTTTGTGGTGCACTTTATTTTCTTTTCCTCCTCCTCTGCTGTATCACTTTTCCCTGCAAGGGCAACATCGGCTCCCCTAGACCTGCTCCAAAATGACCTGTCAGTAAAATCTGATCCTTTTAGACTGAGCAGGACTGGTCTTTTGCATGCCAAAGTCTCGGTGATGGGGGCCAAATGTCCTCCCAGTGCCCTCCAACTCACCACGGCAGCAAGAAAAGGTCTCCTAATATCTCCACAGTAACTCTAGATTCTGTTGACATGGGCAAAGAAGGTTGCGACAGCGGAGAGGCGCAGGCATTTCTCGCTAACCAAATCAGCAGTCTTTTTGAGGGGCGAGAATGGAGTTGGAATAGGGAAGTGCGACAATCGTGGATCAATGCGAGCAAGAGCAAAATATGTCAGATCTCAGATTTTATAATGGGATGAGCATTGACAGGGAAGCTGAGCCACCGCAGAACTTTCTCGATCAGAAAAAGTGGAAAGTCATCACGTTTATTCCCAGACAAACAGGCTGTTGAAAAAGGAGAAAGAAGTTCCATACGAGACGCATAATCAGCGCTTGCAGTGCTGGAGTGAAGAATTGTCTCACAGTGATAAAACACTTAATTATGACATTAGGCTGTCTAGCAGACTGAGTGGTGTACGGTCTTAAAATGAACATGCAGGTTTATCAAGTTCGTCAGATACACCGTGTGCCTGCTCTGCAGATGAGAACTGAATTGCTCCATCACCATTAATCCAATTATTCTCATTTTGTTGCTGGAGTAAAACATTTTACTATTATGGGTTTTTTTTTTCATAATGAGCCACGTTGTTTTTTTTTTTCTTTCTTTCTTATTTCCATGACTACAGTAACTGAAGCAAAGTATCTGTCAGTGATGATCTAAAATGAGAACTGAGTCAACAGCAATTTTCTCGCCAATGATATTAAAGGTTTGAATTTTTCATTGCAAATGCACCCTCAAAGCATAGATGATGTGCGGGCCGCTTGTTGTCTAATGTTATTACAAGCAGTCCTAGTTCATACATACAAGTGTTGCTGTGTTTGTGGCCCAGTCATCCACACGGGTCCTGGCTAAATCCAGTTGTCAGATATACTGATTCGCGCCGGTCCTTATTTGATTAGCCCATTGACGTGAGATGTTGGCAGCAACGTTGATGGTGGGGAAAGGTAAGAGTAACTGACAAGGACACTCAGTGAAGCGCCAAGGTCCTTGTGTCATATACACCCTGCACCACGCCACTCCTTGCTGCTGAGCTCCTCAGAAAACTGCCTCCTCAGACTCTTTATATTAATATGTGTTTTCAGTTGATCTTATTAGTGCGGGGATAAAAATAGATGGAGGAACCAACCACTGAGAACTATGGTATATAGTATGTATTTATAAAGGAGAACGTAAGTGACAGGACACCTGAGGGTTAATGGTATTGTGGTAAAACTACAACATAAGCAAAAAAGCCGTCAGTGCAGCGGCATCAGATGTACATGTTGTCAGTTAACAAGTAGATTCCCTGAGCAGATGAGTTTATGATAAAATGTGTTGGCTTCAAAATACAAAACCATAGAAAAATGCATGATTATGTGATTGTTTTTCTTTGTTTTGAGCGATTTGAGGGATCTATCATGAGCTTTTTGTCGTGAATATATCTGCTGTTGTTCAGTGGCACAACACAAGGTATTCATGACCCAGCAGACACGGACGTGACTGATATACGTTGCGTGCGTGGTCTGATGTCTCAGGCCTGCAGGTTTATCCACATTATGTCATAGTGAGAGAAGGATCATGGCCCTTTTATGGTTCAGTATATCACACGGAAGACCGAGGGCCATATGTCCAGGCCCATTCTTATTACCCTGTGGTACAACATGATGTATAGTGCGAGACAACATGTACGCCCTTTGATAGGCTGTGCTACATACGGCTATCCCTCTCAGCTACATAAAAAATAGCTGCAGGCTCCTCCGAAAGGGAAACATAAAGGGAAAATTTGATGTCTTGTTGCAGTTCTTCATCCCCTTAGATGATGAAAAATGATTGTCATAGTTGACTGTCATCGCAAATAAAACTGACCAAAGTCAGCTTTTTTTGTGGCTGGAGTGTCTGATTTTAAAACAAAATGTAAGACTTTACGCCATACTAACAACGCTGTGTAGATGAACTGAGCTAAAGGCTGATGTTAATAAGTTAGTATTCTCATGATGACTATGCTGACATGCTGACGTTTGGTCGGTATGATGTTTCCTATTTTAGTTTAGCATGCATGATGACCATTGAAAGAGACCAGAATGGGAACAACTTGGTGCCAGTGGACTAGAAGCTAGAAAGCAAATAGGACACTTCAGCTCTCCATTACATGTATGTGACTGTGCACTACATTCTGTATACTGCTACAGACACAAACCTAAAGCAAGAGAACACATATGCAAAACAGAAATAACTTTGATGGTTCAGTTATTTTGGCCCTGAAAGTGGGCTGACAGGAACGCAGAATTTCAGTTCTCGCATATACTCTATTTGAACTTGTGTTGAGGGCCAAGAGATTACTTGCCACTTCAATCTCTGCTCTGGATGTTGGTTGGACGTAAATGGCTTTTTGTGCAGAGACCTGGGTTAAGGCTGGAAGAGCATGAACTATTCAGTATTCTGTGATGTTTAACAAACAGTACAGTGAAATATTCATAATGGAATTGTCATGGCTCGGAAAAGTGTTACTTATTGATGCAATGCATGTGTGACGGAAATTGGGGAACGGTTCCACGTGGACAAACATGCTTATGAAACAGGCTGCTGTGCAACCTATGGAGCGTTTGAGCTGCCTTGGCCATGTTTCTCACCGCTCTCCCCTGTCCCACATTGTCCTCACAGTAGCCAGGCCACAGCTCCTTTTAAAAGCCACAGCTAGCTTTTTTTTCCTTCTTTTTTGCTATCAGCGCTGTTGCAGTTGTTAAAAGCTGTTTGTTTGTAGTCAGCCTGGGGAGATGTGACCTCTGTAGTTGATAACTGAATGGCATGCCCAGACTTGGAGGTCCCACCTGCTCTCACACACAGACATGGGCAGTGAGGTTGTCCTTTGATGACATGGTGAATGTACTTTTCTTCTCAGAAGAATACTCTGTCCTTCTCACAACCCTATTCTTTTCCTGGGTTTTGCTCTTTCTCAATGGCAGAATCTTGCTAATTACAGGTAAAAGCAGGTGCCACGTATGTGTGTATGTGACTAAAGACCAAAGGAAATGCTGATAAGCAGGAAGTGAAACTATGAAACCTGTGAAATACTGTGTTAGCGGTACATTGGTTGAACATGCATGTACGTGCTAGTGTGTGTACTCACTCACATTGTGGGTACTCATCTCTTTTATGTGGACAAATGCAAGTCTACATTATGTAAATCCTTAGATTTAAGGGTGAGGACTTGGTTTAAGGTTAGGATAAGTTTATGTTAAGATTGAATTTGTCCTTTAAAGTCATAGAAACATGACTGTGTGTGTGTGTGTGTGTGTGTGTGTGTGTGTGTGTGTGTGTGTGTGTGTGTGTGTGTGTGTGTGTGTG
>JBAJHX010000043.1:16236980-16248432 GCA_037176925.1 Amniataba percoides | reverse complement strand
TGCGTGTGTGGTCCTGTTGTCCAATGAGTCCACCTGTGTATTTTTGCTGTGAAACACCTGTGTTCACCTGAGATTCATTCAACACCTTGATGCCTTTGTTGAGACCAGCCTCACCCAGGGTGCCCTGTACATGAACAAAAGACCTCTCCCACGGCATATTACTCGCACACTCACGCATGTTTGTGCATGCACGCACACAAGCCCATCGCTCTGCTTTGCACTTCTAATTGGAGTAGCATCGTTTCCCACCTGGAGTCAAGTCTAGACTTGTTTGTGCTTGGAAAATAATAGAAGGTGTAATTGAGTCACTGTGTCTGTCTCTTTCTCTCTTTCTCTCTGTATGTGTGTGTATTTATATGAGTCATAAATAAAATCTAAATGTTTCATCTGCATATTCCTTACCCTTTGCTGCTCTGAATGAGCTCTGTGTTGTTGCCTCAGTGCTTTACTGGTATTCCATATGCAACTGCTGTCCACAGCAATGTCTGAAAAATAATCTGTTTTCCACATTCAAAATACACATAGAATATAAAGCAAGCTTTGTAATACAGCACTCATGGCAAGTTTGTTTAAGAGTGAATAAATGCGTGTGTGCATTCGTGTGTGTTTGTGTGTATGTGTGTGTTAGGCTGTGCTGGCCTCGCACAGTTGAATACAGTACAGCAGCTGTTGCTTGCACTCTGTCCTGCTAAATATATAATGGTTTTAACCCCCATCCTTCTCTAAAACATAGACCAGGAAGCAATTTTCCTGCATGTTGTGGGCAGGGACGCATGGTAGAGCAGGCTCTCTCTGCGTCTCCTTTTAAACTAGGTGCCATGTGCATGATTTGCTTTGCGGCGTTCCAGTTAGACCATTACTAAATGTAAAGATCGCACATCACAGTATCAGAAGCAAACTGGTGACTATTTGTTTTGCATGTATGTATGTACTGTATGCTTGTGTGAGAAACTTGTACAGTGCCACAGTTTTTTTTTTTTGCAAAGTGGCTCATCAAACCTCCTCCACATTTTGCAGAGTTTCATCTTGGATTTCTGGCATGCTGATTTGTGTATTTATGAGGCACATCATATCATAAAAGAAGACCTCTTGAATCATAATCAGAGAAACTGTTTTATGTATTTGCAGGATTAAAAAGATTTTTAAGAGTTTGACGTGGGGTGTGGGGAGTGCCAGTGTAGACATTTTAGTCCATGGCATGAACCGCGTATAAGAGTATACAAGCATGTTTATACACATTATTTCACTGTTGCTGGGTTGGTTGCATATGTCTCCTTAAAGGAGACATAAATCTCATTCACAGTTGTATTGATACTGTAATTATATGATCGGGTAAGACTGACTTACTGAAAGACATTTAAGAGGAATGGATTTAAACTCCATGGGCAGTAAAGCTGTGAGTGATGTACGGTTTTTGAGTTGTGAATAAAGGACCACTAGATAATAAAGTTATATAGAGCATGTGGTGTTCACTTTGTATAGGAGCGAAAGAATTTAACTAAAAGTCAGAGCGGATTTACTGTGACCAGCTGAGCTTTAAAAAATTATGTGAATTTACCATGTAAAAGAGATACAATAATCTAAAGAGCACCTTGTCTATAAGGGAGATGTGTGTATTTCAAGTCTGAATTACATGTATTTCAGTGGCCTGCTGAAATGTGAGCGGGTCTTGTGTTTCTCAGAGGCTCGGTTTCCTTGTCAACAGATGAAAAAAAAAAAGAAGAGTTGTTATGCCTCATTCATCCAGCTTGAGCATCATGCATACAAATTTGATTTCTATTACTAATATATTCTCTTATTGTCCTGATAAAGGCAGTGAACGCTCACTGTGTTTACTTACTGAGTGGTTACAGTGATTACAGCAGCATAAAATGAGATGTACACAGCAGGAGTGCTGAGACACAGCAGCGGTGACTTTTATCAGTGCACCCGCACCTGTTTACACATGTATGTTCAGATACATGTGTAAACACATGTGTACACAAACTCAGCACGGGGCCGTTCCTGTCATGCAGCATAGTAACCAGTAGAGCTGTAAATGACTACTAAGAATATGCTGCAAAAAATGATAATATAATCTTGGATTGATGGGGCAATACTTAGATCAGTGACTGTGCTATGTGCTTTACAGTAAAACTTTTATTTGCAAGTTTATATGGGTAGTATTGAGACAAAATATATATTACACTATGCATATGTATGTTAACTGAATGAAAAACTTGCAACACAGAATGGGAGTCAAGGACCAGAGCTTGATGAGCCAGTGGGAGGAAAAGTGTTGGATGTGCAGACTGGGACTCTAATTCATTTTGAATTTTTGGCTTTCAAGGATACAGCAATTATTATGAAATTATTTAAACATCGACTCCTTTTTTTTCCTGGCATACTTGTACAGTAGCAGTAAACTATCACTGTATCCAAACCAAATTTCTCTCATCTCTTTATGGTATTTGCAACCTCGTTTTACAGTGGCCTATTTATGTTTTTTTATTTCTGGATTAGTTAGAGCTAATTGTTTTTTTAATGGCCCGTTTGTCTTGCGCTCAAATCAACTTCGTCTCCCCATCATACATCACAGCAAAAGAAGGGGGTGTTTGGCTCAGACGTCTGATTTATCACCACTGACTGCTGGCAACTAGAAAATGTACTGAGACTCCTGTTAGCTGAACGTCTTGGCCAAGACGCGTCATCATCCTCATCTAGTACCAACATATATTTCAGTAAAATTTCCCAAATACACTGGAAGAGAGGGGGTGGGTACAAGAGGAACACTCAGGAAAGAAAAGCTATGTAGGTGAGGCTATGTAAGTATTAGGTTATGTAGTTCTGTAAACATACAAATACAGTAAAGGTTTAACATGAAACATGTTCGAAAACTAAGTGTGTTCATCACTTTTGTGCCCCCTTAAAAACGACTTTTGTGCTGTGGTTTTGTTCCGGATCATTTGCAGTGGATCTACATGCAGAACATCATGTTGTTGAGTGCAGTATGTTGTTCTTATCATGTTACTCTTTTGGATCGTGGCTGTGAATATTTGTAGGGAAAAACACTTCTTTCCATTGCAGATTAGCTTAGTTGAACTGTGTATAAGCTTAGTGCCTTCTACCAGTAACATAATATTACACGGGGCACCACAAGTACAGCGAGTGCAAGCAAAGGTGGAGCACTCTCACAGCAGGGTGGGACCCTTTCTTAGTGCATGTTTCAAAGACCAACTAAGAGCGGGCAAGAAAAAGGGAAAATGTTTTTCCATTAACGTTTTTTTTTTCCCTGCATGCATATCCTGTATGTGTGTGTGTGTGTGTGAGAGAGAGACAGCCGATGTACGTGCATGTGTATGTACTTTATGTAACTCGAGCATATGTGTGTGTATGTGTTTTGTGGTGCAGGGCTGCCCGCTTGTTCGCTCGTGTCCTACATCAAAGTGTAGTAGCCATGCAGTTTGTCTGAGAGGGCACGTTTCATTTCAGTATTTATGTGAGTGCGTGCTCTGTGAGTTATAGTGGTGGGGAGGCTCTGCCTTCAGACACAAATGGCATCCATCCAGACTAGAGCACTGTAGCTCTGATGAATCTGTTTCAGTGCAGATTCTCCCCACAGCAAAGACACTACACCACTGTCTAACGGAGCAGATTACATCAATCTCCGCCTCTCTTTCTCTAGCTGTTTTCTGTGTGCATGTGCCTCTGTGTATGTATATGTAAACCCAGATTGCATGAGAAAATGTGGGCTAGGCAACAGTTTTACTTGTTT
This sequence comes from Amniataba percoides, assembly GCA_037176925.1. Lineage (NCBI taxonomy): Eukaryota > Metazoa > Chordata > Actinopteri > Centrarchiformes > Terapontidae > Amniataba > Amniataba percoides. The sequence continues at coordinate 16,244,678 of JBAJHX010000043.1, read as the reverse complement.
GCATGTGTGTATCTGTTTGTAACACCAAGCCTGTTGCAACCAAAGCTTTTTTGATATAATATTATGCAATTTTTAAAAAAGTTTTAGAAATGTACCTTGGGCCCACTTTGAAAAAAACAACATGGGGAGCAGTTCTGTATGACATATGTAGTCATGACATGAGTTTTTGTACTATATTTAAAGGTAGGGCCTTTAAACTGAACAGATCAACATTTCTCAACTGCAGAGTTCGAATAGTGTCCACCTATATGGTAAATAAATACAGATGAGACATATAATATATAAGATATATTTAACATTTTAGCTTTAAAAATGTGGCTGCACAATTATGTCAAAATCAGATTTATTACTTTTTCATTATTCTTCTAAATATCGTTATCATATTTTTTAAAGAACCATTTAAAAAAGAAAAAAAATAAAGGACTCCTTGTAATGCAAGTTAGATAAGATGAGATCAGTTTTTTCCCTGAACTTACTGTACGCATAGTACTCTTACTTTGTGTTTACAAAAATGATTTCATGGGACATCAGGGCATCTTAATGCAAGATTTAATTCCTTGTTGCATTCATTCCTCCTATCCATACTGGATGTGAATCGACTGATTTGATTTTGTCACTCAGACTGCTTATGGCCCATACTGTGTATTTTTATTTTTAATTTTTATCCACATTTAAAGATTTTGCCCCCCTTTTTTCCAGTGTATTTGCTCTTCGAAGTGGTTACTTCACTGCCAGTATGAACAGAGTGAACGATTACAGCAACCAATATCTGTTTGAACAAACCGTTGGCGCACAAGAATTGCATTAGATAGAGCCGAGAACACACAAAGCTCCCCTTTTAAATCAGCAGTTTAGCAAAAGAGGCTCTGGTGAATCCAGTCCATTCGAATCCCCTTTAAACCATTATACTGCATACTTTACTCTCTTTCCTTCCAATGGCTCCTCTGTCACTCTCAACTCTCTCTCTCCCTTACACACACAAACACACTCATCTCCGTTCTCTTCTCCCTCTGTAGCCCCTCACTATCTCCCCCCCTCCTCCCCTCTTTGGTGCATATGGAAACTCTAAGAATAGCACTGTCACCTGATGGGCCAGATAATACTGTATTGATGCCAGCCCTACACTGCCCTGCGCTACCCTGTGTGGGAGTATATGCTGCAAAGTGAGCGAGTGAGTGACTGCTCAAGTGCCTGCACATCTGTGCGCGTGTGCGTTTCCCACCAGGAAGCAGGGGATCAGTGGGTTGTTGACATCCAGAGTCCTGTTCTGCAGGAGCTTAAGTCACCCAGGGGGACACTGTGTTGCTGATTAGTGCAGCAAGACACAAGAGGGACAGGGGACACGCGACTGTACCCCTCCGTCTCCCCACCCCCCGTCTGTGCCTCTCATTTTAACCCTGGTTGGTCCCCTCTCTACCTGCCTCTCTTCATATTTCCGTCTTTCCCGTCTCCCTCTGTTTAGTCATGCCTCACTATCCGGCAGCTTTCCACTCCTCTTTCTTCTCTCTGAGTCACACGTCAATATCTTTGTGTACACTTAACCTTTCCACGTTTTTTCCTGTGCCTCTCGCCTCCCTCATCTGATCACACACTGGATCTTCTGTGATGACACATGTAGTTTATTCAGTGGAAAACACTGTGTACTCTGCCTGCATGCTATTCTACCAGAGAAAAAGGGAGGATGGAGGAGCAGGGGGAGAAAGAGACAGTTAGCATTCTTTGTGCCGATAATCCAGCCCAAAATATTCAAAAGACAGTGTTTGAGTCACTGTTAATCTTAAGCTTTCCTGGAAGGAAGAGACTCAGTCACTGGCTAATATAATAATTCCCGTGCCTGCGCTTTCCCGCAGCAAGATACACGATCTCATTTTAGTGTGCCATTTACAGTACAAGTGGAGATTCTCTCCAAAATGAGACATCCGCCGGTAATGATGACGCAGGTGGTGGTGACTTGCACAGAAAGATGACGTACAAACTGCTGAAAACCGGCACTCTTAATGCCATAACATGTAACCATGACACCCCTGGACAGAGACTAGCCAGGGACCTTTGGTGCCTGTCAAATTTGTCACTGTTCCTATTAGTTAACTGTAACAGTCTGCCTTTAAAATAAAAAAACAGTAGTGTGCAAATAGAAACGTTTAATGTAGCAACTTATCCTGATCAGTTTAAGAGTGACAAACTTAAACAGTTTCAAAGACTTGATCGTCATTTTTGGTAGCTGTAGTTTGGTCTTTATATGGTCCTTACAATGAGAGGTGTTTTTAATATTTAATTTACCCTTATAGATGTCAAGAATATTGGACAAAAGGTTTTGGGGAAAAAATCCAGTCTGCATGTTGCTCTCGTTTGCGCTGACACTGATTCTACCGTATGTGCCATTTTAAGGCTGAGTCATCTGGTGTATTAACTCTCTGCATGCAGTGTATGTATGCAAGTGTACATGTTCATGCACTTATCTCAGAGCTTTGACATATATCTGTGTATCAGTGAAACCTCTGGATAAAGTGCCCCACCACCACTGAAAACCTTAGCCACAGCTGAGGATTGAGGAAACCGACAAGCCTGAGCCGAAGTAAGCCTGCTGTTGTCCAGTATCGGTCAGAACAGCTGTACTGTGTGTGATAGCTTGAATGTGACACCAAAATGTTTTAATCCTGCTGCTGAAAGACGCTATTTATTTATCAGTTGGTGAGTGAGTATTAATTTCAAGCTTTTCAAATATAAGGATTTGCTGTTTTGCTGTCTCAGTTTTAAACTGATATCCTTCGATTTTTGGGGGGGAATTTGAGGCATAATAATGGCATTCTCACTGTTTTTGTGACATTATGTAAACCGTGACAAAGAAGATCATATGAGGAACTAAACAAATAAACTGATCTTTCTACTTTTTCCCCATCCTCAGTTGTCTGGCTAACTTTTAACAAACTGCACTCTGAAAACATGGAAAACATTGAAAAGAAGTTCAAGGAAGAACTGTGTCTGTTTTTAGAAAACACTACTGTAGATAAGAGTCCTCCTTACTGTTGCAGCAGCAGAGAGCAGTGCAGCAGCCATGGCTTGTGTTTTACCCTGCGGTAGAAACTTGTCATGTGTGTTATTCCTCCAGATTCCAAGTGAAGTGAGTGTTGTCTAATTATGACATAGTGCAGTTAGTGTGTGTCACTCTCCCTAATGATAAGTGACTGGACACAGAGGATAGGCCTTGTCGTACACCCCGCATGCTTTATTCATGTTGACTGTACAAGGAAACTGCATTGGGGCAGGCAAGTATGTTTCTGCCTCGGCCTTAGGAAAGAAAGTTCACTTTGGGGAAGGGACGGGATGTGGGTCGGCCCATTTCTTTCTACTGTTAATAATGTAGCTTTCGTTCTTGTTTTTAAAAGATTTAAGCAGGTGATATTGCACGCTCATTTGTTGGTTGGTTCACATAAAGTCGCTAAGTAACTTTGGCAGATACAAATGTTGGTTTCAAGAATTTATTTAGAAGGCATGTTTTTGAAATTCATCCTTTATCACGGATCCACATTGGGCATTCTTGTAACAAATACCATTTTATTTTATTTTGAAAGTCTGACTTCCTCCGTAATAAACTCCAATACCACTCCAGTTGCTACCATCCTTGTACCAGCCCTCTTTGCTTCCTAATGTGAGGTCATCTCTGTTTCTCCTGTTAGTTTTGTTGGACCTGAAAGAGTGAGACCACTTAAGCTCCTACTTTTATTAGTCCATGTGCCCATTATTCAAGCATGGCTCTTCCTACTGTAATCAGAGTAGTTTGCTGTTTAAGTGTGCAGGATTTATAGTATCACTGTTTAGCAATGTTGCTAATCAAAGAGCAAAACTGTGTAATGGCTGAATAAACCTTTTATGGCATTCAGTGTGTACAGCAAAGTAAGAATTTCATTGTACAGAGAACCTGTTTCTGTGCACATGACAATAAACCCTTTCAATCTTGAATCTTCAATCTTGGATGTTAACATGTTAACAAAGTACGTGGAACAGCTATGTATTTAAATAACTTCGTTAGCCAATGGCCTTTCCATCTTGTCAGTGTATTTATAAACACTTTTTCAATTGAATTTAGGAAAATATATTGTTGTTTTATTATGACACACACTGATAAATTACATACACTGCATTGGCATTAAGCATGGACACCCTAAAACAATATGCGATTGTTAAATAAATAATTCTGGTAAATTAAATATACTGCTTTAACAGCATCGGTACCTTCAAAAAGCCCATCCAGTTGATCACATTCTGCCACAAGAGCATCCCAAACTTTTTTTTATGTTGTTTGTTGTATCCCATAGTGTGTTGTTTGTAGCCCAATCATGATTTCCTCTTGACACGTTAACAAAAGCAAAGACAAATCAAGCTCAGGTTAGCAGATGAAGGTGATCTTTCATTGCCGTTGCCCTCCTTTTTAATAGTTGAAACATTCTGGGGGATTTTTAATATGTCCCAGATGGGCAGCGTGTTAAACCACAATAAGCCTTCTATACATGGCAGATAATGGTTGCAGGGAACAGTCCCTGTTCTGCTGTCAGAGGAAGGCGGGCCAGCTCCCGTTAAAGAGGCTCCCCACAGACCACTGTCTCCTCCATGAACTCGCTTTGTCTTGTGTTAGCCTACTAAAGTACATCTCTCCCTCTCTTTATCTCACTGACACACTCATCTCTACTTGTACTATTTGTCAACTGTGTCCATTTTCGTTTCTTTGATCTTTAACAACCAGTTATTCTCATCTTGAAGAAATTCTCCACCTTTTACACCTCTTCACCACCTCGCACCTTGGCCTCGCTTTTGTGTATCTGATTTGTCTTTGCCTCTACACCTCTGTGCTGGTAAATGTCAGGTATGCTAGATTGCTCCCCACGTTGCGGTGTTAACTCATTAGCACTCTGATCCGGCGCACTTACTCCTGCTGTGAATGTGGATCACCAGCGTAAATGGCTGGAAATCCTTCACCCCCGAAAACTGAATTACTGTGCTGCAAATAAAAATATGAATTTATCAAACACGATGTATTAGTCGCATTAAAAGGTTGTTAATATGTGACGCTCCTTCTCAATGTTGCAGCTTTGTCGGACTGGTCTGTGCATTTAATGGTGAAATGTGTCCAAAGTTGCCCCGGAAATATCAGCTGTCCGACGGAGGGATCCTCTCTGTAGTTACACAACTCAACATCCCAAATTGCCTTGTTTGTAAGTGATAAATTCACAGATGACTATCAGGTGTCATTTTCTCACCCTGTGAGTCAGCTCTCATCATGTTCCTGGAGGTGAGAAGCCTTCCCAGGGTTACAGACACAACAGTTGCAATCACATCCCCTAAATACCTCATTCGCTGACAGAAAGTGGCGCCCCTGAATGTCTCCGACAGACTGCGACTCCACAGTAGATGATTCACCGGCGCTGTGTTAGCAGCGGCTGGGTTCGCTGTGTGCTCAGGAAGGGTCCGTCTATCATGCAAAAGCAGTAAATTAACCATTAACCTGTTTTGCCGTCATCATGGCCAAGAGAGAACAGATGGTGTTGTCAGAAGATCTTGTAGCAGTGATATATTTTTAATGCGCTGTAAGTGCTGAGGCTGAGAGGAGGTAAGGAAACACTGAAGCTGCCACTGGTTTGACAGGGAAGCTTTGATCTCCATGGTCCTCCTTACATTTTGATATACCTAGAGGACTAAGCGGTGCCACCATACTATGGATACCTATCCAGACTGAAAACGACTGGTGCTCCCTGGACAATTGGTTTAATACGTGTTAGTGACTTTAACTGACAGCAAGCCTATAGCGACATATCGTAGCGCTTTCGTTTGAAGGGAATGAAAATGTCTACTTTAAAACTTTTTCACCCATATTGTGCATCCTTTGACAGCAAAGGGATTTGGATACCTGGTTGACATTGATCTGTTTATGTACATGCTCAGTGGCAGTTACAGTTTAATTTACACCATTTTAGTTCATCCTGGACTTTGGAAATAGTAGTTTGACAAAAAAGACCTGACTCAAGGTCCCCTTACTAGCTTTTTACCAGGTCATTCAACTGAAGTTTCAATATTTATGGATGTGTTTATATATATTTACTATTTGAAAACTATTATATATTTATTACACATTTACCTGTGAGCAAAACACACACTGTTTTTTTTTTTTCCCAGGACAGAGAACTTACTGTGATCTCTGCCTGCCAAGGACTCACAACACTATTAAACACTTGTTTTGAGATGTCTGTTTTTATTATATGAAGAAAAATAAAACAATTTGGCCCAACTTGGCTGTTCTTCAGGTACAGAGGTGTAATATGTGTAAATATCCACCTACCTCTTTTTTTTTACACATTACAAGTGTTTCTTGATTTGGAAAAATAAGTTACTTATATGGCTACTGCTGTCCTTTACTCGTAAGGTGGAACTACAAACCACACATATGGTCATTGTAACCACACATCTGACTGCAGAGACATGCACACATTTAATAAAAGTGTTGCTATAGACTTGCCTCAACCACTCAGTCTCTCTAGACCAATATATAAACAGTGATTACATTTTAACCTGTGCTATTGTTGTATTAAACACAGCTGCTGAAAGCTGCCTTTTAAGAAGCCAGGTTCCCGTTTAATACCAGTGAGGTCACTTTTGTAAGTGCTGGAATTAATTTATTTTAGCGACTCAGAGTCAAGAGGGAACCTTTTTCCTACACTGTTTTTTTATGTGATGAACAATAAGCTGTCTTTTATGAGGTGACTATTTAGCAGGTATCACATTAAAAGAAAAAAAAAGTTTAATTCAGATTAAGTGAATCTTAAACTGGGTTCGGTTAGGTTGTCAGTGTGTTGCACATTGTCAATCCTGAACATTTGTAATGTCTGTTAAGATACATTTGTGTTAGTGAAGCCGCTTTGATCATTTCCGTATTCCTGCCAATGCTATGGACGAAGTGTCTTACTGATTCCAGAGTGTTGTATTGAAGTACTGGAGTTGCTGTGATAAAGGACACTAACGTGTGCATCCTCTCTGAGCTGATTCTTGGCCACATTCATATCTGTTTACCTAAACCAGTTTAATTTTCGGGAACCCGGGCTACATCTGTAGATCTCTTTCACAGGTGCACAGTCGTGTAACAGTTCTTGTGTGCAAATGTGAGGGATGACAGTGCAATGGGGAGCAGGCCAAGGCCAAGAGCTGCCCCTTGGCCTGAGGTGTGTGTGTGTGTGTGAGCCTGAGAGAGAGAGAAAGAGTGAGAGACCATGAATACACTTACACATGCGGTGCTACAGTAGCACATCGTCGAGCATTTAAGAACCACTTGACATATTCATGCCCATCTGTTGTTTAGAGTCAACACAAGGCGGTGCTCCAGAGAGACGGGAGGATGTGTCAGACCACATCGGGTTTGTACTACACTGAAGGTCCAGACAAAGTCATATCTATTTATTAGGGTTTTAGACTTGTCACCCTATTTCTTATTTGCATGTTGATGTCAACAAAAACTTTCCAAATAGTTTCCAAATAGTTTTTGGACTTGATTTACTTGTGTCATGACTTTTTACCAACCCTCTAATACTCCTTGATAAGGTGTAAAATGATATTATTTCTAACGCACCTTTATTTTAGTATCAAAAGTGTGCCTCCATTTGTGTATTTGGCACACTTCATGGGACTTTGTTTTCCACTTGGTGTGGGACAAAA
>JBAJHX010000043.1:16221752-16236880 GCA_037176925.1 Amniataba percoides | reverse complement strand
ATGACTTTTTACCAACCCTCTAATACTCCTTGATAAGGTGTAAAATGATATTATTTCTAACGCACCTTTATTTTAGTCACCACCACAGAAGTATCAAAAGTGTGCCTCCATTTGTGTATTTGGCACACTTCATGGGACTTTGTTTTCCACTTGGTGTGGGACAAAATGTGGGACCTTCATATAATGTCATTCTTGGACACCCGTTAGGAATTTAAACACACACACATACATACATACATACACACACCAAATTCCAAAATATGAGAAGAACTGCTAAATAATTTAATTCAGGATTCAGTATTTTTCTATTCTGTTGTCCCTTAATTTATTTGTTTGTTTGTTGTTTTTTTTATCTTATTTTATCTTATTTTTATTTTTTATGTTATTTTTAATCTTATTTCCACCAATATACCAAAATCTTTTTGTAAAAGCCCACAGATCGCTTCCTTTTTAGTGATCAGCGATGACAGCGTTTGTAATTTGGTTTTCAATTTCCCTACTCGTTTTTCCTCTCTGCTTTTGGCTTTCACACACTGCGCTGGGTATAATGCGAAGCTGAGTGTGTATGAATGATAGCTGTGTCAGTTTGGAGTGTGTGAATGAGAGATGGGGTTTGTGCATATTAGTGTTGAGTATCTGTGGATGTTGAGAAGCACTGGAGTGCCGTTTCGTGTGCACAACGGCAAGACCCACTTAGAGTATAATAAGAGAACAGTTGGATGAAGCTAAGCAGGTTGTCCTGGATTGTGTGGTCAAAATATGGGTCAAGACCGGATCTTTTCCAGCTCCCTGCTTCAATTTAACCCATCTGCCTGTTGTACTTTTTCCGAGTGTCAGTTCTAGTGTTACTGTGTTTCCCTGCGTTCAGGTGTGTTCATGTCGAAGCGTACATTTGTCTGTGTCAATACTAATACTACGTCACCAGGGTATTACTGCATTTGTTGTTGCTGGCGCTGCCATCGGCTCTCTGTTTTTTGGCGCATGTTGTTGATCCTTTTGTGGCTTGAAAAGCGGGACGTCACAGCTGCACCGATCGCATGCTGCTGCTCCTCCAGCTCTCACAGTTTTCATTTGTTCCACGTCTGTATCACTGATGTCACAGCTTTATCCGTCCCTCCTTCCCTCCCCGACCCCCGTGGTGAGTTCTGAGTGTCCTATGGGTGTCACCGCTTAATCGCTCCCTGTGATCACTAAGTTTGCACTCTAACTAGATTGTTAATGTGCATTGGGACCGCACCAACCGTGGAGCTCACTTTAAGGTGTTTAAAGTGCACAAAATATGATACTGACATAGAGTGTAAATCTTTGCAATCTTTGTAAATCATCACATTCCCATCTAAAACTTTACACATTCTTTGATATTCCTCACACATTCAATGTGAAATTTGTTGTAGAAAGAGATGAACACCTCCCTTGTTTAGATAGTGTGCTTGTGTGCATTAGTAATTGTTCTGTTTCATCTGAGCAGGACAAAGTTACCAGCGTGGCTGTCAGTGCTGCAAATCAAGCACTTATGCTGTAGTGCAAAATTGCATGCACCATACAGAGCTGTGAGTGAAATTACCTACTTTGTCACTGCTGTACTTTCTGCTAAAAAATCATTTGTGATTTGTGAATCCCAAGGTCAGCTCTCAGTCTGTAGCTTCTCTCATTAAGAGTGTTTGTAGTTTTACCTTGCGAGCACCTTGCATGGCAACTCTTCCGTCTGTGTGTGTGTGTGTGTGTGTGTGTGTATGTGCGCATGGGTGAATGGGGGACGTAAAGCATGTTCATTTACTTTTTTATATTGTGCTGATGGAAGCTCTCCTCTCTGTGTAAGCGCAAAGTGTTGTACATTGTGGTGCTGTCCATGGTTCTGAACTCCACTACCTGAATTCTATTTAGTCCCATCTCCAAACTTCAGTGTTTTTATATTCCAGTTATTGAATCCATAACTCATAACCCTCATAACCCTTGCTTTTGTTGCAGACTTTCACAGTGTAATACATGCAATGTAGGACGAATGTCAAGAGTGCCTGCTTTAAAATGCCTTTCAGTGCATTATTTATGCATTTCTGAGTTTGGGAGTTTGGGTCTGTGACTTTGTCATGTTATATTTCCGTCAAAGGCATTCCTTTCAGAGTTTCTTCATTTTGAAGATACATTTCTAATAATAGCTGACAGCCAAGAGGGGGAGATAGAGAGATGCTGCTTTGTCTAGTTGTCATTTACCAAGCCTCTCTCGATTACCATTTGAAATCAGCAGCTCCATGCTTCATTACACCACTCTGCACACATCTGAAGAGACGGCAAGATGGCCAGTCATCATCACTGTCATTTCCACAGGCTGCACTGTGTTGGCTCCATATTCAGACAAAACATCAGTATACAGTAAAAGTTAGTTTGAGCGTTACTTTTAGAACATGAGGAAAATGCTCCTGCAGTGGCTTTGTTGTCTAAAACTGTGCACCATATGAACGTGAAGGTGATGAAGCCTTTCTGACGAGTGTCGAAAACAGACTACACGGCCAGTCCAGTTTGATTCGATTTACTAGCGGAAGATATCCCAAGGTCTGAATGGCAGAGCGTCGGAGACATCTAAAGGCATGTTTATTTGTTTGTGCGCATGTTGGCAGATTTGTGTTATGAGTGCATGTCATGCACTCTAAGGGATGAGTGAATGATAGCTGGTGCACAGCTGTTAAAGGGCCGTTACCGCTGAATAAATGCAAGAAAAATGCGCCGAAGAGGCAGAACGTCCTCCAGCTCCCGTGGACACGTACTGTAAGCCTTGAACATGCAAATGTTAATAACTCTGTTTTATCCCCTTTACCACATCAAGTGGAAGAGTGTGTAGAGCCGGATTTGTCTACTTGTCTACAATGATCATACACGAGAAATCATGGCTGATCTGTATCGGTGCATAGATAGCTACTGATAAAGAGATGCATACTGATGAAGCGATAGAGACAGAGAGCACCCTGGGAGAGTACATCATGAGTAGGAGGTATGCAAGCCTCTTGGGAGCTTGCCTGCAGGTTAAGTGATGCTCTCCCAGAAGCTGGAGAGCCTCTTTATTCATTTAATTACAGGCTAGCACAAAGTCTTTGATTAAAGACTTTCTTATTGAATTCAAGGTGGCTTCAACAATCCATAAGTACAACTACAGTGCGGTACTGTACATCACATGCTAAATTAGCACAGAGCCGCCACACTGCACACGATGTGCCACATACATGCAAAGTGAGACATAAAAACGTTAACTTGCGCCACACAGATGTTGTGCATTTTATACAGGTTACTGAACACGGTAAGCATTGCGAGCTGCCCTGAAGTCTCCTTTTTGGACAGCTCTCCTCCTTGATCAACGGCCCCACATGTGTCCATGCTGCATTTTGTCAGTAAAGCTGTTCTCACGTGGAGGGCGTACAGTGTTGGATATAGGATGCTCATAGATCAAAGGAGCAGCGTTGGCTAAGCGCCCTCTGCCAGCCCACCTTTCTCTCTCTTCCACGTATGTGCACCTACGCACTCATTTATTTGCTCTAATCTTTTTTTTTTCATTCTGCATTTTAAGGTTTCACTGATCAGATCAACATCACTTTAAGTAAGCTAATGTTCAGGTTACTGCGCCTCCTACGCCAGAGCTTCAGTAATAATTGAAGTAAAAAGCATGCAAACTACACCTGCACCAAAACCCCTCTCTGTTTATATTTGTTCTCACTCACCTGTAACTAACTGTGGCAGGAATTATTATTTGACGCTGAGAATTTTGCAAAGAAGAAAAATCAATGAACTACTTAATCGCTGGCAGATACATATTACATTAACTGCTTGATTTCACAAGTATCACCTTTCTGACGGTGAAACAAAGTCTTTTTCTTTTTTGCATAATTATTGATGTTAGTTTGTCCGTGATTAAATGTTCGACAGATGTGCATATGAGTTTCTCCACGCCTCTTAATTACTGGATGCGCTCTCAATTTACATCTCAGATAACATGTTTGCTGGTCCAGGGAAAGTGAGATGATGTCGGAGCTATTGATTTTAGTCAAGCTTAAAGGTGAATTTAACTGTTGCTCGGATGGGATTATCTCTGAGATAGAATTATAATGCTGTTACACGTGCTCACACACACACACACACACACTTATGTGCTCACACACTCGGAAAATCCCAGGCGTGTGCAGATCCGGCAAAAGTTTCAGCATCTGCATTTGCTCTACTTCTGAAACTTTTACTTTGAAGTAAACTCAAAGGATGCAGTTGCTCCCTTTAAGTTACCCATCTCTACTGTCCACAGACTGAACTGTGCTGGACTGTTTAGCTAGGTGCCTCTCAAAGTAGGCTGTTTGTAATTGAGGGGGGTTTATTATAGAAGGCCACAGGATATTTTAAAACAGATAGGAGCGTTCTGAAAGCCAAGGCTAGCTCCAACAGGCCTGATTCTGTCTTGGTGATTTACGCCACCGTGTAGTGTAGGTCTTCTAGAGGCTTTTAACACAAAGGACTGGGCCTCTATTGGGGCTGTATACATGATGAATTACCTGGTGGTTATGAGATAACGCGCGTCAAAGTGTTGCTGTCACCCTCGCACAATGCCTGCACAGCGGTCACACGGGGAAAACAATGGCCTGCGTTTTTCTCTCTCTAAACAGAGAATAAGTGATGACAGGCAGGGGTGGTAATATTGCAGCACCTTGCTGAATTAAAGAGATCAGAGGTGTTTATTTAGAATATACGAGTCAGTGTCGGTGACAGGCGGGAGAGAGATCCGTTAATTATCCCGGGCAACTTTGCCCCACTTGAACTGAAAACGTAAATGCATCAAAAAGCTGTAAACAAGCCTATTACAACATGTTTATGATAAGTTTGGTGGAAGTGTTTTGCCCTCCCATGATCTCTATCATCCACTTCATGTGAGTGCCTCTCATATATAAAACATTCTCATATTTTACTTTGAACTCATAAATGTGCTTTTTGCTCTGTTGTTCATGAGCGTCCTCGCTGGGATCAACATATTGGAATGATGCTGTTTTGTTTTTTGTTTTTTTTGCCTTGCAGTACTTTTAAAATGAAGAAGCACGGGGGGGCTGATGAGCGGGGTGGACCAACCACAGGATTCACGGTCCTCCCTGATGCCCTAGCACGCTCTCTTTTTTCCCCCCCTGTCCACCTCCAGACTCATCACCTTGGAGCAGGGAGGGCCATGAATATTCAACAAAGTGTCCACTGTTTATTACTATGCAGCAAAGATCAATGTGTGCCCTCTGCATGTGTGCACACTCTTATCTCTGTGTTACTGTACCAGCCAGTACGCTGGACAGTAAAGTCCAGAGCACTGAACCATTGCGAGCTCTGCTCCCAGACTCTTTAATGTAGTGAATTATTTGAACTATATAGATGAAGACTGAGAAATGAGTGGAGGGTGAAGGAAGTGTGCGTCAACTTTCCTCTGCGGACACTCGGGATCTCCCGCACTCACTGTTTGGCTTCGTTCCTCGGTTGAAATGCCGCCCCTTGTACACAACGCTTGTGCTAAAATGCTCACCATGAATAAGCTGAAAATTAAACATTTGGACAGCTCGAGAGTGAAACAACTCCCCCTCTGCAGCATGCCAAATAAATATTGAGTTTATGAGTTTGTACTCATTCTCTAATTGGCAGCAGACTTTGACTGTGACACTGTAGAACAAATGATTTAATTCCAATTTGGTATCCCTCCAATCATTTACTTTCAACTCTGGAAGTAATAGAGCATAATAGGCCTTATATATTGTTCAGCAGCGGTAATTGCTGAAGGATATGATATACAGTCAGGCAAGACCCAAAGTTAAACAAACAGTAGTTGTTATCAAAGGCACCCTGTGCTTCAGATTAAAATCTTTTCTATTTACAAATAGATTCCCAACATGTGAATATGTAGCTTTGCCAGCTGATGCACATTGTTTCCCCAAAGCATTTAACACGGGTGAGATTGCATTGTATTTAATCAGCTAATGCCGCTCGAGGTTGACTTATGCTGATGAAGTCGTGCTCGACGCTCGTATCGAGTGTGTGCCGCGCTGAACAGCTGAACTCAGCCACTTACTCACAGCCAACCAAAAGGGAGAGGGCTCATAATAAAATAGTTTCATTGGGAATACTCGTGCTAGCACATCAAGTGCAGTGGGAGGAAGGAGTAGGTGGGTGGCCTGGGTGCTGCAGGAGTGGGAGTAGTCGAAGGAATCGGACAGACAGAAGTTGGCGGTGTGTGTATGTGTGTGTGTGTGGGGTCCGAGTGTGTTCACTGTGGTTTGAGGTGTTCAGTTTGTCAATAAAATATATCCTACAGGTTTCAGCAGAAGGTTGCAGGATCATGTTGGAGTGTGTGAATGGGAGAAGGACTGGGTGTGGGTGGACTGTGTGTGCGTCGCTACTGTGTATATTTGCTTGTGTACATGCGTGCATATATGTGGGAACGGGAGGCGGACCGGTGGGTGTGCGCACCAAATGATTCAGCACTTCATGGACAAGATTCATGTTTTATGAGTATGGGCTCCCATAAATTACATGGCCTGCCTTTTCTGCTGCAGCAGCAGCACAGCGCCGCTCTCTCTCTCTGTCCCTCAATCTCTCTCTCTCTTTCTCTCACTCTCTCTTCTTCACTCATTCTCCTACTCCTTCATTTTTCCACTCACACTTTTGCACATTTTTTTCTGATTTTGCTTTCTGTTTCTTTGTTGCTTTTTTTCACGCACTAAATGTCATGAAAATTTATTGTGTCAATATATTTTAAGATGCAGTATGCCCTTATGTAAATGTTGTCAAAAAAACATTCACCCTCAGTACAAGTGCCTAAGGATGTTTGCTGCTCAACCTACTCGTGCGGCTATAAAATACACTGTGGAAGAGAGAACTTGACTCAGTGTGTTTACCTGTGCACCATGTGTAGGCTTGTGACAAGCCACTGAACTTACTGGAGTGTACTTTGGGGAGCTTCCTGTGTGTTACTTAGCAACGGCGTGCTTGCACTTCAGAGTCTGTTTTAGTTTTCTTAAGGAGCACCATCTCTCCCTCTGTCCCTCTGTAAATGTGTATTTTGGTGTTCGCACAAACAGAGAAAGAAACCAAAACACAGAGTCAGAGTGGGAGACTTGAATTGACTTCTTTGTGTGGCGAACCAACAGATGTGTCAGGGGAGCTGATGGAGTAGCTCGACTCAGGGGAGCAGGTTCGCTTGGCTCTGCAACCGGTCTCCGTTCCCACCACCTCAAAGTCAAGTCATGACTCAGATGCAAAGAGTAGAATAGCACTCTGTGCTGTGTGTTTTGGACCTCTGGAGCCATGCAGCTTCAGTCGTTTTTGTTATATGCTGTTATATGTGTGTGTGCTATAAGCAGCACAGCCTACCAGGAGCTCATCCAGCCAGCTTGCCTGTCCATCTATCCATCCATCCATCTATCCATCCATCTATCCATTCATCCATCCATCCATCCATCTCACGTTTGTCCAGAGCTAAATATCTCATCAGCCACAGCCCAGGAGTTTGGTGCGTATTTAAACTTTTCTGAGAATGCATACTGAGATTTTTGTGCTTCCCCCACTCCCTGAATGATTTGTTACTTTGGCCAGTAAAGAGCACAACAAGCAGTGAGCACAGCAGTGACCAATGATCAGAATCTGGCATGTTGATGTAGTGAATGTGTACACACATCCAACACGTATGGAACAACATTAACATTCGTTTGGAGTTGTTTTTCTATTTTTACCACTATTTTGCTCTTCACTAACACGTGAGGGAATTCTCTAGTGTTTCAGCTGCTAAATGCTCCACAACATCGCTAACTCTCTCTATCTAGTGTTTGGTGCCAAGTAGCGTACAGCTCATTAATACTGCTGCCACAAGCAAACTGAGGGAGGACGGCGTGACTGAACCGAAACAGTGAGCTGAAAGACCCTACACCAATCTGTGGAGATGAGAGAAGTCTGTTCTTTGCATTCAGTCTTCATTCTTTTCAGGAAGAAATGGCTAAAGGTTTCAGCACCGAAAGCCGCACACAGTAATCCCATGAACAGATGCTTTTAGCATGCGAGCAGTTGCAGTTGTTCATCGACAAAAAGCAGCGTGTTTGCATGTTACCCTGTGGTGAGACAAGACTCCGACCTCTCTATAAGACAGATGTGTTAAACCAATCTAATTCGAGCCTGTCGATAGGAAAGGAGCGCATTTCCCTGAGCAAGAATTGACCAGGTGTCAGAGGAGGCTGATGGAGAGGGCACTGTGGTGTGTGCATGTGTGTGTGTACGCGCGCGCTAATGTGCCTGCATGTGTGTATCGGCTTTGTGAGTGGAGACGTCTGTGTGCACCTTTACTTCACAAGCGTCTTCCTTATCCAGGGAGCTCCCCTTTGTTTGAGAATCTTTCTATTTTTAGAGCCGTGTCGAAAGGTCAGCTCCTCTATCGGCTGGAAAAACACTGAAACAACGGTTCAACAGAAAACATGCATCTCCTGGGAAATGGACACCGCTTTGCCAAAGTCACCTGCTACATGCTTTGCATCTCTCTTGAAAGTGCATTGCTGTGATGGCACTATGTGATGTTATTTTGATTGATTGTTTAGCCAGCAGGTTGCACCTGATTTCCTGCATTAAACATGCTTTTACCTGAACAAAAAAAAAAAATCACAGTAATCAGATTTCATTGTCAGTCCTCTATCATCTTAAAAAATGAACAAAACAAAAAACACTGCTGCTTCTGTTAAATTGACACGTTTTTTATTCTGTGGTATAAATTTCACCTGATAAAATGTGATCAAATAATAACTTTATAAAACCTGCTGGTCTGCATTTGTCCTTCCTCAACCCGAAATCTTTCTGTCAACCATCCAGTTCTCACTCCATGTCCCCCTGAACAGCCTGTCTGTGAGAGCTTTGCAGTTTTCTTCTTCACAAAGCGAAGCAGCTGCGGTCAGCTTGAATTCATGTGGGTGCGTGGACTCCAAGGGTGTTACGTTTTCATGTCAAATCAAGTATCAAAACATTCACAAAGGCCCCCTGAAGCCACTGCTGCAGCATCAGTCCACTTTTCAGCTGTGAGTTGATATACGTGGCTTGTTCCATCCGCTCATACTTCCTTAAGAATATACATAATTCTTCTCATTTGTTGTGTGATTGTCCTACAACAAGCCCTAAATGAAGATGTAATGAAGGTGTAAGTATGTATTCAGACATACTTTGGCAAAAAGGATCAAAACCACAATGTAAAATGACATCTGAATTCTAAATTAAGTAAAATTGCAGAGTTATTGTAAGCTAAATGTGCTCATGGTATGAAAAGTTCAAGTGCTGAAATTGCAGACCGTTAATGGTATAGCTAGTTTAAGGAGGGAGGGGGGATTTGTAAATAGTTTATGTACTCCTGTATTGTTTTATGTAATCAAGGCTACATATTTTATAAACTGACATGATGTTTTGGTCGTAAAATTTTAATTTCCAAGTAAATACTAACACAGATTAAATGGTATTAAATGGTATAAAATGGGAATACTTAAAGTGCATGTATCTCGTGTTGCACTTTAGCACAAAACGTGATTAAATATGATTAGTACCTTTCCATCACTGTCTGAGAACAAGTTGATTTATGCTGCAGGATACATATATATATATATATAGAGTATATACCTGTTTACTGTTAAGACTTGTAAGCACTGGAATCCACTCAGACCAACATGAATAAAACCTGATGAAAAGCCACTTTATTTTTGTTCAGGCAAACTACATTTATGTATTTTACATCCACTGCTCAAGTACTCAAAGTTGTGATGCGATGTTTGATGCTCCAAAACAAGTTTTGGGTGGAGTATGATTTTAAACTAATGGGCAGGGGCAGCGATCGTGTGAGGTCAGAGCAGAGTCAAGTTGCATCATCTGCTGTTCTCTCCTCTGCCAAAAACCTCAATCTTATGTATCCCGAGGCCCAGGATAAAAACGTGTCCCTCCTCTTCTTCGTCCTCCTCCACCTCCGCTGTAAGTAGGCGTGATGGAGGAGGTGAGTGAGCTTCAGCAGCACAGTGAAGGCCAACATCGGTGTCCACATTGCAGGCTTTGTCCTGCCAATTCCTGAGCTCTCGAAATCAAGGCCCACCCCAACAGTCTGTTTCACGTGGAGAGAAAATTACTGTCTTCAAGCTTTTTCACATGAACTTTAAGTCATTTTCTACCCTACAGTACATTTCAAATGGTTTAACATACCCTCCCCCACATGGAGCCCGGTCCTAAAGACTTGGGTTCTTGCATCTCACTTACACACCAGCTAATTATAGTCCACTGTAATTACAAATGTGTCATTTCTCATTAGGCCCTAACGGCAGACATGCAAATGAAACACTATTTGATAGAGGGCTTTTTTATCTTTTCCTCCACTCTTTTATATCTTTCAGTTTGACACAGAGTAAAAAACAGCTTAAAGGTAGTCATCTCTCCATTTTAATAAAGCCTACATATCTATCATTATTATTTCATTATCCTGATTTGCATATATGTTAATTAGGCCCTCGGGGCATAAACATAAAGCTTGGTGCTGAAGCTTTGCTTTTGTTTTTGTTCTATCTATTGTGTCGGAGTCTCTGCGCTGTGTTTTTCTGCATCCATCTGCTTCTCTTATGGGACTGCTTTCTCTTCTAACCTGCACAAGTTGTCTCCCAAGACCTTCAACCTGTGGCAAATAGCCAAAGAAAGAAAAATGAGCCTATGTGGTCTCAAAGCATCTCGATAAGACTGAGATTATCTGCATCTTTGTAATTCTGCCCCGGTGATTTGTTTTTACATGGTGCAGTTGGAGAGTCAGTATCTGATCGGTTAAACGCTAATGTCTGCTCTCCACATTAAATCAAGAACTCATAAACACAATGCCAACAGTGGTCATCTGGCTGTGCTCGCCTGTGCACATTAACAATGAGCAGCTCGGTGAGTGTGTGTGTGCGGTGTGATCCTACGGCACTGCACCACTGACCGCTATTGGAAACTGTGTGTCCTAAGGCTTTGATCTATATATCACACAGCCCTCTGTGCCTCCATTGCATAACGTACGGAAATGAAAACAAATGCTTCTTTCTTTTTTTTCTATTTTTTAATTTCTGACATTTTTCTTTATTCTATTTCGCCCACTCTTTCCATCTGTCTTACTCTTGCGCATGCACGCACACACACACACACACACAGACTTCTGAGCCGTATACATACTAAACATATACATACAGAGTTGGCAGTATGGGATCAATGAGTGTTTTCCAACCAACAATCACATTATGGCTTATCACTGCTGACTCTAATATTAGTTACTGCTCACAACACAGCTTCACTTGCCCTGGTTAGGTCACAATCCCACACTTCATGTGTGCATGAGTTAATCAGTTTATTAAATTAGCACTCAATCTATCAGTCAATTCACCGGTGGTCTTTATCAGATACACATGGACAAACACAAGTATCTGTGATGTAACCTGTTTTGGCCACTTGAGGGCATCTTGGTTGTCTTAAGACAAAGAGTGTTTTGTCTCTTGGAAAGGGTGCCAGTTTTAGTTTAGGCTGGAGCTTTGACAGGTCGTTCTCTAAATGCAGTGGAGGATACTAAATCTAAATATAGTGGTTATGGTCAGAGCAGATTTCTGGGAAAGCAACAGCCCGTCATGTTGGTGTGAACAGATCCAGTGAATAAAACATCGGACAAAGCACTATGTGTTGCTCCATCGCAAATTGGAGTTGATAGGGTTCCATTTAGTGGGAACTCCTTTGTTTTTTGTCAGTGTAGAAGTCATCACAAGACTTTTAACCTTTTTTTTTTTTTATATTAAATTCAGAGCAGCATAGAGCAGTTTGCCTCTCCTTCATCAACACTTTAATCCTGCAGCAGAGTCCTGCTGAGCTCTGCACTGCTCTCTAGTGGCTGAAAAGCAGTAAAGCAATTTGTAAGGAGTAGAACTATTAAAGTATGACAGGAGGGTTAAAATCACCCCAGCACCTCTGCATTTTTATTCTCACTTTAAAACAACAGCAGGGGAGGTTAGTAAAACTTCTAGAGGTGAAGATTAAGTGAAGATGGGAACTTGTTGCAAGCTTGTTACAGTGTTTTGGTGCACCCAAACTGAACTCAACAATTGTGCACAAAATGCACAACTTTGTCTGCCAGTATAAAAGGCCCTGGTCTATCTATCAGGAGGGTTTAAATTAAATTCTCCTCCAGACAAACTATACATAAATATGTCCCTTGTCAATAAGTCAGCATCTAGATAAGAACACACTGACACTGACATAATCATTTGTATTTTGAGGAACAAGATCAACCAGTGAGTTGCTCTTTTTTGTGAACATCACTTGTGAAAGAAGCTCCACATATAAACTGATGGTGGGGATTTGATGGATTCACAGTGTTTTGAGTTGTCATGTATTTTTTTGCCACTTCACTACTGTCTGTCATGTTTTCCAGTGAGTTAATATGCCTGGCATACATGTACTAAGTAACTATTGTCTAACTGAGAATTGTACATTATGTTCAGTGTTACTATCAGACATGATGACCATGTATTTCTTTCAGAAAGAACTCTGTAATGCACATAACCACACAGTATAAACCTGAAAGCATCTCATAGTGTATTAATTGTATAGAAGATGGATGAATATGGAGTAATTTACTTTATCAATATTTATATCTATATCTATATGTCTTAGTTTAGTGTTAGTGTTTAAAGTAGTTTGTCTAGTTTCAGGATGTTTCTGACACTGTACATGTTTAATGAAAATAAACAAAAACTGAACATGGCAGTTTCATTCAGTTGACACATCAAACTTTTAACCATGACATGTGCATCGTCTATATATAACTTTACTTTTGGGAGACAGTAAAATGTTTCTTTCCCCTTAAGCTTCTGTCATCACTTTTCATTTCAAGTATACATCCATCTGAAAAGTACAAGCAATCTGCATTACCTCAGCCTACAGTGGCATCAGCTGTCTTATCCTTTTATAGTGTACATGAGGTAGTCCTCACAGGCAGTTTCTAGCTTCTAGCCAAACGCTGCTGAAAATATGTTAAAAGCAAATGAGCAACATGAGGGTATTTTCTTCTCAAATCTCCAGATTACATATTTCCAACAAGAGATTTTAGGTGTCTGTGTTAAAATATGTATGTTTGTGTGTCTGTGTATGTGTAGGTGTGTATATATTATGATCGTAATTATTAGAATACTTATTGAAATAACAAAAACAAAAAAGTACAAATATTATCTGTAGTCAGATGTGACAGAAAATGTGTAATACATGAATATATAAATGTACAATGCCGTGGCAATGTGGTGTAATAAATGAATTAGGTGAAAAGCCTGAATTACAACACAGTGACACAATTCTCATTTATCAGGCTTTTCAAGCACAAACCTGACTACAAAAATAAAAAAATGACACAAATGGAAATGCAAAACTAGTGGCAAACCAGGTATGTTTTGTGTTAAATTGTAATAGTTTGTTGTTGAGAATTATTTGAATCTTGTTTGTTAGTTTTCACATCAGGGATCACAAAGCAACAATAACACCACCGTGGTCCACCTCTGATAAGGCTGAGTGAATCCTGGCATACAGTACGTGAAGTATGTGATATATTCAGAGCTTTGGTAACATTTGATCTGTGACAGTGTTAATGGGCGTCTGAGTGTGTGGTAATGTCTGCCGGTTAATGACTGCTGTCATACTAGAGTATTAACCCCGTCACTTCAGACTAATCACTGCACTCCTTGTCCCCCTGTCACCTCCATTAGCTCACAGTCAAACACCGGTGCGCACACACATTATTTCTCCGGTGACGGGGTATCATCTATTTTTTTCTTACGTTATTCTTGGGGCCAAGAGGGTCACAGCAGCCAAAGTGCCACCCCAGCTAATGATGATTAGCGTCATAACTTTGCCCATTACAGACATCATTAGTCTTTCATTGTCTCTTGGGGAAAACTTTATCGCTGCTCTCAATCAGGGGTGGCTGAGGTCCCATTCACACACTGTCTCATTGGAGATCTATGGTGCATATCATATGAGCACACCTTAATGGACCTCCAGGAAGGAAACATTAAAACAAGAGCGATATGGGACACACTTATTAGGCATAATATTTCAGGGAGGTGTAATTTTTTTTTATGGTTATGGTTTCATTAACAAGAGGAAGTTTGTCATGTTGTCATAAAGAAAGCTAATAATTCATATGAAAACCATGGTGATTTAGTCCACTTCTTATCCTGTAGGGTAGTTAATGCATGTGAAGCTCTATTAAGCAATAATGGCCTTTTGGATGCTAAATCAAATATATTCCCTTCCTATAATGTGAAAGGCCTGTTGATACGCGCTAATATTGATAAATTTAAAGAACAACATTTTGTTCATCTTTGTGTATGGCTGTCCCTAAGCTGCAAATTTACATTTTGGTGTTATTCCAGTCACCATTTGCATTGAACTATGCTCCCATCCTTCCCCTGCATCTTTTCCTGCACCAAAAGATAGATAAAGAAAATATTGATACCACTCTCAAATCTGCATGGTGAGTGTGTACCGCAGATGGAGCCAGCAGTCAGCAGCCATTTGGCTTAGCTTAGCATAAAGACTGTTTAAGACTTAGTTTAAACAGTCTGGAAACAGAAATATCAATTCACCCTTTCAATTTGGTACTGTGTGGAACTATTTCTTTAGTGGAACTAGTTGCCAGGAAATAATCCATGACATAATACCCCATGTGTACGTACCATGCAGGCATTAGAGTGGTATCAATCTGACCATCTAACTCTTGGCAATAAAGGGAATGAGTGAGTCTTTGTGTTATAGTATTTGTGTTAAAATAAGGTTCAGGATTAAATTTTTTTTTGAAGCGTTATGGTCCTTGCTGCTTATAAGAGTGTGTGTGCACTTATGAATGTAGGAATGGATTTCTGGAACATCTATCTGATGAGGCCTGTCCAAAGGCCTGTTCCTCTTTATGGACTGTTTAATTTGGGCTTCTTCTGAGGATGAGACCTGCTTGTGTACATGTGCTCATAAAATGTGCGTGGTAATTTGACAGAAGTGTGTGTGTGTGTGTGTGTGTGTGTGTGTGTGTGTGTGTGTGTGTGTGTGTGTGTGTGTGTGTGTGTGTG
>JBAJHX010000043.1:16203912-16221652 GCA_037176925.1 Amniataba percoides | reverse complement strand
GTTTATGTTCATGATTCAGGCTGTGACTGGTTTCTAGTGTTCATCAGAGCAACAGCCTGTGGAAAGAAACTGTTCCTAGTCATTCATTCTAGTATCATGTGGACTGACTGACAGGGAGCCAGCTCAGAAAAAAAGGCAGTGACCTGGAGGTCATTTTCTGAATTTGAAGAGAAAATAAAATAGAAATATTTTCCCTTAACAGGCATACTGTTTCAGAGTATGTATCCTTTTGAATTTAACCTGTGCCATATTATGTGTTGCACAAGCTTGTGTTGCAGACACAACCAAACGGATATCTTTTACATTCACAGTAACACCCACTGACCTGATTTTCCCCTCATCACATCTTTGAATCTACAAATGGAGCCTGGCTTGACCCGACATCACCCTCATTACCATTCTATTAAGCTTTCAAGCAGAGGGATACACCCAGGTCCTTCACCTGCATCAGAAAATTATTAATATTAATGTGCTCACCTATACACTCTATGCATTTGCAAGTGGGCACACACACACACACACTTTGTTCTTTGCCTACCCACACGCCCATCTACCAACACGAGAAATAAACAACAATGCACACACACACACTCACGCACACTCATGCACACACTTGCTGTCAGCCCTCAGCTCCGGAAGCAGGCCTTGCCAGAGGGGTTTGGACTAATTGATATTCTCCCACACTGCCCAGGGCTTCTCCAAGGAACCTCACTCTGCAGTGCTGCTGACAAGGCACATTCCATCACTGCTGCAGACTTAAAATAGGATTAAAGGATGGAGCAGTGTGTGTGTGTGTGTGTTTATGAGACCGATAGAAAGAGGGAGAGAGAAGAGGGAGGATGTGTGTGACCAGCATGTTGACTCGTCGGCGAATTGTGACAGTGTCGTTTTCTTCTCTGCACGTCCCTCCTGCGCGGTTTCCCTATTTCTTCACATCCCTCTCTTTGTATTTGTCGTTTTCTGCGCATTAGTTAGCCTCTAAATACCCTCGTTTTGCTTCATCGCAAATTATGCAACGTGCAACGGGGTCGTTTGTGACATTGGGTTATTATTCGGTAGTTAACCAATCACTGCTGGTGAGGGGCCACAGGGCTGCTCTAAATCACTGGCACTCGTATCCAATTGTATTTCCCCCCACTTGCTGTAATCAGGTTGTCTTTAAATGTGCAAAAGTCAAGAGCAGATGGCCAAAAAGCCCTCAGCCACATTTTTTTTTCTTTACCAACTGACCTTTTCCTTCCAAAGTTACACTTACCAAGAAGACTTAATTAAGTTGCTCCATCAGCCTTCATGGAAAATCACTATTCAGTGAAGATATAATTTTGAGCCACCCAGTGTCACATCACGTTCAGGTCAGGTTGATTTTGCTTTATTGCAGTTCAGCAACATAAGTGTTAACTAAGTTTTTTTTAAATCTGGGAGTAAGCTATTTGTGAGTGGTACCCGCAGTTTGAAGCCACTGTGTTTCATTAATGTCTCCGTTGGAGGGCTGCACAGCTCGGGCCCACTCTAATCTCATCCCTGGGGGGAGGGGCAGCACTCCATCACGCTCACAACGGAGAGACATATTGTAATGTGGGTATACGTATTCTCTGGTGGCATATTTAGTACACCTAGCGGCGATTATGTGATGTACGTTTGAATGATTTTATGACACTCTGCATGAGATGATGAACCAGCCATTTAAAGGTATGTGAGCAGAGACTTAATGTATCAGCCCCTCCACTCGTTTGGAACTAAAACTCTCCAGGGTTGTTTTCTGGCCTTTTCAAATATATTATTCATCGACAGTGCAGCAGGAGCGGTCTTGTTGGCAGTAAAGCAACACTTAAGGATTACCTCTCAGTTGATGACTCCAGCGAGCTTATACATTCATTCACCTGCATGTGTAGGGGTAATAATCACAAGAAAGGCCCCGGTGCAGGAATCGAATGCTGCACCTTCATTTATTTTAGAGGTGTTTCTACTTTGAATTGTAGGATGCTTTGAATTCACTCTACATGTGAAGCACTGTTTTTTAAAAGCACCGTATAAACACTCTACAGACGTATCCTCAGTTTCTTCTGCTGCATCTCCAGTAATCATTTACATTTACAAACCCAAAGGTGCTGGAGCATTTTCCATTGCTGCAGTTTACATGGTTGTGCTATTCTGTTAAGCAGAAACATTGTGGATGTTGCACAAGAACTTTTGGTCAGCCAAACATATTTAGCATCTTTGGAAACTTTTAGATCACAACTGTAATTTGAAGTAATGATCTGTGGCTTTCGACAATGTCTTCTCGCTGATGTTCTCTAAGCTTGTATTTGTTAATTCATTTTAATTTAAAAATGCATTTAAAATGACCTTATTAAAGCCCTTTCCTTTTATCAGAATGTATTGTTTTTAAATTTGCTGTGAGTCAATTTGACTTCACTTGACCATAATAATTCTCCGCACGCTACCAGAGAGCACTTTTGAAAGGGCAAAGTCACTATACAATGGACTATAGTGTGATAATAAAGTGAGGACTGAGTAATGCTGTTGTCTTCTAACACTTACATTATGATAATGTTAAGTACAGATATTCTTGTCCCCTGAAGCGTGATTCATAATGACCTCCTGACCTTTCTGGCCCTCGCCAACCTCGAGGGCCTTTGACCGCTTAACAGTAGCTCTCCATCTTCATTCCCTCTTACAAGCTCTTGGTGTGCCCTCGTCTATCTCAGTGCGCTGATTAGCTGGTGCTGTTATCAAAACAAATGACACACACACACACACATTGTAAAATAGTCTGAGTCCATAAGCAGGCTCTCTAAAGCTTTTATTGCTTCAGTAGATGGACTCATGATATTCTGTGATTAAACAGCTAAGGCATGGGGGAGGAAGAGAAAGACATGGGAGGAAGGAAAATGACATAAATCCGAGCTAAGCGAAGTCACCGCTCATCTCAAATTAAATTAACTCTCTGTCTGTTGATAATGCAGCGCGATTTGATTCTGGCAAGTTAAGCTTCTTTTATTTCACCGGGCCTGAGAAGTGCTGAGTTCCCGCTGACTGTTTTTCCTATGGAGATGGGCGATAAAAGAACATGGCCCAGGAGCAAAGTAATAGCAATAATCAAAGGGGCTGTTTATCCCGGTTCCAGTGGGTGACATTTGCTTTGCCCCGACAGCAGGACGTCTAACTAACAGTAATTTAATTTCCTTGGAGGAGATTGGATTAAAATGTTTTGACCTGATGAGGCTGTGGCATCACAAGTCTGCATCACACTCTGCGTCGCTGAATCTGTTTGGGTCCCCATGTTTTCCATACAGGTCAGCTGTGTATGGTGTTATGGTATTCTGTGTCAAGACATGTATTGATAATAGATGAGCTGACACAAGCAGAACTTCTAATGTTTCTTGTCTACATCAGGCTAATTTCTTTGCAAATTAGATCCCGAGGCAACGTTTAGTCCTCTTTCATTTGTGGCTGGCCTCAGACGAAACGTCCAAACGTGTTAATGTAACCTCCTTTCTCTGCGGCCCAACTTGAAGAATGAAAGAAGTGTTTAAAGTGTGCGTGAACAAATGAATGTGAACAGCTTGGGGCAGACTGTCAGTTAACCATGTTAGGTCCTGGAAGGGCCAGTATAAATGGGGCATTAGAAGTCACAGGGAAAGGGGTCTTTGCTTGGAGGGCTTTGGAATGGGACTGCCATGGACTCTCATTCGTTCACATGCAGGAGGAAAAAAAATGTAGGTATGTGCGCCCTCGTTTTGCTTCACGGATGAATATTTCACAGGGTTCTGATTTGCCTTTTTGACACTTTCTTCTGTTTGATATGAAAGCATCCTTGTGGTTCAAACTGCTGAAATTTATTTTTTGCTCCTCCAGCTTTGTACCGCTTTCGCATGTGCATGTCTGTGCTGTTGTGTGGAAAGCTTGTCTGTCCGTTGGTGCATTCAACCTCCTGCTGTGCGGCTGGAAAGGCAAAAGCCCCAGTGCAAAGCCTCTCCTCTCCAGCATTAACCCAAGTCTGGATAAAGCCCAAAGGGGTGGCTGTTCGGTCTTTGAGAGCCATATTTGGAGAATTCACGGGGGTGCTCCCATTGCTCGAACACACCAAAGCTATTGTATGCTGAAAACGAAAGATCATGCATGTAGTTTCCTAACATTCATTTTGTAGCACTTACTATCACAATTCAATTTGTTTTTATTATCAAAGCTCATTATTTGCCAAATTCTTACTCCAAAGTGTGATTTTATTTGAAAAAAGTCTTACAATCCATCATCATCACCAGGTGATACACTTAACTATTTGTAAAACTGAAACAAAAGCAAGGTACAGCCATAGTGTAATACTTCCCAGCTGCTTAGGATTTGCCAAACCTGCAAGCTCATATTCCATAATCCCTCACCTTCCTTCATTTGAGCTGCGATGTTAAATTCAAACAATGGAAGCACCCCGCCCCTGTTGGAAGAAGATCGATGGTGTGTGTGTGAGAGACAAATGAAGCCTCTTCTCCCGGCTGCTGCTGTGGCTGAGGGACCATAGCTGAGCTGACAGTGTCCGCTGCTGGTTGGAGCGCTAACTGCAGTGCCTCCTGCAGCACCGCAGAGCAGGGGGGGGCTTTTTTTTTTTTTTTTTTTTTTTCCTGAGCAGCCAAGGGACATAAACTCTCTGTGCATCCGCCAACCTCCTCCTCCCACCTCCACAGCTGAAGAGAGTGTGTGGAAGGATAAGGAGCGAGGGAAAGGAGCCTAAACACTGGTGCACATACCTTTGGCATGATTTAAAAAAAAAAAAAGAAAAAACATCATGATAATGCGGGTTTAATAAGGTGCCAATAAAAGTCATCTGTGTGCGTTTTAATCCTGCCACAATCTCCAGTCTCTCCACCCTGATTCTGCGTTTTAAAAAACATCTATACTTTCTGCTGGAGGGGAAATGAATGCACTTGGACGACCGGCCTGTGTGTCTGAGCAGTTCAGCCCTTCATCCTCGCGTCCGTGCAGCTGGAGGATCAACAGGTGCGTCTGTGGCGCGGAGGCTGAACGCAGCTCTCCCTTCAGCCCTCCCCCCCTTACGAGTTTAATTACAGCCACAAACAGCAGATGGCTCTCTTGAGTTTTAATTTCTGCGCCCGTGATTGAGACTAAAGACGATACTCGCCCAAGGAAAAGGATCAAACGTGTGCACGCGTCTCTCCTCGTGCCCTGCAGTGGCTTGTATTTATTGTTGTGGATCCAGAGTGTCCGTTTTCCCCACCTTGATGGAGGAATGAGGTGGGCCGGTGTGCAGCGGGGTGCATGTCGGTGGCTCGCCCTCAGACACCCCGCAGGCTCAGGTGTGGACGTGCTGAAGGCAGCGCCTCCCTGCGACGGCGCGCGGCGCTGTCCGCGGTGCTGAAACGGCCTCAGCGCGGCATTTCATCCTCTCATGAGGCAGAACATGAAGTGCAAGCCTCTTTTTTTTTTTTTTTTGGTCTTCTTTTTTAAACTATGCAGATTTGACTGACACACACAGTTGCGTGAATTATAAATGCCACGCTGGCCTTTGTGTTTGAGTTACTGTTTCTGCTCGTTAAAGTAAGAGCCCGCGCTGAGGTGGAAGAAAATCTCACCATCTAATGTCAGCTCAGAGAACCGGCTGCTCATTTCTCCTTCAAGCTGAGGCTTGGTGGTCGAGAGGGAGGAAGGAGGAGGAGGAGGAGGAGGAGGGGAGGGGGGGCATCCTTTTCACTCAGGCGTGCACTAACGAGTGGTCAGGACTTGTTGATGGGAAGGATGTGTTGATCTCGGGTATACAGAGTGAAACCAGTGATCACACTTTCCTTTTTTTTTATCTTTGTCTTTGAGCGTGGGAAAAAAACAAATAGCCCCGCACATCGGTGGCGTTACTTTCCCTCCTTCATCCTCCCCTCCACCCCTTTTACGCACAGATCGACACTGTGTGAAGATCCACCGGGCCGAGGTGTCTGCCGGTGGCTTTACGTTGGTTTTATTTGTATGCAGCTTGTCACACAATGCAGACGTCATCTCTACAGGATTGAGATCAGCTTTGGTGTGTGTTTCTCTCTCTCTCTCTCTCTCTCTCTCCCGCTCAGCCTTGTTGTGATGGATACGGTGAAGAAAATGTGTGTGTGTGTGTTTTAGAGCGATCGGCACCTAGTTGG
This sequence comes from Amniataba percoides, assembly GCA_037176925.1. Classification (NCBI taxonomy): domain Eukaryota; kingdom Metazoa; phylum Chordata; class Actinopteri; order Centrarchiformes; family Terapontidae; genus Amniataba; species Amniataba percoides. The sequence continues at coordinate 16,215,512 of JBAJHX010000043.1, read as the reverse complement.
AAATACAAGTTTGCTCCCATTCAGCCCGCTGCATCACATTTATAACTCCAACACTCGCATCTGTGAGTGTGTGTGTGTGTGTGTGTGTGTGTGTGTGTGTGCGCGCGCGCTACTGTTGATCAGAACATCGCGGGGTCTCCGTCGCGGATCGCCTGATCTGGCAAACTTCGCCCGGGTCTGCTGTGCCATCTTCACTCGATCTTCTGCTTCTTCGAGGAGGGGGGAGGAAGAGGTGGAGGAAGAGGTGGAGGAGGCGCCCTCCTTTGCTTGTTCGCTGCCGGCGCACACATGCACGGGCGTCCCCGCCGCTGAACCCCCCCACACAAGAGCAGCGACTTCTGATAGAGCAACCTCGTCTGGCAGAAAGGAAGAGAGAGAGAGAGAGAGAGAGAGAAAGAGAGAGAGAGGGGGGAAACTGATGGTGGGGGTGCTGGTGGCGGCGGTGGGTGATGTGAGAGGAGGAAAGAGTGGGTGAATGTGGCTGCGAGGACGCCGCAGCCGGTGTTGGACATTTTAAGGAGGCGATGCCGCCGACCGAGTCACAGACAGTGAGCAGAGAGAGCAGCGCGGGTCTGAAGAATCCTCCGAGGTGTCGGTCCGCCTGAGCCGGCACAGCCTCTCCTCCGGGACCATGGTACTGATGCATGTGTGGAATTACGCATGAACTGAGCGCGTTTTTTTCCCTCCTCTTCTTCTTCTTCTTCTTCTTCATCCATCATCATGTCCAAGAATTTTTCCAGTGATGGTGACAGCTGTTTTGATACCGCGATTACCATGTAGTGTCTGGGGGGGAGAAAACAAACAAACAAACAAACAAAAAAAAAACAAGAACACATTTGACATTTGACATCGCGGAGCGGACGGGCGCCACCATGGGACTGTGACCCGGGCTGCGAGCTCCGAGAGGCGGCTGTTTGCGTCGTCTGCGCGCCGTGTGCGGACCGGACCTGAGCGGCTGGGACATTTTGAGCCATGGCTGCTGCGATCGCGAGCGGGCTGATCAGACAGAAGAGGCAGGCGCGGGAGCAGCATCTGGACCGGCCCTCCACCAACCGACGGAGGAAGAGCCCCAACAAGAACAAGGGGCTCTGCAATGGGAACCTGGTCGACATCTTCTCCAAAGTGCGCATCTTCGGCCTCAGGAAGCGGAGACTACGGAGACAAGGTGTGGGAACTTTGGTGTGCGCGGTGTCCGCTGTCGTCGGCGTGGAGACCGCTCCACACATGTGCATACAGCCAACCACTGGTTGATAGCTCCGTATAGGCCTGTAACAGGCAGGGCTGCGTTTGTCCTCCATGTGGGGAAGGTAACAGTCAGATGAATGCTGCTCATTTATTGCTGGTCAGCCCCGCGCGTAAAAAAAAAGTTAAATTGAGGCGCAGTTGAAGCGAAGGGGAGCATTTCTTTCTTTCTATCTTTCTTTTTTTTGTTTTGTTTTGTTTGGTGTACTGGCCGCTTGGGTGAAAATAACAAGCCTGTCTCTGATTTACATGCAGTCCCAGGTAGCTGACAGGCTCCTGACAAGTTGTACCAAATGGTTTGGACAGGTTTACCGAGCTGTCACCTCGGCGGTTCAGAGAAGGGCCTGATCGTTAGAAAGCACATAGGCGGTTAGTACATAAGCACCTCACAAAAAAAAAGCCGGGAACGAAACTCATTTATATGCAAGCAAAAAGGTCAATATCTCCCACGGAATAGAGGTTACGCCTTTCAGACACAATCTTTTCTCGTATATATATATATATATATATTTTTTTTAGTGGGCCAATGGCCTCCTGCTGCTCCAGCTGATATTCGTTCCACTTATGAAAATGTCATGAACACTTTCGCTTTAATGTGGCAACATGGGTTTGTGAAAGAGCACTGTCAACAATTATTTCACTGCTGGAGCCAGTGGCAACTGCGAGGATAATTTTTCTTCCAAAAATGAATTAGGATAATTAATTTAGGAAAGAAATTGCTCCAATTATTTCCCCTTGTTAGTGGATGATGGAAGGCTGCTGCATGTTCTTCTCTGAATCATCAGGTATCAGACCTGTTGCACCAGCCATACTGTAGCTCCCACTGATTAAACACCACTTTTTGCATAATTCAGTGGCAAACTCACGTGACAAACAGCATGGGGTTTTTAACAGAGCTACTAGAGTCAGTGTTTAGTCTTTCATCTTGTTCACAAAGAGAGCCATTTTGATAGCAGAGCTGCTCTCATCCCCTCTCTGTGTTTTCATACTGGAACTGAACAAGGCTACGAGTGGAAAAAAAAGTGTCCCCTCCACAAGCCCTCTGTGATTACATGGATTAAAATGGCTTTGATGAAACAGGGTCTGTGTAGTAGAAGGTAGAGAGGCCACATCTGGACGTGGGTCAGGTTGCTTCAGAGTGGCAGGCTATGATCAGCTGTCCTCCAGGCTGCTGTGTGCACGTGCTTGGTCTGTGTGTGTGTATGTGTGTATGTGTGGCCGTCCCAGTGTTTGTGTCTGTTTTGTCTGTCTGAACTGTGTCCTATCTTTCCATGTGAACACCAGCAGTGTCCGGCAGCATCCACAGGAGAGATGTGGACAGATGATGTTGTCATTTGGTCTGGGAATTATCATCCGGCCATGCCAAAAAAAAAAAAGAGACAGAAATGGCTCTCTAAGCTGGCTTTTTTATTAGTATACATTTTTTTTGGCATGCCATGGATGTAAACGGTGAGCCAAAAATCTGCGAGTCAGACACGTGGACGCCGAGCCAACCAGCACTGGCGACCCTGAAATGACTTGACAACTTCACACCTGCAACGGCCATTTTACGGAGCAACTTAGGGCCTCCCCGAGCCTCAGAGTAATGACGATGATTCACAGCAACAGTGCCAGCACAAGTGTTGCTGAACTGTGTCGTGAAGCTTCAGAAAGCACGACCCTGCTGCCTGGAAGATGAGAAACACTCCCACTTAAGTGAAACCTCCCAAAAAAAGAAGGGGGGAGCTGTTTTTTTTTTTTTTAAGTAGGTACTTTGTCCTCATTTTACAGGCTCTAATCAGAAGCACTGTGTTTTCCTCTTGCTTTAATTCTGTGTTATTTGTGATGAGAAGCCTAATGGGAATAGTTTTTCATTAATTTCACCCTCACATGAGAATAAGGAAAATCTTTACCAAGTGATCTCGGGCTTTGCTGTCAGAGTGCTGCTTTGAAAATACTGCACATGCCACTGTTTTTCTGCTCACCCCTCCACACCTCTCTCACCCACTTTTCTTCTATCCCTCCTCCCCTTCGTTCCTCTTATTCACCGCATTATCACAGGAACACACAGCTTAGGAAGACAAATGGCTTGTTTGGTGTGCTTAATTTAATACTGGCCCCCTGAAGGACTTTTTTTTTTTGTTTTGTTTTTTGTTCCTTCTTGTGAGTGAAAAAAGTCAAATACACCTCCGATCATATGTGTTGTGATAACACAGGCTGACACACACAGTTGTCTTCATTTCCCAGGTGAGAAAGACACCGGGCTTCCCTCTGACAGCTGAGCCTGCAGAGGACAGAGCAGCTCTCAAACCACCCAGAGTATGATTATATATTGAAGTCACATTCAGATTCCCACTGAGATCTGTCAGGACGAGGGAGTGGAGGTGTGTGAAATGTACTCGAACACCAGCGTTCCCCCCGGCTTTGAGTATCGATCTTACGAGTGAGACACTGGATTAGCTATTCTTATGGGCCGTATTGATTGGCACTGACATAAATTGTGCTTTGGAGCCAGAGGTCTAATTCAGAGAAGATGTATCAAAACTATCAAAAATCAATAGTAATTACCCTCATCTTCATTCTGTCTCGCTTTATTTTTGAAACCTAATTTTTTGCGACAGGCTCCATGTGAAAACAGAGACCCAGATAAACAACACAGCATTTAAAAAGTGAAGCGTCGCCTTCATTAGAATGCACAGATGTGGTTTCCTGTCCTCGCCCAACACTTGAGGGAATATGCCGGGAACACTTTGTGTTTTCTCCGTCATATCGGCTTTAATTTTAAATCATCCATGCATTTTGATAGCAGATGCGGAGCCTGTGATCGCGCTGATTTTTTAAGGGATTAGATGGGAGTTGTAAATCCTATTACACTCAGACCCAGTGAGTGAGCTGGGGGCACATCCAGCTGGGGCTCGCCCATAATCTCGCTGCGCTGCCTCTAATTATCTCGCTAGATTAGATCCATAGATCATTAGATCATGTTACATAGATCAGACCATTAGATTAGTTTACATGATCTCGAAACCCATTTGAGATAAATGGTGTCCTGCGCCGCGGCTGTTTATTCAACAGCATGTTGACAGGACACAGCAGTGCGTCATCAGTCAGCTTTCAGAGGCGTCTGTATCAGATGAGTTATTGTTGAGATGTCGGAGATGTTGCTGATATAAGAGAAACTGGAGAGGGGTGGCAATGCTGCAGCTTCCCTTTACTTGATCTACTTTTCCATGACAACAGAAGCAACATAGAGGGGTTTTTCCTGTGCAGGCTGGAAAAGCCCTCCTATTCCAGAAACATCCAAAGTGGGTCAGGCAGGGCAGGGCTGACAGCATACAACTGCTGCTGCAGCTGTGCCCGTGTGTGTGTGTGTCTTTATGTGTGTGTGTCCTTATGCTCTTTGCTGTGTTTGCTTTGCACTGAGCTGAACGTGTGTTTTTGCGCACATGCAGACTGACTGACACACACAGAAAGTGAGACTTTAAGGGAAAGGGGGAGCTGCAGGGAGGCCACTTTTGAAAAAAAAGAAAAAAGAAATCACAACCTTTCTGTGACAGTTCAATTTATATGCAGAGACAACGTCTGCAGAACAACAAGATTTCAGATCTTATGGGTCTGATGCTTGTTGTTTTCCAAGGAAACCCCCTGCTGCTGCCAAACCACCACTCTGTTTCCCTAGAAACAAAGAAATGGCATTTAGAAACATACAGCGCTCGTGTTGTAAAAACTTATACCAGTGCGACTGGGAGAGTCCAACTGCAGCAGAGGCCAGACAGTCCTTCGGTGATAAACAGCACTGTTGTTTCAGCATCTGTTACAGAGGGAGAGCATTCACACAGTCACGGCGAAATGAAAAGGGAGAGAAAAGAAACACAAAGACAATGAATAACACAAGAAAGAGGAACCCGAATGAGTCAGAGACCTTCTCGACTTTGGGAATTCCACAGAGACATTTCCAAAGCAGTCCTGAGTTTTTTTTTAAGAGTGCACACACCATGCCAAGCTTGTCTGATGGAGCTGAAAACGCTGTGTCATTCTAAAAACACTTTCCTTCATAGCTTTGCATACGGCATCTCTGTCCTCCCCTTCCTGCATTCCCTTTGTCACAGTTTTACAAGGCGGTTCTCTTTCGCTCATTTGGATTTGATAAACTGCCCCTCTTGCTCAATGTTTCATAAACGATGCACAAAAATGAAGGAGCGCGTGTCCGTGGTTTAAAAAGACGTGGAATATCCAGTGAATTTTGCTTTGTTAGAGAGTGAAATGACCTCGGATCCATTTGAGACATTTGATCTGTTGGCCATGAGTAAGTTTGACCTTCAGGATGAGCTCCATCAGTGGGTTGCCTCTTTTGTAAGAATTACAAAACCCATTATGTCACTCTAATGTATGCACTAGCATACATGAATGTCTGATGTGAAACTGTCAGTCATAAATAATGCACTGGTTATTCGAGGACATGACCGATTTTCGGAACATATTAATTCAGAAACCCCTCTGAATAGGATTATATGTCAACCACCATGTATTATTGAAACTTAATTCACATATTTTCCCACTGTCCTGCGGTATTTCTATCCGGTTTTTATTCCCATTTGATAAATTAACTAAAATGTGAGATATTCTGCTCACTCTCGCTGCAGCTCAGAAATACCGAGGCTCGAAACAGGAGGGAAAAGTGTGTGTGCGCCTGTGTGTGTGTGTGTGTGTGATATACTGGCTGGCTTGCCCCAGGGAACACAGCCAACGTCACATGATTTATAGCATGATGGAGGAGCCAAGTTCACCTCCACACACACACACACACACACACACACATACATTCACACTAAGACAAAAAGAGGGAGTATTCACACAGCCAGCAACCAGTTATGCAGTTTTAATTATTACAGATTGCCCCCCATGGATCTGTCTTCAGAATCAATCTTGCTGCGACACATTGTTTAAATGCTGCTGATCAAAGTCATTAATCGATCGCGGGTTAGCCAACTTCGTGTGTCCGCGCAAGAGTATTTCCTCAAGGGAATTGTATAGTCATTAAAAATTCATGCGGAACTGTGTGTGTGTGTGTGTGTGTGTAAAGCTTGTGTTTGTGTGCATGGGTGTGTTTTCGTCTTCTGCTCTCTGTGACGTATGAAAACTCGCCCATCGCTCTGCCGTCACAAGATTTGTAAGGAATACGCGTGTGGTCTTGAGGCTGTGGGGTATGTGGTGGCTGGATGCTTGTGTGTTTTGAAAACATCATGAATCAATTCATTTAGCCGTGTCCACTGTCATGATATCCTGCTGTCCTTTGCAGTGGCTTGGGGGGGGGGGGGGGCAGAGACAGAATGAAAAGAGAGCTTGAGTGTGATACAATAATTTTTATCCACCACATACACACATTCTCACACACAGACACACACTCTTTGATGCACCATTGATTAAGTGTCTGATATATGAGGTACAGAAGTGTTGAAATATTTAGTAGATTAATCAGTTAGGCTCTGTCTCTCAAATACTGATGCATGATTTCTTCTCTCTTTTCACAGTGCGCACCCAAACCTTCTGTAAGCTTATTGAGATTGATCTGTTTTAGATGTCTATTCCTTTACTTTTTACATTTCACTTCATTTTCTTTTTGTCTCATTACAATCCCACAAAATGCCAACTTAATTGCAAAATGATTGGCTAATCAGCAGTTGTTACAGTCATTTAGCGACCTAACATTTGTTGGTTCCAACATCTTGAGTGTGAGATTTCCTCACGTCTTTGTTTTGTAATATTTGGAGTTTGGAATTTTTTTGGACTATTGGTTGAACAAAACCAAACAGTGGAACTTTTCTACCATTTTCAAGTATTTTATGCATTGAATTGTGAAACGCATTTCTGCCATAAAAATAGATAAAGGTAAATCAGAATTATGAGACTAAAAGTTTTTGCCTTAGTTTTACCTTTAAATAAGAATTTCTTTCATCACGACCAACTTTCTCATGAGGAAATGGGTTCTCTTTTGAATTAAATGCATGTTCAATTGTAATGATTTTTTTTGATACACGCAGCCCTGACATGAAGTTGAAGATGGGTAACAGAGACAGGAGAACAGAAGAAGGCCAGGCGTATCATGTTCACAGAATCCATCTGTGTGTCAGGGAGGGAAAACGCCTACCACAGTATATATATTCGTCAGATGTTAAACGCAGCAGAGAACAGAGAATGGATGTTGTCTTCACAGTGGCATTTGTCTCTTGCTGAATGTCTGCAGCAAATTTGACTGCAAACCACAGAGAGATGCTGTCAAAGCCTTGTCAGCCTGCTCAATGTGCAGCGGAGGTTCTCTGACAGTCACATTCTGCTTGAGCCACCTTTTCATTGTTCTGGTGAGGAAACAAAGCAGCACTGCTCTGTCGCGGTATTGCTCAGATACACCTGCAGAGAGGCACCCCCCCACCCCCCCACCCCTTTTTTTTTATTTTTTCAGGCAGCGGGGAAAGGTCTCAGAGCTACCTAATGCCATCACCTGACAGAGCCATTTCAGAAGAGACTGCCTTAAGCTGTGCACCGACAGAAAAAAAAGCATCTCTCTGCCCTTAGCAAGACCTCTTGAGTTCTCCTCTGTGGCCACGCTCTCTCTCTCTCTCTCTATACTTTTCTCTCTCTGTCTCTCTTTCCAACCCACCCACCCATCCACACACACACACATCAAGTCACACACACAATCACAGTTGCTTGCAAGGAGCACGGTTTAGGCTCAGGTGAAGTTGATTGTTCACCTCCCCAGGGCTTTCTTAGAATGAAATCTGGTGTGATGGCTGTCTCTACAATAAGACTAATGTTGATGGTATATGACCCCAGTGGTTGTCCATGCACACACCCAGACCCACACTCACGCACACACACACCTACACACCTGGACAGGCACACACACACACACACATACACAGACACCAAGATGAAGAAATACTATGGCAAGCCTTGAGCACAAGCAATATTTTTCCACAGACATCCCAATGTACAACCGCGCACAGGTTTATTAAAATGTATCCTTTCAAGTTTCCCATTTCTTCACTTTTTTACATTTTTGCCCTCAAAATGCCAACTAAATTGCAACATGACTGGTTGAGCTTCAGTGGCGCGGGGCAATTTAACCGCAGCAGTGATTTATTTACAGTAGATATGTGGCTAATTCCCCCTGTCGGGTCAGCTGGAAGGGACAGAGCACAGGCACTTTCGCATCCTACACACTGAGGACCCAGAGAGGGTGCTGTTGGGTTCATTATGGGAGTCGGGTGACCACAGATTAATTCTGCTGCCTATAATTGGATTGCCTATCTCCGAGCAGGCCAAGGCTTATGTGCCCAGAAAGTTGGCTAAGGGATTTGCCTGTGAACATACACAGGAGTCACTGTCAAATAGTTCTGCAGAGTGTTTCATAGTGTTTTGTAGTTAAAACCCTCATAGAAAACAACTATATTTGCTATAATTCAGCAAATAGTTAATTTCTCAAAGCTTATTTGGTTTGCTGTAGCAGTCCTTGCAACAAGCCCTTCATCATTTTGCTGTTTGCTAACGTTTCCCCGTGTTTTTTCTCCCTCTTTCTCTCCTGCAGATCCCCAGCTCAAGGGTATAGTGACCAGGTTATATTGCAGGCAGGGATACTACTTGCAAATGAACCCCGATGGCTCTCTTGATGGGACCAAGGATGACAGCAGTAATTCCTGTGAGTATCTTGACAGATCTTCTAGATCAAACATTTGGTAGGTGCCTAGAAACATTTGAAGGACTCAGGACTCAGTGATCTATAAATCAACTATTAGGACAGCTGGAAACAATCAAATCAGATCATGAAAACCTGTATAGGTTCCAAGAGTATGTTTTATTTTATTGAATGGGAAGTGCCTTGCTTACTTCCTGGTCTAGATTTATCCCTTAATTGCAGGAAATGAGCCAACGACCTTCCACTGATGCTCCTCTACCCTTCAGGCCAATACTCTCCCTCATTTTTCAGCCTTAGGAGCAGAAATGTCTCCTTAAATGGCAGCTCTAGGATCACACAGATTTTTCTCTCTCTCCGAGAGCGAGGGAAAGTGGACCAGGAAACAGTAGGCTTAACAGGGAGAAAAAGGTATTATTAGCTTGTTCTGGCATTGCTCCTCTTGCGCCCCGGGCTAGGTGGTTAATTTGATTCTGGTCCTTGGTGCGAACGCTAGCCTGACACTCTACATTGTGTCACTTACTCCTGTCAGCATGAGGAGATGTGGCACATGTCAGATCTCATAGGCTGAAGGGGCTTATTGAAACAGTGGCCAATACATATAGTGCACACAAGGGATATAGCATATCATTAAAATCAAATCAAGTGTTGGCACTGATGGCTCCACATTCAATTTTACATTTTTGAAATTGGCTGAAAGCCACCAAAAACCAACGGGTCACGCAGTAGTTCTCTCAACATTCCCCACCGGCTCCAAACCTGCCAATACCAATTACTTGCAGGGTCAGTAGAGGTCATTATGTGCCTTTAAGTCTCCCATATACACACTTAATGTCACAGCCAGATCAGATCTGTTGTTCCTCCCCAGTACAAACAATAGCCATTACCTAACAGGCCCAAGGAGTCTGCTACAACAACAAAAGGGCTATTATATCTGCCACGCACCAGTGGTGGCCCCAATTACTACCACTTCTCAGGTAGCTCTGGGTGGCCAAGGCTATGCTAGGCTAGTCACGTTCAGCGACCATGGTGCAATTCATCTTCACTGATTACTTAAGTGCAACAGCCAGCAATTGTATTATCCATGATTTGTGGTGCATTAATGATCGGCAACTCACATTTGGATGATGAATTAGACAATAATGTTTTTTTTCCAGTGTATTTAACATTCACTCCATGGTTAGGTCTGTCTATTGTAATATATATATGTATATATATATACTTTTAATATTTTGTGTTTACTTGTTAACATGTGTGTGTTTTTTTTCCAGCTTTGTTCAACCTTATTCCTGTGGGCCTCAGAGTTGTTGCCATTCAGTCCGTGAAGACAGGGTTATACATCGCCATGAACGGGGAGGGTCATCTGTACACATCAGTAAGGAGGCCATTCTGTTCTATTCGACTGTCAGAATTTCTGAGAATGCCTTGAAAATGTACTCAATCAGGTTTAATCATGAGGACATATGAAAATCTGAAAGGCACACAGTCGTAATGCACAGTGCTAAATATATGTCCTGATTTAAGGCATGTTTGCATCTGTGCTATGTGTGTTTTACATAAAGAATATAGACACTGATACAGTTAAATGTGGACTACTTCCAAGAACGGGCCCTGATCTCAGATATTCACCACATTTGCAGCAGGATAATTGCATTTCACTGAAGGTTAGGGAGCCCATTATTCAAGCCCCCCAGAGTTTTTATTCCATATGAAAAAAAACCCCATTTACATCAGATGACACAATTCAGGGGGAACATGTATATCGCTCCCTCACATGGGATCTGTTTTTGCGCTATTATGGAGTATATTACAACCTTTTGGTTTGTTATTCTATAAAAATGAAGTAAATATGTGCTATTGGCAGAGAAATGCAGTGATGCTCTGTATAATGTGTCCCATACCTTAGACTTAAATAAAATGCAGAGCTGTTTTTTAGCAGACTTTAGACATTTGAGGAGCAGCAATTCTTTTTCACTGTGTAGTCACCTACTGTTATTGACAACCTCTCTACAAAATAAACTAGGCTTCTCCGGGCTAGACAGCCATGGGGGTGATAAGACCTCGCCCAGCACAGATAGTGCTCCCAGCCGCACTCCCCTATTCTGCCCTCTCCCAGTCATTCAAATCAATCAGCAGCAGGAACATTGGGAGTAGTGCTCCTCTCCCAGACAGCAGTATTCATCAGACTCACTGTCTCTTCTTCCCTCTGCTGTCCTCGTGTTCCTAATCCTCAGAGTGCGGAGCAGGAATTGCCATCTTATTCTTCATTCATTACCTTGGAGGTTTAGAGGGGCTACTTCTCTTACTGTACAATGCAACAGTATTCCAGAGGAATTCTCTAATACTTAATCACCGCTTGACTTAAGCCATGAAATGAAATTCATTTGAGGAGGATTGACCTAGAATCCTATGGATTTTGTTAAGGAATTGCACAGTAGGGATTATGAATTAATATATTCTATGGGTGCACTATACTGTAGAACACACAGGAAGGCATAATTTGTACGATGTTGCTGATTGCACAGTCTTTTTCTTTTGCAGATGCACACTTCAAGACATTTGACTATAGCAGCATACCCTCTACCCTCAATTATGTATAGCTCTTAAAATAGTATTATTATTATTATTATTATTATTATTATTATTATTATTATTATTATTATTATTATTATTATTATTATTATTA